>OZ025254.1:9724746-9769889 GCA_964019135.1 Arenicola marina | reverse complement strand
CCCCTGACACCCCTGACACCCCTGACACCCCCGGACTTCCCTGATACCCCCTGACACCCCTGACACCCCTGACACCCCCTGACTTCCCTGACACCCCCTGACACCCCTGACACCTCTTGACACCCCTGACACCCCTGACACCTCCTGACACCCCTGACACCCCTGACACCCCCGGACTTCCCTGATACCCCCTGACACCCCTGACACCCCCTGACTTCCCTGACACCGCTGACACCCCTGACACCCCTGACCCCTCCTGACCCGCCTGACACTCCCTGACTCCCCTGACACCTCCTGGCTACCCTGACACCCCTGACACCCCTGACAGCTCCTGACACCCTCTGACATATGCTGAAACCCCCTGACACATGCTGGTACCCCCCCGACACCCGCTGGCACCCCCTCACACCCCTTGACACACCCTGATACCCCGCCGCTTCGCCTATGTTGCAGCATCCCCCGTACACGTTGCTGTCCCAGTTAGAGGCCAGCCACGGGAAAGGCTACATCGGCTTTATACCCGACCTGATCTACAAACTCTCCAGGATACTCCGCTTCGACTACGAGTTCTACGTCTCCCCTGACGGTCGCTACGGCAGTCGGGAAGCGAATGGCAGCTGGAACGGCATGATTGGGGAACTGACCAATAGACGGGTAGGCGAAGGTGGGGGAGGGGGTGGGCAGGGGGAGGGGGCGAAAGGGGGGGAGGGAGGGAAGGGGGAGCGGCAGGGCAGGTCGAGGGAGGAGGGAGGTGGAGGGGAGGGGGAGGGGGAGGGGAGGTGGAGGAAGTAGCCCTGGCCGTGAGCTAACCAAGGGACGGGTAGGCGAAGGTGGGGAGGGTGTGGGCAGGGCTAGGGGAGGGGGTCAGGGAGGGGGAGGGGCAGGGGCAGGTCGAGAGGAGGGGGAGGGGAGGGGCAGGGAGCAGCCCTGGCGTGAGCGGACCAAGGGACGGGTAGGCGAAGGTGGGGGAGGGGTGGGCAGGGCTAGGGGGAGGGGGACAGGGAGGGTGAGGGGCAGGGGCAGGGGGAGGGGAGGGGAGGGAGCAGCCCTGGCGTGAGCGGACCAAGGGACGGGTAGGCGAAGGTGGGGGAGGGGGTGGGCAGATCTAGGGGGAGGGGGACAGGTAGGGGGCAGGTCGAGGGGCAGGTCGAGGGGAGGGGGAGGGGAGGGGAGGGGGAGGGGGAGGGGAGGGGAGGGAGTAGCCCTGCCGTGAGCTGACCAAGGGACGGGTAGGCGAAGGTGGGGGATAGGGTGAGCAGGGGCAAGGGCAATGGGAGGGGGGAGGGGAGAGGGTAGGCGAGGGGGAGGGGAGGGGAGGAGGAAGGAGGAGGAGAGCGGAGGGGGTATCCCTGGGGTGACGGTCGGTGAGAGGGAGGGGCATCGTGGAGGGGGAGATGTCATCGACTGGTGTGCTAGGCGAGGGGAGCCAGAGACAAGAGTCAGTAAGGGGAAGGAGAAGTGGTGAAGGACAGGGAGGGGGAGGGGGGGCGGGTGGTGTGACACGTATGCTAAACTCGCTTAGCATACGACGGTTCTATGAGATGGGAAGAGGGCGTGGCGGGAAAGGTGGTGGTGGGGGGGGGCATGGCGATGGGAATGAGAATGGGAAAGGAGGAGAGAGGGTGGGGCAAGGTTTGCCGTAATATAGTTAAAGAAAACATTTAATTGCCAGACATAGATTTTTTGCGAAGATGTATTCGATCTCCATCTCTCACCCCCTGATCCGTCTCTTACCCCCCACCTTGTACCCCCCCCCCCTTCTCCCTCCTAACCCCCCCCCCCCTTCACCCTCTCACCCCCCCCCCCCTTCACCCTCTCACCCCCCCCCCCCCACCTCCCGCCGGCCTCTTACCCCACCCGTCCCACCTCCCAGGCTGACCTCGCGGCAAGCGCTCTGGCAATGACCCCCATCAGGGCGCGAGTGGTCGACTTCGTGCACCCCTTCCACCATATGGGACTCATCGCCCTGATCCAGAAGGAATACGTCACCAACGGTCAGAATCTGGAGTCCTGGCCCTTCGACTTCAGCGTCTTCCGACCTCTAGAGCCCGCCGTGTGGAGTCTGGCCCTGGGGCTCATCGTCATGGTAACCGGGCGAACCCATCCTGTATTTTGGGTTGTAGTAGTTTACACATGGCAGCTAGTGTCGCCTTACGCTGTAATAGTATCGACAAATCATGTCCTGTATCCCTGGTATGTAAGCTTATACTACTGGCAACCAATGTTGATTATGGTTCCATGCTTATCCACACCTGCTATCATGCCAATGCTATCACGATCTGTAATCGAACACACTTGACAATCAGTTTTTGATGGTCTGACGTAGGCTATCATGGCTTCAAATTAATCAAACTCAGATGCATTCGTCGGGTATGGTACCAGTGGCACGGTAAATGCTAAACAGTGGTGTATTTGATGCCACACTGCAAATTTATCTTCGATGAGATTCATTTCAATTTTCTCGTATGAAGGATAATTCTGATGGTTAAATTTGACGTGGGGCAGAGGCACTATGGCGCAATGCTAACGCCCTCTGGCGGGTGATCGGTAGGCGATATGTACGCCACTGTTTCCCTTGTACCAGATTGGTTTGCTGTTGTGGGGCATAAACCGTCTGAACCCGTACGAGTGGGGCGGTCGCTATAACGTGGGCAAGGCTACCGAGGACCAGGCCGACTCCTTCAGCCTGGCTGGTTCCCTGTGGTTCGCCTTCAGCACATTCCAGTGGCAAGGTAGCTACCTTATGCGACATTCATATTATATATAGTAATAGTATAATATTTAGTAGTAATAATAACCAAAATAATGTCCCGCATCAAAAAGCCATCATATCACATAAATGGGTGTCACTTAATTAGATCTAAAGAATTAGATCTGAAGAATTATACGCAATATCCATAATTGAGATATATATATATGACATATACATGCAATCAACTACAATAAAAAAGATTACAATCAAGTTAATTATAATGATTGCAGGTAATTGTTAAAGATGCTAAAATCAATAATAATGATAGCAGATAAATTAGTAATGATAATAAGATTTATACTAATAATTGCAAATGATATAAGTTACAATGATAATGATTAGTGCAAATCATATAATAGATAACAATACATAACCATAAACAATATAGAACCATAAATATGTAATGGTAAGCAGGTAAAAGGTAATAAAATATATATAATTTTTTTAATGATAATGGTCAATAATAATAATAAATACGAATCTAGTAAATATTAAATTGAGATGGCTATTTCATTGCAATTTCTCCGGCAGGTTACCAGAGGGCGCCCCGATCGTACGCCGCCAGGATTCTCACGTGTTTCTGGTTCGGCTTTGTGACCGTCACCTTGGTAACCTACACCGGGGGACTGATCAACCACCTGTTCTGGGCGAGCACGGTGCACGGGGCCAGCCCAACCCAGCCCTCCGTGCGCGACCTCAACGACCTGGTGATGGGGGCAGGTAGGCACAAGGTCCTCCCGCTGACGGCAGGGGCCGGGATTCATAATAATCCAGGCTGTCCAGTGATCTTATTTTGTCCTGGCTTTTGTTCTCCATCATATTATTCCTACTGTTTCTATCAAATACCGACTTTCTACTACTTTTCCTGCTTTTCCCTGGCTTTTGGTCTCCATTATATTATTCCTACTGTTTCCTCCAAATACGTACTTTCTCCTACTTTTCCTACTTTTTCCTGGCCTTTGGTCGCCATCATATTATTCCTACTGTTTCTTTCAAATACCTACTTTCTCCTACTTTTTCCTGGCATTTGGTCTCCATTATATTATTCCTACTGTTTCTTTCAAATACCTACTTTCTCCTACTTTTCCTACTTTTTCCTGGCCTTTGGTCGCCATCATATTATTCCTACTGTTTCTTCCAAATATCTACTTTCTCCTACTTTTCCTGGCTTTTGGTCTCTATCATATTGTTCCTACTGTTTCTTTCAAATACCTACTTTCTCCTACTTTTCCTACTTTTTCCTGGCCTTTGGTCGCCATCATATTGTTCCTACTGTTTCTTCCAAATAACTACTTTCTCCTACTTTTTCCCGGCATTAGGTCTTCGTCATATTATTAGTACTGTTTCTTCCGAATACCTACTTTCTCCTACTTTTCCCTGGCTTTTGGTCTCCATTATATTATTCCTACTGTTTCCTCCAAATACGTACTTTCTCCTACTTTTCCTACTTTTCCTGGCTTTAGGTCTCCATCATATTATTCCTACTGTTTCTTCCAAATACCTATTTTCTCCTACCTTTCCTACTTTGTCCTGGCTTTTGGTCTCCATCATATTATTACTACTGTTTCTTCCAAATACCTACTTTCTCCTACTTTTCCTACTTTGTCCTGGCTTTTGGTCGCCATCATATTATTCCTACTGTTTCTTCCAAATATCTACTTTCTCCTACTTTTCCTGGCTTTTGGTCTCTATCATATTGTTCCTACTGTTTCTTTCAAATACCTACTTTCTCCTACTTTTCCTACTTTTTCCTGGCCTTTGGTCGCCATCATATTGTTCCTACTGTTTCTTCCAAATAACTACTTTCTCCTACTTTTTCCCGGCATTAGGTCTTCGTCATATTATTAGTACTGTTTCTTCCGAATACCTACTTTCTCCTACTTTTTCCCGGCATTAGGTCTTCGTCATATTATTAGTACTGTTTCTTCCGAATACCTACTTTCTCCTACTTTTCCCTGGCTTTTGGTCTCCATTATATTATTCCTACTGTTTCCTCCAAATACGTACTTTCTCCTACTTTTCCTACTTTTCCTGGCTTTAGGTCTCCATCATATTATTCCTACTGTTTTTTCCAAATACCTAATTTCTCCTACTTTTTCCTACTTTTTCCTGGCTTTAGGTCTCCATTATATTGTTCCTACTGTTTCTTCCAAATACCTACTTTCTCCTACTTTTCCTACGCTTCCTGGTTTTGCTCTCCATCGTATTGTTCCTACTGTTTCTTCCAAATACCTACTTTTTTCTGCCTTTTGGTCTCCATCATATTGTTCCTACTGTTTCTTCCCAATATCTACTTTCTCCTACTTCTCCCACTTTTTGGTATTGGCTTTACCAGGCCCAATTTCAACGGGTCCTGAATGGCTGTAAAAGTGGACATATTACATGTATTATTACAAAAATCAATAGTCATTGGCATTTTATTTTGGCTTCAAGATATGTCAACACTGGCCTCTGTCAAGTTCTAATAAACAAAACTATGGGTAAAGGCAGGCTGAGCAGCTAATAAGAAATCTTTGTGTCCTAATTTTGTTTTGATTTTCCTCTTTTGTCCTACTCTTTCATGATGGTATACTGGGCAGCTTGATAATGAATTACCCCCTTACCGCTACTGAATAATAAATATCCATATTGATGATGACTACCACAGCCAAAGGCTTGGAAAGACATGACAAAAAGCTTAACTTCCGCGTTTTCATTATAATGGGACACGTTACCAACGAAGTGTGTCTTTCTGTCATGGCTTACGTAGCTCTTAATGGTGGTATTCATAATTAAAAAAATATGTATACTTGAATGGTGCCTCAAGTGCGTTTGCAGAGTCATGTTTTACTTAGAGTCAAGAGCATTTGCTTGGCGCCAAGTAAAATTTAGAAATAACGGTCGTTTGTGATTGTAACTTTACGGGCAATGAGCCTTATATGTTGATTATTGGTGTGCATCCAACACCTGTCTCACCATCATTGTAATAACAATGTAAATATCGCTATTTACGTTGTTTCTGTGCACACAAAGCGCTCATTAGACAGGCGACAGATATAGAACGCGCTTATTAGACAGGCGACAGATACACAAAGCGCTTATTAGACAGGCGACAGAATCACAAAGCTATTATTAGAGAGGCGACAGACTCAAAAAACTATTATTAGACAGGCGACTGAATCACAAAGCGCTTATTAGACAGGCGACAGATACACAAAGCGCTTATTAGACAGGCGACAGATACACAAAGCGCTTATAAGACAGGCGATAGATACACACAGCGCTTATTAGACAGGCGACAGATGCACAAACGCTTATTAGACAGGCGACAGAATCACAAAGCCTTTATTAGACAGGCGACAGACTCACAAAGCCTTTATTAGACAGGCGACAGACTCACAAAGCCCTTATTAGAGAGGGGACAGAATCACAAATCTATTATTAGACAGGCGACTGAATCACAAAGCCTTTATTAGACAGGCGACAGAATCACAAAGCCTTTATTAGACAGGCGACAGACTCACAAAGCCTTTATTAGACAGGCGACAGACTCACAAAGCCCTTATTACACAGGCGACAGACTCACAAAGCCTTTATGAGACAGGCGACAGACTCACAAGGCCTTTATTAGACAGGCGACAGACTCACAAATCTATTATTAGACAGGCGATAGAATCACAAAGCCCTTATTAGACAGGCGACAGACTCACAAAGCCTTTATGAGACAGGCGACAGACTCACAAGGCCTTTATTAGACAGGCGACAGACTCACAAATCTATTATTAGTCAGGCGAGAGACTCACAAAGTGCTTATTAGACAGGCGACAGTATCACAAAGCGCTTATTAGACAGGCGACAGAATTACAAAGCGCTTATTAGACAGGCGACAGAATTACAAAGCGCTTATTAGTCAGGCGACAGAATTACAAAGCGCTTATTAGACAGGCGAGAGACTCACAAAGCGCTTATTAGTCAGGCGACAGTATCACAAAGCGCTTATTAGACAGACTACAGTATCACAAAGTGCTTATTAGACAGGCGACAGTATCACAAAGCGCTTATTAGACAGGCCACAGTATCACAAAGTGCTTATTAGACAGGCGACAGTATCACAAAGTGCTTATTAGACAGGCCACAGTATCACAAAGTGCTTATTAGACAGGCGACAGAATTACGAAGCGCTTATTAGACAGGCGAGAGACTCACAAAGCGCTTATTAGTCAGGCGACAGTATCACAAAGCGCTTATTAGACAGACTACAGTATCACAAAGTGCTTATTAGACAGGCGACAGTATCACAAAGCGCTTATTAGACAGGCGACAGTATCACAAAGTGCTTATTAGACAGCCGACAGTATCACAAAGCGCTTATTAGACAGGCGACAGTATCACAAAGTGCTTATTAGACAGGCGACAGTATCACAAAGTGCTTATTAGACAGGCCACAGTATCACAAAGTGCTTATTAGACAGGCGACAGAATTACGAAGCGCTTATTAGACAGGCGAGAGACTCACAAAGCGCTTACTAGACAGGCGACAGTATCACAAAGCGCTTACTAGACAGGCGACAGAATTACAAAGCGCTTATTAGACAGGCGAGAGACTCACAAAGCGCTTATTAGTCAGGCGACAGTATCACAAAGCGCTTATTAGACAGGCGACAGTATCACAAAGCGCTTAATAGACAGGCGACAGTATCACAAAGTGCTTATTAGACAGGCGACAGAAACACAAAGTGCTTATTAGACAGGCGACAGAAACACAAAATGCTTATTAGACAGGCGACAGTATCACAAAGCGCTTATTAGACAGGCGAGAGACTCACAAAGCGCTTATTAGTCAGGCGACAGTATCACAAAGCGCTTATTAGACAGACTACAGTATCACAAAGCGCTTAATAGACAGGCGACAGTATCACAAAGTGCTTATTAGACAGGCGACAGAAACACAAAGTGCTTATTAGACAGGCGACAGAAACACAAAGTGCTTATTAGACAGGCGACAGAAACACAAAGTGCTTATTAGACAGGCGACAGTATCACAAAGTGCTTATTAGACAGGCGACTGAAAATTACAAAGCGCTTATTAGACAGGCGAGAGACTCACAAAGCGCTTATTATACAGGCGACAGTATCACAAAGCGCTTATTAGACAGGCCACAGTATCACAAAGTGCTTATTAGACAGGCGACAGTATCACAAAGCGCTTATTAGACAGGCGACAGATACAGAACGCGCTTATTTGACAGGCGACAGATACAAAAAGCGCTTATTAGACAGGCGACAGTTGCACGTTTATTATGGTCCCGGTGACAAGTGACTAGACACTCTCCCTCCCGGCAGCGCCATCGTTCCTCACGCATCTACATGGAGATTGGTCACCTTCCAAGTCCATGAAGTGGATTATTATTGCAAACATTATACGTGAGTCATAGGGTGAGCTATGTCGACCTAATGGGTCGCTCTAACAGGGCACAACAGTCCGCAACGATGTATAGTCCGCATACTTCTATACGCTTATATTATGTTTAACAACTCGTTATTAATTTCGTACAAGGCCAA
The DNA here is from genome assembly GCA_964019135.1 of Arenicola marina. Taxonomy (NCBI): domain Eukaryota; kingdom Metazoa; phylum Annelida; class Polychaeta; family Arenicolidae; genus Arenicola; species Arenicola marina. The sequence goes on along the minus strand of OZ025254.1, from coordinate 9,761,596 downwards.
GATTTCAAGTACGGTGCGGTGCGCGGTGGTGCCACCTACCGGTACGTGATGGATGTGGCGGCCCAGCGCTGGCCAGAGTTCAACAAGATTTCTCAGTACTGGCGGACCACGGAGGGGCAAGCGCAGCTCGTCAGCAGCACCGATGAGGGGCTGAAGAAGGTGCGGCAGGGCAAGTACGCCCTCCTGATGGAGACCATGGAGGCCAGGTAAGTCAACCTTTATTGTCTAATGGAGACCATGACGACCAGGTAAGTTAACTTTTATTGTCTGCTGGAGACCATCAAGGCAAGGTAAATCAACCTTTATTGTCTAATGGAGACCATGACGACCAAGTAAGTCCACCTTTATTGTCCAATCGAGACCATCAAGGTCAGGTAACTCAGCCTTTATTTTCTGCTGGAGGCCATGATGACCAGGTAAGTCTACCTTTATTGTCTGCTGGACACCATCAAGGCCAGGTAATTCAAACTTTATTGCCCAAGGAAAATCATGACGGCCAGGTAAGTCTACCTTTATTGCCCAATGGAGATCATGACGGCCAGGTAAGTCTACCTTTATTGCCCAATGGAGATCATGACGGCCAGGTAAGTCAACCTTTATTGCCCAATGGAGGCCATCACGGCCAGGTAAGCCAGCCGTTATTGTCCAATGGAGGCCATCGCGGCCCGGTAAGCCAGCCTTTTTTGTCCAATGGAGACCATGACGATCAGGTAAGCCAGCCTTTATTGTCCAATGGGGACCATGACGACCAGGTAAGTCAATATGTATTGTCCATGGGAGGCTATGACGACCAGGTAAGTGAACCTTTATTGTCTGCTGGAGACCACCAAGGCAAGGTGAGTCAAACTTTATTGATCAATGGAGACCATCAAGGCCAGGTAAGTCAACTTTTATTGTCTCTGAAGATCATGAGGATCAGGTAAGTCAACCTTTATTGTCCATTGGAGATCATGACGACCAGGCAAGTCAATCTGTATTGTTCCATGGAGGCCATCAAAGCCTGGTAAGTGGACCTTTATTGTCTGCTGGAGACCATCAAGGCCAGGTAAGTCAAACTTTATTGTCTACTTGAGACCAGGACGACCCGGTATTTTAACCAGGTAAGTCAAATTCTATTGCATGGCTGTACCTGTGTACAGACCTAAATACCCGTGATATACTCGCATTTTCATGTGACGTCACGTGAGATATATATTTTTACGTGTGACATCCATGTTCATATGACGTCGAAAGAGATCCAGCGGCCGTATTCATTATCGCAACTTGAAATTTTTCGTCATAACAAAGCGCTTATTAAACAGGCGATAGAATCACAAAGCTACGCCACTAGCGTTAGCGATAAGCGGAAGATTTGTTGAGCGATTATCGGGTTCAAAATACATAAGTAGTTAGCCAAGAAGTGGATTTTCTGAATTACGGAAGTGCTAACATTGTATTGAAGGGGAATTCTTAATCACGAGCACCACCACAAAGACCTGGTAAGGCTACGACGAAAATGCACTTTTCGTGCGTAACTTACGAGGGGATTATGAATACGGCACCTCGTTGTGGTGGTGTTCGTGATTAAAAAATGTTTATGGTAGTGGCATAGCCTAAGTGGCGATTATGAATATGCCCCCTGGCCCTTTCACATTACTTCACGAAACATGTTTCACCTTAGGAGTTGGTCTCAGTATTTTGTTTCATTTTTTCATCATGGTTTATTATATAAAACACGTAAACAAAAAACTATTAATAAAGGCTGTATCTGTAGCTGAAGCTGACGCTATGTGTTCCCCTAGAATTGCGTCGTAGTAACCCTTAGTTAAAAAGTTGATGCTAGCAACAGCAAGAGGTTTTCTACGGAGATTACGGGCTTACGCAATTTGTTTGCAGCGAATATTTTACTCTTAACTTATCCAAAAGATTTAACACATGTAGTACAAAAACGAGTAACAGCGTTGTCGTCGAATATAGTTATCTTTTTTCGAAAGCAATACCAATTTTCATGCATAACTGGAGGGCATAACGAGAACAATAAAAAGATGTAGCAACAATGCTATGGATACCACCCGGGGATATCATTGGTTCCACGGGGGCCGGCCCGATAGCTCAGTGGGCTAGAGCGCTCGCATTGAGGATTCTGATCACCTGAGAGCCTAACGGCGCGTGGATCGATGGTTCAAGCCCCGCGTTGGCCATGTCTGTGTGGTCGCAGGATAAAGATCTCCTGTCCTTCTTCGCAAAGAGTTGGGGGTTACCCCCAGGCATATGGCTCCACTCTCCCTTCCTTCTCCCGTTGACACGATAAGACGAAAAGTGGTTAAAGCGTCCTGACTATAAAACAACTCGTTGGTTCAACGTTACAGGCATGCGCGTTGGCCGCTTCCGGCGCCGATGGTCAATATGACAAATCAAATTTACACTTACTTTCTTCCCTACGTTACAGGTACCTCTTGAACTCAGCCCCCTGCGACTTAACCACTATAGGGGAGCAGTTCGGCCTGCGGGCCTACGGCATGGCCTTGCCTATTAACAGCGCGTACCTAGAGCCGCTACACCAAGGCATTCTCCAGCTGATAGCCGAGGGCGAGGTGGACGACCTGGAGAAGATATGGTGGGAGGGTCCGGGCCAGTGCTGGAATGTCACTCAGATGGAGCGAGAGTACGAAGAGAAGTCCAAGCTTCTCCTGAACAAACCGAAGCAGGTGAATCTGTCGATGTACTGGGGCGTCATTGTCCTCTTGGTCATCGGCATGATCCTCAGCGCCCTGACGGCTGCAGCGGAGATTCTCTTCTACAAATACAAGGGCAAGGTCAGTGGTAGATACGTTCGTGGGGTCAAAAGGTCAGTGGTAGATACGGTCGTGGTGTCAAAAGGTCAGTGGTAGATACGGTCGTGGGTTCAAAAGGTCAGTTGTACTCGAGGTCAATGGTAGACGAGGTCCATGGTAGACGAGGTCCATGAAAGACGAGGTCAATTGTAGACGAGGTCAATTGTAGAGGAGGTCAATGGTAGACGAGGTCAATGGTAGACGAGGTCAATAGTAGACGAGGTCAATGGTAGACGAGGTCAATGGTAGACGAGGTCAATGGAAGACGAGGTCAAAGGTAGACGAGGTCAAAGGTAGACGAGGTCCATGGTAGACGAGGTCAAAGGTAGACGAGGTCAAAGGTAGACGAGGTCAATGAAAGACGAGGTCAAAAGTAGACGAGGTCCATGGTAGACGAGGTCAATGGAAGACGAGGTCAAAGGTAGACGAGGTCCATGGTAGACGAGGTCAAAGGTAGACGAGGTCAAAGGTAGACGAGGTCAATTGCAGACGAGGTCAATGGTAGACGAAGTCAATGGTAGACGAGGTCAATGGTAGACGAGGTCAAAGGTAGACGAGGTCAAAGGTAGACGAGGTCAATGGTAGACGAAGTCAATGGAAGACGAGGTCAAAGGTAGACGAGGTCCATGGTAGACGAGGTCAAAGGTAGACGAGGTCAAAGGTAAACGAGGTCAATTGCAGACGAGGTCAATGGTAGACGAAGTCAATGGTAGACGAGGTCAATGGTAGACGAGGTCAAAGGTAGACGAGGTCAAAGGTAGACGAGGTCAATGATAGACGGAGTCAATGGTAGACGAGGTCTATGGTAGACGAGGTCAAAGGTAGACGAGGTCAAAGGTAGACGAGGTCAATTGCATGCGAGGTCAATGATAGATGAAGTCAATGGTAGACGAGGCCAATGGTAGACGAGGTCAATGGTAGACGAGGTCCATGGTAGACGAGGTCAAAGGTAGACGAGGTCAAAGGTAGACGAGGTCAATGGTAGACGAGGTCAATGGTAGACGAAGTCAATGGTAGACGAGGTCAATGGTAGACGAGGTCAAAGGTAGACGAGGTCAAAGGTAAACGAGGTCAATGATAGACGGAGTCAATGGTGAACGAGGTCTATGGTAGACGAGGTCAAAGGTAGACGAGGTCAAAGGTAGACGAGGTCAATTGCATGCGAGGTCAATGATAGATGAAGTCAATGGTAGACGAGGCCAATGGTAGACGAGGTCAATGGTAGACGAGGTCAATGGTTGACGAAGTCAATGGAAGACGAGGTCAAAGGTAGACGAGGTCCATGGTAGACGAGTTCAAAGGTAGACGAGGTATATGGTAGACGAGGTCAATGGTAGACGAGGTCTATGGTAGACGAGGTCCATGGTAGACGAAGTCAATGGAAGACGAGGTCAAAGGTAGACGAGGTCCATGGTAGACGAGGTCAAAGGTAGACGAGGTATATGGTAGACGAGGTCAATGGTAGACGAGGTCTATGGTAGACGAGGTCCATGGTAGACGAAGTCAATGGTAGACGAGGTCAATGGTAGACGAAGTCAATGGTAGACGAAGTCAATGGTAGACGAGGTCAATGGTAGACGAGGTCAATGGTAGACAGGGTCAATGGTAGACGAGGTCTATGGTAGACGAGGTCCATGGTAGACGAGGTCAGTGGTAGACGAGGTCCATGGTAGACGAGGTCTGTGGTAGACAAGGTCCATGGTAGACGAGGTCAATGGTAGACGAGGTCAATGGTAGACGAAGTCAATGGAAGACGAGGTCAAAGGTAGACGAGGTCAATGGTAGACGAGGTCAAAGGTAGACGAGGTCTATGGTAGACGAGGTCAATTGTAGACGCGGTCAATGGTAGACGAGGTCAATGGTAGACGAGGTCAAAGGTAGACGAGGTCAATGGTAGACGAGGTCAATGGTAGACGAAGTCAATGGAAGACGAGGTCAAAGGTAGACGAGGTCAATGGTAGACGAGGTCAAAGGTAGACGAGGTCTATGGCAGACGAGGTCCTTGGTAGACGGGGTCAATGGTAGACGAGGTCCATGGTAGACGAGGTCAATGGTAGACAATGTCAATGGTAGACGAAGTCAATGGAAGACGAGGTCAAAGGTAGACGAGGTCCATGGTAGACGAGGTCAATGGTAGACGAGGTCTATGGTTGACGAGGTCTATGGTAGACGAGGTCAATGGTAGACGAGGTCTATGGTAGACGAGGTCAATGGTAGACGAGGTCTATGGTAGACGAGGTCTATGGTAGACGAGGTCAATGGAAGACGAGGTCAATGGAAGATGAGTTCAATGGTAGACGAGGTCAATGGTAGACGAGGTCAATGGTAGACGAGGTCCATGGTAGACGAGGTCAATAGTAGACGAGGTCAATGGTAGACAAAGTCAGTGGTAGAAGAGGTCCATGGTAGACGAGGTCAATGGTAGACGAGGTCAATGGTAGAAGAGGTCAATGTTAGCTTAGGTCAGTTGTGGCCAAGATCAGTGGTATAAATAAAGTCAAAGTTAGAAAATGTCAAGGAAATGAAAATGGTAAGTTCCGGTGTAGATAATATCGATATAAACAAGGTAATGTCATGACATGTCATGTTTTGGTAGACAACATCAATGGTGGATAAGGTCAGTGACGGACACAGCCAATGGTAGACGTATTAAACGAGATATGACACGGTAAACAAGGTCATTGGTACGTAAGGTCAGTGGTGCGTAAGGTCAGTGGTGCGTAAGGTCAGTGGTGCGTAAGGTCAGTGGCGCGTAAGGTCAGTGGTGCGTAAGGTCAGTGGTGCGTAAGGTCAGTGGTGCGTAAGGTCAGTGGTGCGCAAAGTCATTGTTACGTAAGGTCAGTGGTGCGTAAGGTCAGTGGTGCGTAAGGTCAGTGGTACGTAATGCCAGTGGTGCGTAAGGTCAGTGATGCGTAAGTTCAGTGGTACGTAAGGTCAGTGGTGCGCAAGGTCAGTGGTAGGTAAGGTCAGTGGTACGTAAGGTCAGTGGTGATCAGTGCTACGTAAGGTCAGTGGTGCGTAAGGTTAGTGGTACGTAAGGTCAGTGGTGCGTAAGGTCAGTGGTAGGTATGGTCAGTGGAACGTAAGGTCATTGGTGCACAAGGTCACTGGTACGTAAGGTCAATGGTACGTAAGATCAGTGGTGATCAGTGCTACGTAAGGTCAGTGGTGCGTAAGGTTAGTGGTACGTAAGGTCAGTGGTGCGTGAGGTCAGTGGTGCGTAAGGTCAGTGGTACGTAAGGTCAGTGGTGCGTAAGGTCAGTGGTACGTAAGGTCAGTGGTGCGTAAGGTCAGTGGTGCGTAAGGTCAGTGGTACACGTAAGGTCAGTGGTGCGTAAGATCAGTGGTACGTAAGGTCAGTGGTGCGTAAGGTCAGTGGTACGTATGGTCAGTGGTACGCAAAGTCAGTAGTGTGTAAGGTCAGTGGTGCGTAAGGTCAGTGGTGCGTAAGGTCAGTGGTGATCAGTGCTACGTAAGGTCAGTGGTACACGTAAGGTCAGTGGTGCGTAAGATCAGTGGTACGTAAGGTCAGTGGTGCGTAAGGTCAGTGGTACGTATGGTCAGTGGCGCGTAAGGTCAGTGGTACGTAAGGTCAGTGGTGCGTAAGGTCAGTGGTACGTATGGTCAGTGGTACGTAAAGTCAGTAGTGTGTAAGGTCAGTGGTGATCAGTGCTACGTAAGGTCAGTGGTGCGTATGGTCAGTGGTGCGTAAGGTCAGCGGTACGTATGGTCAGTGGTACGTAAAGTCAGTAGTGCGTAAGGTCAGTGGTACGTAAAGTCAGTAGTGCGTAAGGTCAGTAGTGCGTAAGGTCAGTGGTACGTATGGTCAGTGGTACGTAAGGTCAGTGGTACGTAAGGTCAGTGGTGCGTAAGGTCAGTGGTACACGTAAGGTCAGTGGTACGTAAGGTCAGTGGTACGTAAGGTCAGTGGTACGTAAGGTCAGTGGTACGTAAGGTCAGTGGTGCGTAAGGTCAGTGGTACGTATTGTCAGTGGTACGTAAAGTCAGTGGTGCGTAAGGTCAGTGGTGTGTTAGGTCAGTGGTGCGTAAGGTCAGTGGTACGTACGTCACACAAGTACATGAGTACTCTGGTAATATCATAACGCGCTATGTAAGGTTTGGAAGGAAGCGCTGATAGATCTAATAATGTTAATCTGATAGATCCAGAGAATATAAATTACTTTTTCACAGTCTCAAGTAAGCCTGCACGATTGAGTTCACAAACTAAGCGCTATTTTAAAGATGCTGAATGATATATCAGTAATTTATGCTTAAGTCTAGCGGCCAGCGACTGGTACATAGAAGGCCCCAGTGAGATTCAGCGCGCAGGGCAGGGTATTGCCAACTTGATGCAATCTTCTTAACCGGAAACAGACTATTGCAGTAACGGAACGCCCCCGATTGATGCAGATTTGACAAATACCGTAAACGACCGATACTCCCCGACAATACTACTATCGACAATACCTTAATTTGCCAATAAACATTAAACATTTTTGAATTTTTATTGGTACATATGTTTTGGTTTGTTAATTTCAGGACACTGTTCTGCAGGAAAGACTTCAGAGTAAGTGACGTCGTGAGCTCGAGTTATTATGGGTTAAAAAACATTTATTCGGCCATGAAACGTTGGTTAAAATATTCACATTATTACAGAAGTTCATTTTAATATTTCTCACCAATAACATGCTTATATTCTAGGCAATCTAATGAACTCGTGATCTGCTCTTGGTAGAGTTAACTTTTCAAAGAAATGTATGCTTCATGATGTCGACATTCCTGGTAAACATTGGGAACCTCCCTAGCTCAGTTGTTAGGCAGCCTGAGCTGCAGATGAACAGGTCGTGCGTTCGTGCCCTGACATACATCTGGAACCTGTTTCATTAAACCCCATTGCCTTGTCCGGAAGGTCTCAAGACCCAGGTTTTCCTTCGTGTGCACCAAAGTGCCGTAAAACTTATGCCTTGCTTTATAAAACATGGGCAGAACCAGTTGATTAGTCGGAATTTTTTATTTTAAAAGGGACGTAAAATTTATGCCTTGCTTTTACAAAACATGGGCAAAACCAGTTAATTCGTCGAAATTTTAAATTCCGTGACATTTGGCTGTGACCATTCTAGATCTCTAATGTTGTTGCTAATCGTGTCACTAATTTTCGTGTCTCATCCTCTAGATATCCGACCGGTCGCACAGAACACAGATGAGCCAGATATGTAGGCTGGTACAAGCGGGGACAGTTAATTATGTTCAACTTGCGCCCTCGCTTATGCTGGGAGCTACTCACTTTATAACACGCTTCTCTAATAGGTCAACTATGCATGCTTTCATGTCGTTTTGATAGAACTCTATATCTGTAACGTTGTAATAAATGATCGGGGTAGGCGTTTCCGCTGATAATATAATACGGAAAGGGTTGTTAAAGCTTGATACGTGTGTGGCACAGACTACAAGAGTCTATTGTGAAGGTGCATTCAATAAGCGTCGAATAGGACTCACGCCACAGATGAATGCAAGTTGATAAATGTGTAATCGACAAATGTGTTCTGTCAGAAAAGCCGACTAATCTACTCCCATTAAATATCGGGATTAATGAACGTCTATTTTAAAGGTTGACCAATACACGTCTATTCATTTATTGGTCAATAAACGTCTTTTACAAGTTCTACCAATGCAGGTTTATTTCATACGTTAATCACTAAAGGTTGATCGGCTAAGACACATAATAATCAAGACACGTCTATTATTACGAGTTGGTGGGCATGTTAACTAGTACAATAGCGTTACATCTGAAGGCCTCTAAAATGCCGTATTCTGACCCAAACCGCCCTGCTGCCAATGCAATCGACAATCGTTCCCATGGCGACGCTGCATAGAACAATGAAACATGACGTCACGCACAAAAGAATTGTAGTTATAGCTTTAAATAGCCCGCTTCCATGACTAATTGCCTAGTTGCACATGCTATGTTTCTTGGCAACATATATATGGTATAAAAAGGCGACTGGTCAACTATATGTGGAAAGGCTTGCGATTTGCGGACAGTCAGTCCCAAAATGCTTTACTTTTGTCATTGCATGCGGAAATTAAACCAAAAAAGCAGAGACAAGTCAACGCCTTAAATTTAAATTCAACTCGTAATAATAGTAATAGCGCGAGTTTTGCTTGGCGTTAGGCATTTGATTGGCCCTTCATCAAGCTGTAGCAGCCCTTCATTTTCATTATCCGCCCTCGGCCTTGCGGCCTCGGGCCGATAATGAAAATTGGCGGGCTGCTACAGCTTGATGTCGGGCCAATAAAATTGCCTAACGCCCCGCAAACTCGCGCTATTGTCATATTATATTTGTCAACATTGGCAGTCGATAATCGTTTGTTAGAATTGCCGACTGATAAACGTCTATTCTAAAGTTTTACCAATAAAGTTTATTATCTTTGCCAGTCCTTAAACGTCCACTACATTTAATCGCTCACATTTCTTTTTGAATAATCGTATATTATTTTTAGTAGCCAATAGCCGTCTTTGCTAAAGAGCGACCAACGCACATTTCTTATTCAATAATCGTATATTATATTTAGTAGCCAATAGCCGTCTTTGTTAAAGAGCGACCAACACACATTTCTTATTGAATAATCGCATATTATATTTAGTAGCCAATAGCCGTCTTTGCCAAAGAGCGACCGACACACATTTCTTATTCAATAATCGTATATTATATTTAGTAGCCAATGGCCGTCTTTGCTAAAGAGCGACCAACGCACATTTCTTATTTAATAATCGTATATTATATTTAGTAGCCAATAGCCGTCTTTGCCAAAGAGCGACCGACACATTTCTTAATGAATAATCGTATATTATATTTAGTAGTTAATGGCCGTCTTTGACAAAGAGCGACCGACACACATTTCTTATTCAATAATCGTATATTATATTTAGTAGCCAATAGCCGTCTTTGTTAAAGAGCGACCAACACACATTTCTTATTCAATAATCGTATATTATATTTAGTAGCCAATAGCCGTCTTTGCCAAAGAGCGACCGACACACATTTCTTATTGAATAATCGTATATTATATTTAGTAGTTAATGGCCGTCTTTGACAAAGAGCGACCGACACACATTTCTTATTCAATAATCGTATATTATATTTAGTAGCCAATAGCCGTCTTTGCCAAAGAGCGACCGACACACATTTCTTATTCAATAATCGTATATTATATTTAGTAGCCAATAGCCGTCTTTGCTAAAGAGCGACCAACGCACATTTCTTATTTAATAATCGTATATTATATTTAGTAGCCAATAGCCGTCTTTGCCAAAGAGCGACCGACACACATTTCTTATGGAATAATCGTATATTATATTTAGTAGTTAATGGCCGTCTTTGACAAAGAGCGACCGACACACATTTCTTATTGAATAATCGCATATTATATTTAGTAGCCAATAGCCGTCTTTGCTAAAGAGCGACCAACACACATTTCTTATTTAATAATCGTATATTATATTTAGTAGCCAATAGCCGTCTTTGCTAAAGATGCTATTGTCCGATACACACTTAGGTTAGGTCGTAAATAAAACAGATCGGGAGATTATGCACAAACTGGCGGCATTTATCTATACATCTTTTGTTTTTTGCACTGAACATTTCTTTCTGTAGGTTTAGATCGGTTGCAAAGTTTGTATTTTATTACCAAGTCCTAATATGTTTAAGTTTTGTTGCGAGACTAAATTTGGACTAAATTTAGCCACCGACATCTATTGCATGTGGGTTCAATGTATATATTCTTTCTTTTACCGAGGGGGGCCTCCCTGGTGTAGTGGTTAGCGCACTAGACCGCAGATCAATAGGTCCTGGGTTCGAATCCGGGCTCGGGCACCTAATCTGGGGCATGTTTCATTCCTTCATCCTTCATCGTCTCGGTAGGTTCCTTGGCCCAATTTAGCCTGTATGTGCACAAAAGTGGCCTAAAACACCAACATTCCATTCCATTCTTTTACCGTGTGTTCGTTGCGCTCGCATTGTGTTGCAGGCTTTGCGCTTGAGGAAACAGGACGCTTCTAGCTGCGGCAGTTCTAGGTTAGGCTGGTACATGGCTAGTTCCAATAAGTGTCACCTGAGAGCCTAACGGCACGTGGATCGATGGTTCTAGCCCCGCCGTGGCCATGTCTGTGTGGTCGCAGGATAAAGATCCCATGTCCTTCATTCGCAAAGAGTAGGGGGTTACTCCCAGGGACATGGCTCTTCTCTCCCTTCCTTCGCTTATTGACGCGATATGACCGAAAGTTTATACAACCAACCAACCAAGAAATGTTGCACCTCCTTAGTGTTCATTGCGCAAGATACACCGGCAACACTCTGTGACGTCACCGCTGTACCGCTGGGGCTGCCTCAGTCGCATCTGTCTCCCCTGCTAACGATAATATGGGCACCGCCGTGATATCCCCGCCCGGCCACCTTCCCATCGACACAGTCAGACTGTCTCAGTTGCGCTGACCGAGGTGCGAACCCACGATCACTGGGCCTATACGCTGCCTCGTGAGCTGCAAATGAATTAATTTCCGCAGTGCGTTGGTCAGGGAAACGCATCCACTTCTCTAGCAAGCAGAGACCGATACAGGGACGGATCCAGAACTTTAAAAAGAGGGGGGGGGGGTTGCGGGTGCGACCGGGGGGGTGGGGGCTCTCTAAAAACAAACGTGACCGGGGAGGGGGGAGGGAGTAAAAGTGACCGCGTGTGTCCACCAAATTTTTTGTTCACAACCGGGGGCGGATGGACAAAATTTCGACTTTAACAGTCCTTAACATTCCTAAACAACCCCCGCCCCCCCCCCCCCTCCCCTCCCCCCCCCCCCCCCCCCTCTTGGATCCACCTCTACATTTCATCTACAAAATGTCTCTTTCTGATGTCATGCGTCGGAAACCCCGACTGTTACAGTGTATGCTCAAGTTCCCAAGGGAGGGGGTGCAACCGCCTAACCCCCCCCCCCTCTCCCCTAGATCCGCCTTTGCCATATACTCTAATATCAGTAGCCCGGCCAGCGAAAAGACTGGATGTGCAATCGGACTCAGACAACACGTGCGTATCACTGTAATATAATTATCTCGTATTCCCAAGATATAACTTTTGTGTTGAAATATGTACGCTCTTGTGGAGCCCTGTAACGCATGTACGTGAAATGAGGCGAAAATAGGAAGCACTCGGACTATATTTAAAGAGTATCACCGCACCACGAAACTCGTTGATAATTTTTTGGCAGGTTTCACTGCTTGTAAAGCCTCCTGATCTCCAGTTTCGTATGGTGTTATACACCCGGTTTACATGTATGTCCTGGCATAACTTATGTGCTACATATTATTCGGTGTCTTTGAACACACTTGAGCCACCAGAACATTATGGTCTAGGTACTATTGCATGTCCCGCTATGTCATCATAGTGTATGCTGTCCAACCTATATTTAAACTTCGCATGGAAACTGCAGACCCCTGTATACGCCATAGCTGTTCTCCTGAATAACACTTTACTGAAAGATATGCGGCCTTATCACTTAAGACGTCCCTGATCCTATTGTTAGAGTATTGCATAATTGTGTTCTTATTTACATGGGCGTGTCCAGGGGGGGAGGGGGCACAGGGCCCCCCTTTTCAGACCCTTAAGTATATCTGTGCCCCCCACCCCACCCCCTCTTTTCAAATCATGTGTCCTCTGGCCTCTCCTTAGATATCACAATGCATCAAGCTGCGTCGTTTATGTGTTCTTTCTTACCAACGATTATAAATTGTGCAAATAGTACGGATTTCAATACAACTTACTTACAGGATCGAGCCATGAAGCAAAACGGAAGGCAATTTCAACAAACGGACAATCATTTTATTGATACAAGGGCATTGCACTATCTTTACAATGACGGCTGTAATAAAAGGTGAAGGCTGAAGTTCCTCCAAGTCCAGTTGTTTCACTCCATGACAAAGCATCATGTCAAGTCCGGGAGAATCGGTGATAAAATCTCCCCCAGGAGGCAACGCAACAAACACTTACCGACAAAATATTCCTTTTTCGAAGACAACTGTAACCCAAATAATTGCAGCACAGCATTGCTGCCATGATATTCTATGGATATATCAAACCAAAATCAGAAAGAAAAAAAAGCAAAGGAGTGGAACCGAGATTCCTACGAAAAAATTGGAGAAATTCGCGAAAATTCTTTCTCTCTGGCAGTGGGAGAAGAATTTTCGCGAATTTTAATCGTAAAAACGTTGGGTCGCATGCGACCATGGCTCGGGGAGAGACCGTAATCATCTTGCACACAAACCATCCTTGAAATGAACAATTATCATTCTATGGAGAATATCTTGATCGGCAAGAGTTCCGTTATTCGGCGACCCTTGATGACGTCCTCGCCGATGTGTCTCCCTCCTATAAACGAGTGGCGTTCCACTTCCGGGCGGATGGATACTCGGCGTCCCAGGGTGTTATTCGCCGGAAGATGGTAATGACCGGAAGTGGAAAGCCAGCAAAGTCTGTGGCAGGGCTGTACAGGTTTAGTTTTTGTTTAGATGATCTCAGTTCTATGTTGACAATCGCGGGGTCGTCTACTTGTTGTCAGGTCCTGCCATGACTTTCTTGATGAAATCTACAACACAATTGGACAAAGACAATTACTTACCATACGCTTGTGCGACAAAGTACGTCCGAACATATGTAAAGATACACGACCGTCAGTCATCATTATGTACAAACAAGCTTTAAACAAACATATATCTATTAATGACGTTTTTAACGTTGCATTAACATGTATTGTGTCATTGATGCCGACTTATCATGCGACTGAAACAGATACATCTGAGAACCACGCAATCCACGTGACGCGCTGACGTCACAGGTCACGTGACGTTGTACTTACTTTCGAACTTGATGTTGCCATCCAAGTCCTCCTCTGTTCCTGTGCACTTCAAGATACCTTCCACCTCCAAGTCAGTTAGTCGGTCTCCTAATTATGAGAAGGCACAAAGGGGAGGTGGTCAGCGTTAGCAAAGGTCACCAAATGGGATCGTTGACAGGGATCGTTGACAGGGATCGTTGACATTCTCTTACATAGTGTCCCTGGTGTTTCAGCTGTGCATATAGTAATGATTCACAAACGAGAACAAATGTTCTGACCGCCCCCCCCCCCCATCACCCTCCCTTCCCTCACCACTTGTCAACATTAGCCTAAACCCTGCTAAACAATTCTGCACCCCACTTCTCCATCACCTCCACCATTAACTACCACATTTACCCATGGATCTTGGCAGCGCCCCCCTCCTCTCCGTCACCACCCACACCACCACCCACCACACCTACCCATGGAGGCGAGAACGTGTCGGATCTCGGCCGCGGCCACGAACCCTTGGCCCTCCCTGTCGAAGGTCTTGAATGCTTCCATAAAGTCGGCGAATGTCCCGGTGTCCGTCTCGTCACTGACGGCTTTGTAGATGGGAAGAATCTCCTCAAATTTGTACTGCTTCTCTCCTACAAATAGGGTCGCATGGGTCAACGGGTGACTTGATAAACATTACTACCACATGCGCCAAGGCATGGGCAGCCCGCTACTAAAAGCCGAAATATACACACACAAAATAAAGTAACCGACTGTAATGAAATAAATAATGCTAATAATAAAAGATGCTCGAGATTGTATCATGATATTTAATTTGATTTTTTTATTCGGTAAATTAATGATTATTGATAGCAAATATATATATTATTGTCTTATTTTACCAAAACGTACCAATTTACATCTGTAAATAAGACTGCTGTAACATTGGCGGATAATTATCGATTGCTCTTATTTTGTATTAAGTCATATTTTAATCTTCAGTTAAAGTGAAAACTTAATCTCAAACATGGCTGTCCATAAGGAAAATCAGTAAACATTGCATTGAAGAGGCGTTAGTCCATGAACCAAAGTCGTTACAAGAGTTGTGAGTCATTATGCATGAGTGGTTACAACATCACCTGTAGAGTCAAATTAAACAGAAATCCATAGAGGGTAGAAGGCAGAAAATAAACAAAGGAACCGAATTCTCCACGGGATAAATTGGAGGTCAACGTAGAGCCCCTTACAATTTTCGGGTTAATTTAAATTAAAAGTATCAACCTTCTATAAATGAGGGCGGAAAATAAACAAAAAAAATAAAGATATCAACCTTCGCTATTTTAGTATTCTTCCATATGCATTAGTCGACACTCTAGAATCAACTTGAAAAGGGCGCCTGAAAAACTAGAGAGCAGCTTCGCGGTGTACACCGGTATAGCTGAGGATACGTCATTGAGAGTATTGAAAACACGGAGATCAACCCACTTAACTAACAGTTTGTATTGTGGCTAGCATTACATGTCACCCCATCCTGTTTCATTAGTGAATAGTGGATTTTATGAATTTCTGCAACAACATATTTCAACACACAGTTGTATTGTCACTGGGCATATACCTGGAAAAAATACAAAACCGTCGCATGACTGTTTTTGTCACCAAGGGATGCAAAACATGTGGCAATATCTATCTGACCTGTAGTTCTATCTGTGACGTCTCCTCAGTAGTCTCATTAATCAAATGATATACATATATATCTACCAGCGTCCCCACTATGTCTTCCGTAATCGACTGAATCAACCTCCAGTTTTCAACAAATTTCAAAAAATAGAACTTAAAATATAAGAACTGAATTAAATAGAATAAACCGAATAATCGAACACTTGTTAATACCGAGGCGTAGACGAATTAAATGTAAGAACATACATATAATATAACGATTAAATAGTGAGGTGGGGATAATAAGCACTGCTTATTGTCCGTGAGATATTGCAATAAGCTGGACGGGAGAGTGGAGAGGGCTCTAAACATTCACAGCCACGATGACAGCTGTCCGTGTAGACCAATGAGAAGAATAACCAATTACAACCAGCGGAAGCAGTGACATGCATCAGTGGTTGACCCAATAGGAAGCTTCGTTACATACATAAGAACTTGGAGAAACATCAATTGAATTTGTTCGTGGTTGCTAGGGCGGTTGTAAAAGAAAGGTTAATATCGTGTTCATGTCTACAAGAAGAATGTATTAATTATACATGACAAAGTGGACTAAAGAGGAATTAATGGATTACACTACGGCGTTCGCCGGATGCGACAGAGTGGAAATAGGAAACCTGGAGAAGTAGAGGAGGGGGGCCGGGTTTTAGTAGAGGTATTGTAGCTTCGCGTGTCCGTTATATATCTAAATGGTAGAGGAGGTAATGGCACATGTGTTCCGCAAAGAGCGAATCATTCCTTGTGGGGGTGCTAGTGTTGGTCAGTGGATGGGGGGAGGGGTGATCAACATATTATATACAGACAGTAAGAACAAAATCGGATAGACGCCCATAAAGACGTATTGGACGGAAGGCCAGTGACATCGTTTTCTGGTTTCGAGCAAAAAAAAGTATTAACAAAAGGAAGAAATAAAATGATGGTCACATTGGAGACCAACAGATAGCGAGTACAACAAGCGACGGCATCCAGTATGAAATGCGTTTTAACTGTGGAAAGAGAAGAAACGATAAAAAAACATGGTTGCGCATTATTGGAGAGAGTGAGAGAGAGAGGGGAGAGAGAGAGAGAGAGACAGGACGTCCCTGGGGACAAGGCGGTGACGCATGCCCGTGGTGTTATTAACACCGCTTAGTTGTAAGATCGGGTTCCATGGGGAAATTATCCATGATAATAATTTACATCCGTCGTTAATCATTCAAAAAAGTTGTCAGGATCAAATGAGTAGAGATACATCATATATTAAGTGAGTTAATTTAGAAACAGAACAAGGCCGTTGTTGTTACTTTTCTGGATTGTGAGGTTGGGGGCTGTCTCGTTAAAAGAAAAGGCCAGTAATGAAACAAAAGTTATTATTATGAGCAAACATGGGTCGTAGTTGTTATGCTTGCTGTGGCTTGTGAAGAAGAAAAGAAGGTAGGGCGAGGGGTCGAGGAGGGGGTGTAGGTGGAGAACGGGGAACACGTTGCTGTCAGGCGCCCTTCCACCGCCCGCCTTCATACAAACCAAGTTTCTTGGTGCCTCCATTCTGAAGAATCATGGCCGTGGTAGGATTGAGGCCAGTACATCTAAGGAGTTCGCCGATTTTGGCGGCATCGACAAGACCGTCGCGACCATCCCAGAAGTCGAAGAGGTCGAAAACCTCCTTTACGTCTGCAAAAGCAAAACATCCGCGACGAGATGAGTGGACAAGGCAACCAACTACTACCACCTCAAAAAGCCATGCCAACAGACAGACCAACGGACGGACGAGGGCTCAAATCTCGCCAATCGGTCCCTGTCGTCACGTGGGTCGTCACACCAGCTGCACGAGACTGAGGACGAGAGCTGACAATGATGCGAAAACTCCATCGCACAACAGTTACTAAATACCACGAAATCCAAGCAATATCAACTTGTTCGTGTATTTGACCATTGTCGTATCATTCCCCGTTCTTGCGCAGCTCGTGCGACCCACGTGTGCTGTTCAAGTGCACGTGCACCTAACCATATACAAAAAAAAGGGGCACGTGCGCCTGAGCGCGTACATCCAACACTGCAGCCACGTGGCTAATCACCACCACGGCACCCCCGGTCAGCAGCGACCACCACTCAGAAACCCTACCTTGTTTCTTGGTACCCCCGTTACTCAGGATTAAGTTTTGCGTGGGGTTGAGACCACAGCATCTGAGGAGGTCTCCCACCTTGGCCCCGTCCACCAAGCCGTCGCGACCATCCCAGAAGTCAAAGAGATCAAACACCTCCCTTACGTCTGAAACAGAACTACATAGCTGAACACAGAACCTCCCGATGGTTCAGTCACTAGGCCTATTTATGCCTTAAAGTAAGGACTGCTCCATATATTTATTCTCGCACTCTGTAATTAGTCTAAGTCAGACTAGGGAGGCACTTATTCTACACTCTAATATACGCCACAGATCTGATAATGGCTCAGTCACTTTACTTCCATACGCAGTATTAAGATTTCACTTATTCTGGACTAGGAAGGTCATGTTACCTTATAATATCTACTTTTTCTACATTATACTACCGATAATTACAAATATGTATATACCGCCTTCGGTGTATTAATATTATGATATCCACCAATTTTACATTCTACTATCTACGTCTGCAGACATTTTGATATCACCTTCGGTCACTTTATCCTATTAAAGCCACGTATTCTATGTTTCACTATTGTGTAAATGTCCTTCTGATATCTACTTACTGCCGCCGCTTGGGTTTCCGTAGCATGGTAGTGCTAGGTTACCTGGTCATCACTTACATGCTCCCCTCGCTTGCCAAATATTTACACGGTTTGATCAAACATTGTATTTTCGGCGATCATTGTAATCCCTATATTTCTCTCCTTAATAATAATTATTATTTGTAAATATATATGATTATATATATATATATATTTATTTACATTTATATTCTAGTATATCCAGGAAAAGCCTGCCGAGATATGCAGACCAAATATGCCAATATAAATCCTTTTCCACCTGGATCTTTATTCTGTATCCATACCGACTCGCCAACACCACGTGGCCAGCGTAACCAACAGGACACTGTGGGCCACTTTGCGTTATACAACGGTAACATAGGATATACACGCGGCTACATTGTTCAGGTACGAATCCAGGCTGCCAATTACTGCACAACAAGTGTGCTTAGGTCATATATACTGATATTCAAACATTTAGTAGTGCAGTATCCGATCATATAGCATGTAATGTCAGAAATTAATATAACAAGTCACCCATCTATTGCAAATAGATTCCTTGAACGACACAATCCACGTATACATACAAACATACTAAATACCGAACACACAGAAACACGGATACATGTGACAAATAACGGAACGACATATTACATATAAAAGGAATGACACACGGCTTTACACCGTTGTTGGACATCCCAAAGCTAATTTATTAGCAACAGGCTTTGGCTCTACGTTATACATGTTAATATGAATAAAAGTTGCTTCTTAGCAAACCTGTGACCTAATTGGACATATGACATGTACAGTCGTGTGGAGTTGAGATATATTACCCGCGCAGACAAACAGTTCCTCAAGCACATATTGTAGTATCTCGGCCCAGGCCCGGTGGATAAAACACACCAAGCGCCTCGGGCCAAATGGGAATTTCCCTTTGGCCTAACGTGTAAGGTGTTCGCTCGGGATGCGGAAGGTCGCCGGTTCGAAACTCGCCAGGGGCGGGTAGAACTATCGGCGTCCTTTCGGGCCTGGGACGAGAAATATCACAGTGGTGCCGTGACCAGGATAACGAACCTGGGGCCACCCTTTCAAACGGTCGCCTACTGGGCCGGGTGAAACAAAGGAAACGTAGATCTCCGCTTAGTGCGGCAAGACGCGGTCCTTGTCACTCCCCGGATACCTGTAGGAGCCGTAGGCTTGGATTCACACGCAGGGCGTGGTGGATAGACCGCGAGGGCGCGGTCCAATGGGAAAGGGTGGTATGTAGTATCTCGGCCCAGGCCCGGTGGATAAAACACACCAAGCGCCTCGGGCCAAATGGGAATTTCCCTTTGGCCTAACGTGTAAGGTGTTCGCTCGGGATGCGGAAGGTCGCCGGTTCGAAACTCGCCAGGGGCGGGTAGAACTTTCGGCGTCCTTTCGGGCCTGGGACGAGATACTACATACCAACTTACATCACAATATAACATAAAAATGCATGACACATTCTGACAGCGGTGGCGGTGCGTCGGCTCTGTCCGTAATTAAGCGGTGTACCCAGCTTGGCGGACAATGCGCACGATGCAGGAGCGAACCCCACACCAGTCGGAACTAAGCTCACTGTGCTATATACCACCTGAGCTAGGGGGAAAGACCTCAGTAACTATGTACACAGGAGATAATGCTTAGCGGAACGGACGGTGTCTATACGGAATATTCCGTACCGTCTGGAAATTTTTTTTTTTTAAGCTGGTAGAAGGAACAAGGAATTATGTGAATTTCTTATTTCCCTGAACTTGAATGCATCAACGATGCCGCTTATATATGACGCAATTTAGCATATTTGAATATATGAAGAGGTTAGTGGCCAGCGTAATCAGTAAGGTGATTTACTGCTGGAAGAGAGGTAGTCAAGCTATAAAAGAGGTGGTAGATTTGAGAAATAAGATTTGACGTGTAAATCGGTGATGGAGTGACCGTGAGAAGTACGCGATTTGATTCATTGATTCAACAGGCATCTATTGACATGAATACGTTGAAATAACGTAATGCAGACCGATGGCAGAAAGGCTATAATTGTACCGGAAGGAGCAGCATATGCACGTGGCAACCACGCTCAGTCAAACTGACGTACGGCATCTCCGCCAACTTTAGGTCGAGGAGATACTATGGTAACGTAGGATCATACGGTGCTGCCGCCTGGCGGCCGGCGCCTGGCCGTGGAGATCCTGGCGCTCTAGAGGCCTCCTAAAATGGCCAAGCCACGGTGTAGGTGGAACATACCGGGGTGGGGTGGGGAGGAGGATGGGGTGGGTGGCGGGGTGTAGACAGTGTGCCCTCCCGCACCGCCACTTTCTCTGTACAGCTGCTTAACCGTCAGCTTCTATCGCCCCCCCCCCCTCCCCACCCCTGACCCCCCTCTCCCCCCGCCTACCCCGGCCTCGCACTGGAGCAGTATATCCACACGTGCCGCCAGCAGGACAGCCACCTCCCTCCCTCCCTCCGCCCCAGCACCTACCGCCCCCCACCCCGCCCCCCCCCCCGGACCGCCAACACCACACCATACCTCACCCTCTGCTAGACTTTTAGTAACACCCAATCAGATGGGTGAGGGTCCATTCTGATCGAAGCTCCCCCACCCCCTCGCGCCCCCACCCCCACATGCTCACACCCACACACGCCCCCACACCCACACGCCTCCACCGCCCCCCCCCCCCCCCAACACACCCACGAGCGGTGCGCAACAGGTTCCATGCACACTCCGTACAGCGTACACGCGCCCATGGAAGGTCGGCGGTGCGGGGGAGGGGGACTTTAGACATGGGGAGGGGGAGGGGGCTGGGTGATGGCAATATCCCTCCCCCTTAGATCTGGCTATTCCGGATATCACTGCCACCACCGCCGCCACCACCGCCGCTATGGGCCAGGTATCCAAAGATTAGCTCCAGTTACTTTATTTATCGCCAGCCACCGTTGTAATGCTGGCAGACGGTGTGGATACGAGCCACGAGCTACTGGCTCCAGAGACAGACAGTGGGTATTTATTGACTCCTCACCCCGACACCCCATACCCCCACCCCTCCCTCCCTCCCTCCCTCCCACAATCCCCCTCCGCCACCAACAATCCACCCCCTCATCCATCCATTCATCCACCCAGCCACCCCGGAGCGGCGCTGCCCCGGACGATGGGATTGATCCAGAAGTACGGCGGCGTTTGTCCGCCCGGAACTGGACGTACGGCCGCGGATCCCTTTCATTCCTGGATCCGGATAGGCAGGCAAGCAGCCGTCAGTGGGTGGGACTCGGCGGCAGGCAGGGAGAGACCCCAGCGGTGGGAGGGGGGGCGGGGGAGTTAGATGGGGGGGGGGGGAGCGAGGCGAGGCTGAAGTCGGCAGCTAACCACCCATTCTGGTGAGTATTTTTAGCTTCCCTCGGCAACACGCCGTTCGCTCGGCGGCTCCCTCACGTCCTTCGGGCCTCTTCCCGGAACTCCAGAGCCTCCACTCTTCCCCCCTCCCGCTTCCAGCCCACCGCTTCCCTCTTCCCCTCCTTGCCGTGTGCCTCTGTCCCAACCAGACCCAGCCGCTGACCCTGCTGCAGCCAGCGCCTCAGCACCTCACCCCACCCCACCCCACCCCAACCCCGACCTGCAAGGTCTCCACATCTTCACTTCCACTAACTTTGACTGTGTGTACCACACCGTCCACTCATCCAGTCTGTGACTGTATCCCCCTTATTCCACATCAGCCACCCTCACTTGCTAAATACCATGAGACCCACTCGGTTACCCCCAAAGTTACCCTAAAGTTTAAGGTTACCCAAGACATCAGTCAGTGACACATAACGAAGCAAGTCCAGGGAGTAGACGGACATTCAGACAACGATCGCTGAGCGGTCTGGATTTATAAAAGAGAGGCGAAATGAGAGGTTATGAGAAACTTGATCCAGAATATCAGGTCGAATAAAGCACAGAAGAAAAAAAAAATCGATGGAGTGGACACTTTAAACGCAACAGCACGAGCGCTGGGTAAAGCTTGTGTTGGATAATCCACTGACTAAAAGACGTTGAATTATTGTAATTTCCTCTGGTGGAAGATACTCTGTCTAGATCTTTCATAGATATAATCGAGATCTAGACCTAGTTATAACTAGCCCTATATATATATATATGTTAATATATATATATATACCGCCACATTTCATGTGCTTCTAGAATATCGCCACGAGAGGGCGCTGATAACTATGACGGTGGCGCCATCTCGACAGAGATTGTCAGACGCCATAACCACCACCATTATGTAAGACGCTGTATTGCTCCGCTGACGACCTTCCAAGGTCACAAGGGTCAAAGCAGACGCATGGTGGAGGCCCCAGCACCTAACCGACAGTAGTTCTAACAGTCTCAGTCGTTTCAGCTGTTGACGAGTGGCGGCGCCACCTGTACAGAAGCCTATAGCGCCCCGTATCATTAACTAAGACGTTGATTTTTTTTTCACCCGCATGACGCAGGAAACAAGTGCCCACCGTTATACCCCAGTGTGTTTTTTTTTATCGGTTTCACCTGATGGAAGGTTGGTTGGTTGGCTGGCTGACTGGCTGGCTACGTACGCCGGAAACACGTGGTACCGGAGACGCCTGGACGTCCTAGATGCCCGTATTTCCGTTGTCAGGCTTCGCTTATCGCGCGGCAGTCCGGTTTAGAGACCATGGCGTGATATGGCACTCCGATTACAGGGCGCGGAGCCAAGGCGTTTTCCGTTTGTTTGAGGTAATATCGTCGTGTTTTTGGAACCGGAATCGTAAGAATGTATATGGATGTTGGCGGATAAAGAGGCAGATATTTGAGAGGGTGTAGAAGGCGGAATGGTGGAGGGAGGGTGATAGGGGGCAGTGCGGGGGTCAGGACGCACGTGGGTGTGGAGGTTGGCGTGATGGGGAGTTCTTAGCGAGCGTCCAGTCGAACGTCAAGACAGACGCTTACTCTCCTCGTGAAACGCCAGCCCCATCACCATGGCAAGGGGCGTCCGACTGACTGCCGACTCCCATTGCCAAATCTATAGCAGTTGGCGGGCGAGGGTGGGGGGGGCAAGGATAGAATACGGGGACGAAAAGCGCCCACAAAACTCGCCCATCGCCACAGCGGGCGCGGTCGTGCGGCAACTACATACCTCACCTCACCACGTGGTGTGAGGAAGGGGGGGGGCAGGGGGGCAGGGGTGTGTGTGTGCGGGGAAGGGGGCTGGGTGCGGAGTGCGGGGTGCAGGGCGAAACGCGACCGTCCTCCACGTGCCCCACCCCCGGAGTCTAGCCCCCCCCCCCTCTCTCCCAACCCCACTACACCCATACACGTCGGTAAACTAAACTCTGACGAACATCAATTAAAACTTATCATTCCCGACCCGGTGCCTACTTGCGTTACCATGGCAACAAAGCTGAGCGGTCTGTAGTACGAGAGATAAGAGGCCGAGAGCTTCTCACGCGCGGGACGGTCCGTATGTCGGGAAACGCCGACAGACAGACAGACAGACAGACACAACGATACATAGAGACCCCTACCGGGAGAATATAGCCATTTTTACACGTCCACCATGCATTGCCAAATCAAAATGCGGGAGTATATATGTAGCAGAACAATAGCATGAACACCTGCATATACTAGATTTTTTTAATGAAGACGGTTGATAATACCGAGATCCCGTATCCTCCTAGATATATAATGCTCTCACCTATGCTGGACGTTGAAGTTTTGGGGCTCGTGCAAACACATTGATAAGTATAAATATGGTTGACTTGATTAGTCAGTGAAAGATATGGTTGCCATGTTCTCAGTGAGAGATATGGTTGCCATGTGCTCAGTGAGAGATATGGTCGCCACGTGCTCAGTGAGAAATATGGTCGCCATGTGCTCAGTAAGAGATAGGGTTGCCAAGTTTTTAGTGAGAGATATGGCTGCCAAGTTTTCAGTGAGAGATCTAGCTAAGGGCGTGTGTAAAACCAATGCAAACAATGGTCAAAAACTCTCAAATGTATATTCAACGTATAGCAGGAATGACATGACCTGACCGTCCAAGCTTTATGCGACGGGGTTGGGTTACTACCATAACCCGTGCGCTAAATGCCTCGAACGGGCCTGTATCTACGTATTTACACATGATGACGCCTCTTTCACGTCCATTATGGTCATAATTCGGGCATATCTCTCGGTTCACATCCGGGTAACGATCGACACACGTAAGTCCAATTTGCGGACCATCCCGTCAGTCAACCCGCCATCTTAAGTACATACGAGTCTCTACACGGCGCCAGAGCACGTGATCACGTCCTGAGCCACTATTTACCGAGAGACGTCGCCCAGTATTAGGCAGTCGTTTCACGGAGTCTTTATCTCAATCGCCCAAGAAAATTGGCTGCACTTAGTTAAATACATAATTCCATTATAAATGGGTGTCTGCCATGATGCGTGGGCGGAATGTAGCCCTGCCGTTATGGACGTACGAAACTAAGAATGCGTGATACGAAACTAACTATGAATCTATAGGAATAATTTACGTGCCGCAGAGCTGCTCTGGTCTTAGTTACTGTGCATATAACTGACATGAGAAGGCATACACAGATAGCCATGGAAGGTTAAAAGCCCAAAAGTAACAATTCATGCAATGATAGCATCATTACTCTGCAAATCGAAGCAGTAACGCGTTCAAACATCGCATTATATATACTGATCTGTTATCATCAAATTCATTTTTCATTTTCAAAATAGATTAGCAGATTCAATGACCACTTAATAGCATAGCAGCTGATTAAAAATTATTATTGTTAAAAGAGATCATCAGATTCACTGATCACTTTCAGAGCATAGCAGCAAATGCACTGATCACTATCGAAGCGTAGCAGCTAATTCACCTTCTGATCACTTTTAAAGCATGAAAGCAAATTCACTGATCACTATTTATGCAGAGCAGCATATGCTCTTATCACTTGTTGAGCAGATGGGATATGTGCATTCATCGTTTATGATGCAAGCCGACAAATAAAGTTTTCTAGCAAACGGGAGAAATCGGCACTTCTCTTTGACCTTCCTTTTCACCTCTCTACCCTGAAAGGCTTTGACCCTCGCATGCAGCAAAGTATCAGTTGACACTGAGAAAACACTGGATGCAACAATTCGTTTAAGCCGTGAACTCCTTTCTCCATTTCCAAACAAGGAAGAATACTGCTTTCCTGATGTGGTAAACACTAAAACAAGGACTCACCATCGAGTTCTACACCTCCGATTTCCCTGGACATTGTCTTGACGGTGAGTGGGTTATTCTGGGTTTATTTTCCACGGATTCTGTCCGCTTTATCTCGGTCTCAGGGCGGTCTCGTGATGTCTCGCGAGGTTTCCGACTCGTATCCGTTATCACGCACGAGATCTTAATACGACAAATCCAATGACATTCGTTTTAACAACCATACGCCCATACATAAGATATACATTTAGTATAATTATTATGTAGCAATAGGTCAATGACTAAATCAGAGCCATCAAAGGCAGAGGGGATACTGGCTTTGGCTCTAGGTCATAGGTCTACAGTGACCCCGCTGTCACCCTATGATTTGATAGCTAATAACGTCCACCTCAAGGGTAGGATATTGACTTACAGTTTGGAATAATGTACAATAATTCACGTACGTGACGGAATAAGGTAATACGTAAGAACAGTACTTAACGTACGACGTACGCTAAATTAAAATATTTCCTAAAACCTGAAAATGTATTACATAACGCCAGACTGGCTCAAGCAGTAACAGGTTATGTTATAACCATAAAAAAGGTGAAAAGCCACCGAGCTCGTAGCAGTAACGCCCTCAACACATATGTAGTGTCCATTTAACTGAGGGCGGAGGGGACGGAAATGAGCAACAATTAGTGCTATTTATCCGAAGA
Source organism: Arenicola marina (assembly GCA_964019135.1). NCBI lineage: Eukaryota > Metazoa > Annelida > Polychaeta > Arenicolidae > Arenicola > Arenicola marina. The sequence continues at coordinate 9,735,602 of OZ025254.1, read as the reverse complement.
CAGGCATAAAACCTGGTTTAGCGGGCTTTTATTAAAGTCACCGTTAAACCAATACAGGTCCACTGGACAGAAGCATTCTACCAACCCTCGACTGATGAATGCTCCAGGGAGAGGAGGGAATGGCGGCGCGCAGTCAATGGAGGGTGAATCCAGGAGAGCAATCCGTGAGCTATGCGCCACTCAGCAAGCAATATAGCCTCCAGAAATGAAATCTGGATCACTGATGACGTGGTAATCCGGATGGTCGGTTGAGCGTGATGGGGCGAGGGACGGATAGGGTGAATGTGACTGTGAAAATCGATCTGACTTCTGGAACAGTCGTCGTCGTTGTCCTCCTCTGCGAGAGTCTGCGAGAGTTTATCCGGTTTCCGGTTCCGCTCGCTTGGTCGCTCGGACTGGCAGTGGTGGGCAGGTGGCCGTCAGCCTTTGTATCGAACACGCTGGCCCGAGAGAACGCGCTGGCCGGCCAATCAACCTTATACCAGTGGGCTGGCCTGGGGAAGGCGGGGAGGGAGGGGGGAGGGGGCAGGGAGGGAGAGCTGGGCGGAGAGGGGGTGGCAGCGGAGGTTCGGGGTGGGAGGAGGGTGGCAGTGGTGGCAAGTCAGTGGCAATGTCGAATGAAGGGGCAAATTGCCTTTTTTTTCTCCGCCGCCGATTACCCCCCCCCCCTCTCCGCCCTTCTCCCTCCCCTCCCCCTCGCCCCCTCCCCCATTACCCTCATGCCAGTGTGACCGCTCCGCAGTGTGAGCAGCCAGCCAGCAGTACGCGATACACAAAACAGGGTTTCGGCCGACAGGTTGGAAGCAGAGATTGTCGGACAGGTTGGTACGCAGTCTGTCGATAGACCAGATAACTGGTCGGACAGGTAGACCCAGACATTATAGAGAGCTTTTTTTTTTCTTCACAATGGAACCAGAAAGGCATTGGAAGCCAAGAATTACCGGCCAAACTATTGCTGGATAACTATTGCCAGGGAAGTAGTGCTTGAGAGTCGGTGCTATTTGGAGCATGTTGAAACTCCACCGAACCAGCCTTCACCCTCCCCTCCCCCCTGCCTCCCTCCCTCCCACCACCACATCATGCTACATTGCACGTCAAAGCCAATCGCCTTGCATAACCGATAAACAACGGCAAATATTAACCTCACCCATTCGAGAAGATATCAGACGCATACCCCCTCCCCTGTGCCTCTCCCCGCACCCCCACCCCCACCCCTCCCCCTCATCTATAGCTGCATTTCTCCACACGCCTGCTTCTCGGTGCCGCAATGGGATAACGCAACAGTCTGCCAGTACATTTCTGATACTGATAGAAGAATCCCCCCCCCCACCACCCCACCAGCAAGCCCACCTCTGTTAAACACAACCAGAAGTCGGGCCGTCACTCACCACAGCCAGTTATTGGTGAGTGGCGTTGCTATGACAACAGTCATGTCGGGACCGCAGCAGACACCGTCTTTCTTCCGGTTCGCCCTACACTAAAAAAGAGCAACCCCCTGCCAGGGCCAGTTTCTCATAAATCTCGGCTTCCCGCTACGCCTCCCTCCGCCCCCCCCCCCTCACCACCCCCCACCGTCCTCCACCCTTTCACCCTTCCTCACCCCCCCCCCACCCACCTATCGGCTGCAGAGGTCTGACAGCCAAATAACCTCCAAAATGCAACCTATTTATCAATAGCTTATATCACTCCACCCCCCACCCCTCTCGACCCCACCATCTCTCTTCACTTCAACACCTACCGTCACCACCCCCCACCCCCCCGGCGGCGTACCTTGCGCAACCCATGTTCACAAGCGCACTGTCTGCACACATCTCCCGGGACAGCATATACCTCCACGGCCAAACCCCTGTCGGATGACTATAATTATATATTACCTTCATTTCTCTATGATATCTTCCCTACGTGCCCCTGAGCTCTTAGCCCCTCCACTACCCATCATACAATAATTCCTTCAACTACTCAGATCGTAATATCTGATGATGGCCCTCCCCCACCCCCACTCCCCTTCCCACCCCCGCGCTCTCTTTAACTACTCAGACCGTAATACCTGGCATTGTCGCTCCACAGGTGCCCGGTACGAGCACCGGTAATTACCGAGGCGCCAGGGCGTAAAAACGATGTTCTACTGCAGCAGACATGACAGCTCGGCGGTCGGGCAAAACCCTGATATTTTACGGCAGTAGACATGGCAGTTCGGTGGCGGCGGGCCGCTTACTCAAGGTCAAGCTTCACCCAGCGTGGCCGGCACAAACAAACGAACGAGGGAACGCCCGCAGGAACGCCCGCAGGAACGCCCGCAGGAACGCCCGCAGGCTGGTTTAACCGCCTCCTAACCAATATCTGCCCAACAGTCTCACCTTCCTTCTGTCCTTTCTCCCCCCGACTCTCAGCGTAAAAACTGCACTTATAAACTAGAGTAAATAAGCAGAGAACTTATGTATTGGAACTTGAGCATAGAGTGGCATAAAAAAACAGGACAGTTATACCTCAAAACCTTAACTGCCTGAGTTATGTCTTAGATCTTGGTACCCCTGCTTCTGTCTGACATTTAGTGTTTTGGTTACGTCAGTCGTGAAATCATCCACATGTGGAGGGCCTAGTTCATCCGCTACTCTAGATTGATAGAAGGTATCCATTACATCTACCGGAAAAACAGGACCAGGAAAAAAGGCTGCCGTAAAATGCCCGCGTGTGGGACAGGGAATCAGGTAGTCTGAAATGCCCACGTGCGTCAGCAGGATATCAACGCCCTCTGCCGGGAGATTGGGAATCAGGTAGTCTGAAGTAACCTCGCATGGAGCAGGGAACCAGGCAGTCCGAAATGCTCACGTGTGGGGCAGGGAACCAGGCAGTCTGAAATGACTACGTGAGGTCTGAGTGGGGAACCAGGCATTCTCGGCATGACCCTCTTTTGTTTAATATTGCACCCGCCAGATGCCAGCGGCAGCAATAAACAAAAGTAGAAAGAATCCCACCCCCCCGCATAACAGATATGTTCAGCACATACAAGTGTTCCGATCGCAGTGTGTACGTGTCATAGATGTGTGTACCAGTCACAGATGTGTGTATCAGTCACAGATGTGTGTACCAGTCACAGATGTGTGTACCAGTCACAGATGTGTGTACCAGTCACAGATGTGTGTACCAGTCACAGATGTGTGTACCAGTCACAGATGCCTGTACCAGTCACAGAAGTGTGTACCAGTCACATATGTGTGTACCAGTCACAGATGTGTGTACCAGTCACAGATGTGTGTACCAGTCACAGATGCCTGTACCAGTCACAAATGTGTGTACCAGTCACAGATGTGTGTACCAGTCACAGTTGTGTGTACCAGTCACAGATGCGTGTACCAGTCACCAGTCACAGATGTGCGTACCAGTCACAGATATGTGTACCAGTAACAGATGTGTTTACCAGTCACCAATCACAGATGTGCGTACCAGTCACAGATGTATGTACCAGTAACAGATATGCGAACCACTCACACATATCTATCACAGATGGTGGGTGGGTGTCCAGCCTCAGTGATCCCGAACGCAATATCCGGGTCCTTTTGGCGCTATACTACCAAAAGATCCAGACACACTTAACCCATAAAAATAAAAAGATAATTCGTGCAAACAACGCGATAGTTTTACCAGCAACATGGCGCCACTCGCCTCATCGTACAGGAGATATATTTATGCCGTTCCTTCTCGTGTTAGGAAATAGCAAATTAGTCCCATACAGATACTTCTCTGGTATTATATCACAGCAGGTTAAATCTTTTCCTTTTCGTTTTAGAAAATGAGATATATGCTTCTCATTTCTTATCGTTTTAAAAATATCGCTACCTATGCACTTTGGTCTATTAGACAATAGCATGTTGGACCGATACATATCCTTCCTTCTCGTATTAGACCAGAACAAGTTAGAATTAATATTCAGTATTCTCACTGTGAAGTTAGAGCTGTGGTTGGTATCGTTTGTCTCATTAGAAAAGCTACAGGTTTTGCTACCGATCTTAAACAATAGCAACTTCTTCTAGATGGTTAGTCAATTTCCAAGATGGCGCCTGCGCTACACATTGGAATGCTAGACCTATTGCTATCGTGGCCGGAAAGCTAGCGGAGCTGAGCGGAGCTGTCATTCGACACCCAAGTGAATAGTCAGGTTTCATGAAGTGTATCATTGGGTAGAAAGGCCCCTAAACATTCATGCTGGAGAGGAAGTGCCAGACCCGGGTGGGAAAGTTATAGGTTACTGCAGTCGGCGGAGAGTTTTACAGTTCAGGCAGTGTTTGCCGCCGTCTTTGGGCGATCTGGCCGCTTAGAGGGTATATTTAGCCATCCGCCAGTGCCTCTGGGTCGGATCCACGGCAGGCGTGTGGCGTAGTACCGACAGGGCATGGCGGGCCGGGCGAGCGGGTACGGTGGCCCGCAGTGCGGTGCAGGACAGGGCAGGGCAGGGCGAGGGGATACGGTGGTCCGCAGGGCGGTGCAGGGCAGGGTAGGGCAGGGCGAGGGGGTACGGTGGCCCACAGGGCGGTGCAGCGCAGGGCAGGACAGGGCAGGGCGAGGGGGTACGGTGGTCCGCAGGGCGGTGCAGGGCAGGGCAGGGCAGGGCGAGGGGGTACGGTGGTCCACAGGGTGGGGCAGGGCAGGGCGGGCCGGGCGAGGGGTACGGTGGCCCACAGGGCGGTGCAGGGCTTGGCGGGCCGGGCGAGGGGGTACGGTGGTCCACAGGGTGGGGCAGGGCAGGGCGGGCCGGGCGAGGGGTACGGTGGCCCACAGGGTGGTGCAGGGCTTGGCGGGCCGGGCGAGGGGGTACGGTGGCCCACAGGGTGGGGCCGGGCAGGGCGGGCCAGGTGAGGGGGTACGGTGGCCCACAGGGTTGGGCCGGGCAGGGCGGGCCAGGTGAGGGGGTACGGTGGCCCACATGGTGGGGGCCGGGCAGGGCGGGCCAGGTGAGGGGGTACGGTGGCCCACAGGGTGGGGTCGGGCAGGGCGGGCCAGGTGAGAGGGTACGGTGGCCCACATGGTGGGGCAGGGCAGGGCGGGCCAGGCGGGGGGGTATGGTGGCCCACAGGGCGGTGCAGGGCTTGGCGGGCCAGGCGGGGTGGGTATGGTGGCCCACAGTGCGGGGCAGGGCAGGGCGGCACTACGGTAGGGCATAGGATAGAGCGAGAAGGGGGTTGTGAGCGAAGAGAGTAGGTACGGGCGGGTTATAGAATAGTAGAGCGTAGAGAAATGGGATCTGGAGATACATGTATGTATGAGAGATAGTGATAGGTAGAGGGGGGAGAAATAATAGAAATGGAGGCAGAGAAGTATAAGATATAGATAGAGACCGAGTACGCAGGAGTAGACGTGAATTTGAAAGAGTGTGGCAGAGAGAAACGACCGACGGTCGAGACAGAGTAGGATGCAGAAAGAAGGAGAAAAGAATGGAGGATAGAAATTGAGACAAGAAAGAGGAGATGCGGGAAACATAGTGGCAGAGTTGGAGATTGAATGTAGTTCTCACAGAAGTTCTCACAAGGTATCGAACAAACCGCAACTTCTGACATTTTGTGTGTCGCCGCAGCCTCCTTTTCAAGCTATGAACATTTCCGTCATAAGGTATCTATCAACATTGCAAAGACGCTTCATATCATAACGCACTCGTGAAGGACACGAGTTGCGTTTTTAGGGACAACCTGGCAACACCGTTTAACACAGACACCGCACACATAATGCAACCAAGTAAACCACCCAGCGGGGATAGCATGATACAGATAGCTATACAGACACAGGGCGTTGTACACAACCTTAAACACGCCAGCACGCTACACTTACTGATTGCTGGAGCGCACAGCAACTCGAATCACACACAAACATACATATATATATATACACACGACCATACCACAGAGGATAGTTAAGATCTGAATACAGATCATAATGCGATCACTAAGCGACAGGCGACAATCGAGGATGGTCATAATGCGATCGCTAAGCAACACCACAGTTGCTGAAAGAGAGGTAGATATACGACACAGGAGCGAGGTAACGTGGAAACACTCAACGACATAAGACAGTTCAAAGTGCGTACATACATCAATGCCAAAAATCAGCGCCAACCGCAAAAAGGGTTAAAACAATGTAATGGGTTAAAAAAATGTAAAGAGATCAACATGACATTGAAGTCACCCATTATGATATATATGCAGTAAATCGCACGTAATACGCATATACATAGCAAGGAAATGGGGAAGGCCAACAGACACTGATGAGAGGTAGACACAAGGTCAATTCTAGCTGACTCGTACAATCCTAATGATTAAATTGTAAGCAAATGTTTCTTAGTTTTGCCCAGATATACCCAATGCTACTCACAATCTCTATTCCTTTCCATCCCCGACCCCCCGACCCCCTCATTGTTGACCCTAACCGCCTGATCTGACTCACATTTCATTGGTTTTGCCATTTCTGAAGTTATAACTCCGAGCAACCAAATGGTATACCGGATGACGTCACAATACCAGGTATCCACAACAGAACTACACACCATGGCAACTGTTACTAGGAGAGTGCAGCAATACGGTATTTCGTGTCGTTAATACAGGGTTTATAAGTTAGCAACGTACAGGGAGCGCAGCTATACCTCTAGAAAACGTTAGGAACATGACGTCCTTTCTGTGCTTCCATGCCATCAAAATATCAAATATATGCGTAATAATAGTTTAAAGATGAAGAATATCTGTCTGTTTAAAATCCAGACATATATTTTCAAGATTTAAATGCGCAAAGGCATTGCACGTCAGCCTAGGTACGTAACGGTCCCATGCGCATGAATCCAAAATGTGGTTTTCTAGAGCTGATTACATCATTATGTTGCCATGGGTATCTACCACAAACGTTAATCTTCTAAATGAAATATGACACTTTTTACTGCCGCTCGGAATTATTTATCTGATGGTGATTATCTGACGTTTTAGACCCCTGACTTATTAATTGTGTGATTATCTTTTAAATTATTATTGGTGATAAATAACATCAAGACAGAAAGAGGGTAAGACATGAGCTGGGTATGTAAGGGGTGGGGGGGGGGTGGGGGTTACACGGTGAGAGGTGCGTGGTAAAGTAAGGAAGGGAGCGCGCACATCTACGTATGACGTGCCACCGCACCGTTAGTTTCATTCTCACACCAGGGGGCGGGCGGGGCGATGGCTCATCCACCCCCCCCCCCCCCGCCCCCTCCCCATCCACCACCCCCCGCCCCGGCCAGTCCCCGCCGCTTAATACCGCTCAGCGTACGAACGAGGAGCAGGCTCGTCCCGTAAAACTGAGCGGCGGGGGCGGCTGGCGGGGGAGAGGGCGGGGGGTGGTAAGGAGGGGAGGGGAGGGGAGGGGAGGGCGAGCGGGGGAACGGGTGTAAAGCTAGAGTGAGTGAGTGACAGAACACCTTGGTGTATATTATACACCAACCAATACCACCCATCCTGGAGTTATATAGCCCGGGGGGCAGCGGCGCTAGTCTGTGGGTACGAGGCTACCTCGGCGGGCGGGCAGGCGGGCGGGCGGGCGGGCGGCCGAGCCGGGAGCCATAGTTCTAGGCTGGTAGGGAGAGGGTCCTCCGCCCACCTACCCTCCCACCAGGGCCCTATTTCTAGGCACATGGCGGTATTCCGGGCGCCAACGCCGAGGAAAGGGGGGGGGGTGGGGGGAGTAGAGGAGCTCGTGGCACATTAGGAGTCCTCCCCACCCCTCCCCACCTCCATTCTACCTCTTCTCCTCACACTGCCCCCACACACACACTTTCGCCAGGCCCCCACCCCTTCCATCCCTCCTCCTGCCCATAGCTCATCCTCACAAAATGCACACCTTCTCCTTTACTTACTCGGCAAACCCCCCTCCCTCTCTCCCACCACACACCCCCTTTGCTCGCTCCCACTACCTTGCCTTCCAACATCCCAGCACCCTCGGCTTGCATCAAGGAGCCACCCGCTCTTCGACCCCTCACCACCACCCCCCCCCCCCCCATCTCCCCCTTTATCAGGATTCGCCTGTCTGTCTGTTGCCCCGCACACGTGTTCCCCGTAGAGCCATCTTCCTAGAAACTCCCTCCCTCTCAGCCTACCGAATGTTAAACAACTATCCTCCACACCCCCCCCCCCCCACCCCCTCCCCCGCACGAGGGGCATGACTTCTCTAGCTAACCTCTGGCCCCCACCCCTCAACGCACCTCCCGCTCAAGTACACACGCGGGGTGGCAGTAGGTGGGGGTGCGGGCGGTGGGGATGGGGGCCGGAGGCTGGGTGGGGGGGCGGGGGGGTTGGCGGGGGCGCTGGTTACGTTACTTACCCCTCACCGGCACGCGTCACGCTGACAGCAGGCTGAGGGAGGTGATAGTGGAGGTGGTGGTGGTGGTGGTGGTGATGGTGGCGGTGGTGGTGAGGGGTGGTGAGGGATGGGTGAAGATGTATGACGTCATGCAGAAGAAAGCTGCCCGCCACGGCTGGAGTCCCCTGTTTTAACTTTTTCCCGGGCAGACGTTAGTTTTGAAACCGTCCGTCTATTCCTCTTTCTTGTGAAGATCCTCCGCTTCCCCTTTCTGTCTCTCACTCATCCTTCCCCCGCCGGCCGGGACTGACAAAGCAGCACACAGAATTATCCATCCCAGCCAGCGATAATCCGTCCCGGTATATATATAGCCAGCGATAATCCAGCCAGCCAGCCAGCCAGCCAGCCAGCAATCCAGCCAGCCCCCGCTAGCCACATGGTAGTAGTATTAGACGCTCCAGATTGCTGTTGCTCGGCGCGGCCGGTTATCGAGTCCTCCATGATCCTGATTTTAGCAGACGCCAGATGATTCACCCCCAGGACGCGCATTGATTCGACTTGATCAGTGCGCCGCCGCAGCCTCCGCGGGAAAAAAGTAGTCCGGGAAAGAAATCCAACTTATTTTTCATCCTGGGATTGCATTGAAATAATCCATGGGGTTTGGCAATCCCTGCCCGTGACGTGCGTGGGTTGATCACCGGGGGGGTGGTGATGGTCATTGCTGGGTGGGGGTGTAGCGTGCGAGGGTGGTGGTCGGGTTGGGAAGGGGTTAGGTGACTGCTGAAGGTATGGCTGCTGGCAGCAGTACCCTCGGTCATCACATCATCCAGTAGCGCGGTCCCAGGAAGGGAAGCCAGGAATTCTTCTACGCGGATTCACAATCCAGACGGACGGACGGACGGACTCGGCAACCCGTCTGGATCAAGTCTGGAGATGTGATACTCAGATCCCATTGGACGCCGCTACACAACTCTCGTAGTTTTCGGCTTTTAGTTTCTTTTCCTCGCGTGGGTAGCGCGCCGACCAACGACGGTAACACAGAAATCGGCTCAAACTACACAACTGGCCTCCCCCTACCCTCCCCTCCCTATCTCGCTTACGGGGTCCCTGATAACAGTTCGCCAGCAAAGACCATCATATCACGAACATGACAACAGGCGGCAAAGCTAAGTACTATTACTAAAGTAGGGAACATGAGACCACACAGTAGTAAATGGGTGAGTGGGGAGAGGGGAGGTTTGTAAGGTGGAGAGAGGGAGTGAGAGAAAATATGGTGATAAAACAAACGATAAACGATATTAAGTAAGTATTTTAACGCCTACGTTTACAAACTGCGGTCCCAAACAAGATACAGGTATCTCAATCTCCGGCCATTGCTAGCCCGGTAGAGCTATTCCCTTCCTTCCTTTGACGAGAAACCCTTTAAATAGTGGACTGACTTGGAGGGAGCATCGAATTAAAGGCATAACTGCCTGGCGGAAAGCGGGACCTACCTTCAATTTCGCCGGATCCAAGATCACTCTACAAGTGAAAGAAAAGGAGAAAAGAATTTTTAGTATTTTTGTCAATTTAATTAAGTGATATCAGGCGACGAGAGAGTCCTTCTGATGGCAACATGGCATTTATCTGTCACCCAGTGTCATCATAAGAGTTCCTTAGAGATACTACTGATAGTTAATCACAGAACATGTGTCGCGTCTGTAGCACAGAGTTAGTACCCTCGTTGGTTTAATACGATGGAGTTATTTGTGCTATATCAATGAAAAGTATTCAATTCTTAATTCAAGGAAATTCGCGATACATTTCTTAAGTATCGCCGGTCCATTACCAATAAACATTCATCAAAAGAAATGTCGGAGTAACTCTTTTCCCATGCTAAAAGGGAAATGGTAATTGACATGATATTTGCCAATGAGTGGCTAATATCGAATAATACAGGTTGTTTGTGCGGGGCACTGATTTTTACTTCACCAAAAATTTGCTAATTTTGTTGGACAATTTTTAAGGCATCGATTTTACAGCATCAGGAAAACTGTTCACCATGATAAGTGGACTGCTGGCCATAGATAAACGGTCTTTATCGCCCATCGCAGACAGGTCAATTGACCGACCTTACATGCTATCAGGTGACAAGGCTAACCGGCCACCAGTCCACCCCATGTCCAGGCGTGAGAGTCCAGCCTGCTAAGTCCACCTCGTCCTAGAAACTCCTTAACGACTTGATAAACCGCTCGCAGTGAATGAATTCAAAAAGGACGTTGGCGGATAAACCAAAAGCCATGGTTATAACAGTTGTATGTGCGTGCATCCGTCGAGTGAAACGTGATGAGAAATCCTTAAGTTAGTTAGTTTACTTACCATGTTGGCTGCTTGTTGGTGTTGTCTACGACTAAACCCGTACTAAACCCTTGACAGTTCTGCGGAGACTGAAGGCGTGCAAGCGAGAAAGACGGTTGCTCTTCAGGTCCGGGTAGTCGCCGGCGGACTTGGAATGATAAAAATGTTTCTGGGCGCCATCGCAACCGTGGCTGCCACATTTATAGGGCCCC
>OZ025254.1:9521323-9724546 GCA_964019135.1 Arenicola marina | reverse complement strand
CTCGCCCCCTCTGTCGGAGAGAGAAGAAGGCTCGTGAACTCTGAGCGACTCCACGTGAGCGTCAGTGTCGATGTGGGGTCATGGGGAAGGGGGGGGAGTGATTTAGTGCAGTGTTAACGGCACAGGTTTGAGTGTATGCGTGGGCGTCTGTGTGGGTGTTGGGTGTGGGCGTTGGGTGTAGGCGTCTGTGTAGGTGTTAGATGTGGGGGTTGGATGTGGGCGTCTGTGTGGGAGTTGGATGTCGGCGTTGGGTGTGGGCGTCTGTTGGGTGTGGGCGTATGTGTGGGAGTTGGATGTAGGCGTCTATTGGGCGTGGGCCTATGTGTGGGTGTTGTGTATTGGGTGTCTGTGTGGGTGTTGGGTGTGGGCGTTGGGTGTGAGCGTCTGTTGGGTGTGGGCGTTGGGTGTGGGCGTATTCTGTGGGTGTTCGGTGTAGACGTTGGGTGTGGGCGTCTGTGTGGGCGTCTGTGTGGGTGTCGTGGGTTGGGTGTCTGTATGGGTTTAGGTGTGGGCGTCTTTTGTGGGTGTGGGCGTCTGTTGGGTGTGGGCGTCTGTGTGGGTGTGGGCGTCTGTGTGGGTGTGGGCGTCTGTGTGGGTGTGGGCGTCTGTGTGGGTGTTCGGTGTGGGCGTCTGTTGGGTGTGGGCGTCTGTGTAGGTGTTGGGTGTGGGCGTCTGTGTGGGTGTTGGGTGTGGACGTCTGTTGTGTGTGGGCGTTTGCGTGGGTATTGGGTGTGGGCGTTTGCGTGCGTATTGGGTGTGGGCGTTTGCGTGGGACCGGAGGAGGTGTGGAGGAGGCATGTGGTCGAGGGCGTGGTTCGGGTGGGCAGTAACGGGTATCTGGGGTGAAAGCTTGGAAGGCCCTGGGGCTGACCTTCAGTGTAATAGCGATGACAGGTGGTGGTAACGGCACCAAACTTATAGAGGTAAGGGATGAGGCCGGCGTGGAGATGTGGGTAACAGAGCGTGTTGGAACCGACAGCTGGGGATAAGAAAAGGATCGACGGAGACGGCGGCGATGGGGGTAGGGGGCTAGTGAGGAAACGGGGGACTCAGTGCTGTAAGAGGGTTGGTCAGGGCTACTGAGAATCGTTGCTTTATGGGGGGGGGGCGGGGGTGCTTGTTGTGGAGAGAGATTTAATGTTGTAGCGAGAAAGTTAGCTATGTCGTTAGATGGCCAGTTTTGTGGATAGAGAGTCAGTGTTGTAGATAGAGAGTCAGTGTTGTAGATAAAGATCCAGTGTTCCAGATAGAAACCCAATGAAAGTCAGTCATGTAACTATGATCGCAATATTTTCAAAAAAAAAATGGAAGTATAGAGCACATAACACCAAACCATGGTAAGAGAATTATTGACTATAGCAACATGAGACGGAAATAGATTTCTTCTGTTCAATAAAATGAACATTAAAGAAAGACGCAAAGAATGTTCCTCACTTAACGACCTGATTGTTACTAAGTATAGCAGCAATTCAAATTGCTCACTGCATTTCAGAAATATTCGTGGTAGAATTATCTCGTGCAATGAAAGCAAGTGTTTCATTTCTTGTATCCTGGCAGTAAGCTCCAAAGCCACGGGTAATGAAAAGAGTATTAGGAAAATACAGGAACTTGGAAAAGGATGTAGATCAGTTTGAAGTTTTCACAAAATGGCTCCATATATATCGCTATTGAGCCCATTATATATCTTAATTCTGATGTTTTTTAGTAGTAATAGTAATATTGTTGTATAATTGACATCCCCAACGGGAAAACCATAATTCATGCCGGATAACTTAAGAGATATTTATATTGTCGGTAAAATGTAATAATTGATTATTTTTTGTCATATCTCAGTTTGTTTAAAACACCAAGGGCATTAGACAACATTCTTTTAGTATTTTGAATTGATTTTTATTTACCAACATTCTTTTCGTATTTCGATTTGATTTTTATTTCCGATCAAAGTTGGAAGTAGACAAACGGGTCACTTAAATAAATTAAACCCAAGCGTTTAAACATTGTTTACGACGTATATTTTATATATCTGTAGACTAAATTACAATTTACTCAAAACACAAATATCATTAGGCCACTTTCTTACAATATCATCAACATGAGGATCAAAAACAATAATAATTACTATTTCGGTGTTGTTGCACATATGATAATTGCTTGTGCTTGACAACGAGATTCTGAAGTCTTACGTACGGGCTTGAGATATCATCCTATTGTACTTATTAACGCAATCGTTTGCAAGTTTTAAATGTTGGCACTTTTCCAGTTCATCTATATATTTTCAGGTCGACATCTACGTCGTTCAGAATGTAAGTGATTGCTACCAGGGCCCGCTGACATCGAGACCGGTGTACAATTTGCCGTTTCTGCGCAATATGTCTCCTTGTCGTAAATCGTTCTTATCCAGGTGGGCTTTCATGTAGCAACTAAGTCAAGGTTTGTGGATGAATTTGTTCAGCGTAGATACAATGTCAATATGATGTGTGGCTTTTTGGTAGCGACTAAGTCAAGGATTTGTAGAGGGAATTGGCTTGGAAGGCCCAGGGGTTGAACTTTAATTTAATAGCGATGACAGGTAATGGTAACGGCACCAAACTTGGCGACGTGGACACGTGGGTAACAGAGCGTATTTGAACCCACAGCCGGGGATAAGATGAGGACCGTCGGGGACGGCGGTGATGGGGGGAAGGATGGAAGCGGGGTGGAAGGGGGGGGGGGCTGAGGGAACTGGTGACTGTAGAGGGCTGTAGAGGGTTAGTCAGAGCTCCTGGGAATCATTGCTTTATCGGGGAGGGGGGAGGGGGTGGCTGTTGAGAGAGATTTAATGTTGTAGCGATACGTTAGCTATGAGGAGGGAACTGTTTAATATTGAAGGAAATTATCACTGCCAAACTGTTCCAGCCTTCTGGCGGTAAATATCGCTTCTCGTCTAGTCCTCATTGGTATAACAATAGCCAAATATTTGCTTAGTTGCATTAATACTCTAGAAGCAATCTTTGTTTGCGGCGATAATGTCTTAGCACTCTCTCTCTCCAGCGCTCAGCATGTTTTTATTTTTATGTGCATCAGTGACGCAAGTCACTTCTACCAACAGCATTGAAAGAAAGGTTCATCTTACTCCCATGTTCAAAGGAACTAGTTCCTTTGTTCATACTCAAAGGAACTAGTCTCTTCGTTCGCATTCCCCTTCGTTCGAGAGAACCATTCGCACGTTGAAGAGAACCAGTCCCTTTTTTACTTTCAAGGGAACTAGCCCCTTCCTTTACTTTTAAGGGAACTAGTCTCTTTCCTCAGTATCGAGGAAACCAGTCGCTTCTGCGGCGTCCAAGAGAACTTCTTTCGCGTTCAAGAAAAGCAATCGCTTCCCCCACGTTCAAGGGAAGCAATCGCCTCCCCCACGTTCAAGGGAACCATCGCTTCCCCCACGTTCAAGGGAACCAATCGCCGCCACCATGTTCAAGGGAACCAATTGCCTCCCCCACGTATAAGGGAATCAATCGCTTCCCCTCACGTTCAAGGCAACCAATCGCTTCCCCTACGTTCGAGAGAATCAAACGCCCCCCCCCCCCACACCTCCAAGGGAACCAATCGCTTCGTCCGCATTCAAGGGAACCAATGTATCTCACGTTCAAGGGAACAAATATATTTCACGTTCAAGGGAAATAGCCTCTTTTCCCACTTCAAGGAGATCTGTTGCTTCCCCAAAAGACAAAATGCCAGCATGTAACATATGGTGCCGTCGAATCAGTCGTCAGCCGAAAAATACAATAGTTATTACACCCACTATATCTCTCACGTTTTTCTGGCCACCTTGTGATTGGCCATCATTGCACCTGTAGGTGACAGAGAGAGACAGGCCGTAAGGGCCGCCTCGGCGGTAGCTACTGCTGGAGTGTTATGTGAGTGGATCAGCCCCCCCCCTCCCTCCCCCTACCCCCCCCCCCCCCTTCCCCCGCCACAACACCCCGGGAGACGATAACGTCGAGGAGTCCAGCATTCCGGCTGACTCGGCAACTGTAGAGGGCGGCTCTGGAAACAAACAAAAAACACACAAACGCAATGGGCAATTAGTTAACTAGGCGGTATCTTGTGGAGAGCCGGCGGCCGGTCGGTGGGTGTGTTTGGGCGAAGGGGGGGGGGGTAAATGTAAATGGTGGTAGGAGCAGGATGGGGGATGTCGTGGAGGGGCGTTGGGGTAGAGCATTGGCAGAGTCTTTAGCCAGTGTTTTTGTGGTCGCTCCGCTGGTGAGCGAGGCAGACCATGTAGGATTAAGGAGAAGGAGAAGTTAGGGTGTGGTGCGACATACCCCCCCCCCCGCCCTCAGCCCCCCTCTCCCCACCGTCTTTATCAGGCACGGGAAAACGGCTACAAGCACCCGCGCTTCCCCTACCGGTCTTCCCCCCCCACCCGAGTGACGTCTGCCCCAGGCCGCTAATAGTGGACACGGCCCCTCTACCACCTTACAATATATCCCCTGTCAGTCCCAACCCGCAAACCACGGAGCCGGTTACGTTGTATATAGATAGGGACTCACTTCAGAGTTATAATTGAGTCGTTCTCTACGTCATTTACGAGTCAGTCGAATGAACGAAGTGGGCTGACGTTGGAGATAGCCTATGTACAGTAAGATGCAATTATAGTACCTCTGTGTGACGGTTGAATGGTATACATGTTGCTTAGAGACGAAAAGGGAACATGGTAATACATGGGTAGACAATAATTAACGTCCATGTATTTTTTGCACAGACTTGCCTTGGCACTTGAGTGGCTTGACTGCAGTCGAAGAAGACGCAGCAATCCCAGACGTCTAAGAATATCAGCTATAGCTGAAGGAGAACACGATATATAAAAGCCGTAATTAGCTCACTTCTGTCAGTGAATTCACACGCAGATGTTATTTATGGACTTGGCGTCATCTCAAAACAAGTCGTTCGCAAAATCTTTGGTATATTCATGGATAACGTTCTTTAATGCGGAATATTGATCATGGTCCATATAATGCAATACATTTCGTCACATTATCATATATTGTATGATCTGTATATAGCAATAACACGAAACTGTCTGTCATTCCCAACTATGCACCCGCTGCATGCACCAGCAGCCGCCTTGGATGTGGCACCAATGTCGCCGGGTGCTTATCGCTTATCTCGCATTGTCACCATTTCTGCGGCGGTCCGTGGCAGAGCGAAGCGAGTGCGGCGGCCAGTAATTACAATGTTTCCGAAGTCTAAGCTTTATTCATATATTATCACGCTTTGCCATCATAATAGACCCCACAATTATCACAATATCATACACCAATCCCGAAAATCTGTCAAGACTAGTATATATCCGTAATTAAAAGAGGAAGACACTGACTTCTCAAACTTCTTCACCACGCTTCTCAGGTCAAGACAAATATCTTATATACCAAATGTGAACTTAATATCGGGCATATGCTTGACGACAGCTGATCATGGGATAACGGTCCACTTGTATTTGATGCTGATGAAAATCGCTATTTGTACAATTCTAACTATTGACAAATACATAACTAGTCCTATCCTGTGTGGGTAAAGGATTTTAAGCCATGCTGCCTAAAGCCAGAAATCCATACGTGGCGGCCAATACTGACTCTTCATTGATCTACCAATTTGATGAAAAGTTTGATTACTGAAACTGTTGGAGACCTTACACCATGGTGTTACTTTTACTTTTCTTTCAGAACTTTATTTTGTGTAAGCTTCCCTTCTTTATAAAGGTTTGCAACAACGTACAAAACATGAGCGTGCTCACCTCTCTCAATAATTATACAAAAGTGATGAAGCCCGGAAGACACATTTATAATATTGATGAACAGATTTCGTTATTTAAATTCAAAAACGCTTACTCGCGAATGTATAAGTTGTAAATTAATTTAGATAATTCGACTTTATATTCATACGAGAGGAGTTCACTTCCATATAAGCGTATCTTTCTGAAATTAATTGTGAATTGTATCATAAGAGTTTTGTAACACATACTCGGTGTATCGCCAGCGCAAAACATTACCAATAAGAGTTTTGTAACACTTACTGGGTGTATCGCCAACGCAAAACATTACCAATAAGAGTTTTGTAACACTTACTCGGTGTATCGCCAACGCAAAACATTACCAATAAGAGTTTTGTAACACTTACTCGGTGTATCGCCAACGCAAAACATTACCAATAAGAGTTTTGTAACACTTACTCGGTGTATCGCCAACGCAAAACATTACCAATAAGAGTTTTGTAACACTTACTGGGTGTATCGCCAACGCAACACATTACCAATAAGAGTTTTGTAACACTTACTCGGTGTATCGCCAACGCAAAACATTACCAATAAGAGTTTTGTAACACTTACTCGGTGTATCGCCAACGCAAAACATTACCAATAAGAGTTTTGTAACACTTACTCGGTGTATCGCCAACGCAAAACATGACCAATAAGAGTTTTGTAACACTTACTGGGTGTATCGCCAACGCAAAACATTACCAATAAGAGTTTTGTAACACTTACTCGGTGTATCGCCAACGCAAAACATTACCAATAAGAGTTTTGTAACACTTACTCGGTGTATCGCCAACGCAAAACATTACCAATAAGAGTTTTGTAACACTTACTCGGTGTATCGCCAACGCAAAACATTACCAATAAGAGTTTTGTAACACTTACTGGGTGTATCGCCAACGCAACACATTACCAATAAGAGTTTTGTAACACTTACTCGGTGTATCGCCAACGCAAAACATTACCAATAAGAGTTTTGTAACACTTACTCGGTGTATCGCCAACGCAAAACATTACCAATAAGAGTTTTGTAACACTTACTCGGTGTATCGCCAACGCAAAACATGACCAATAAGAGTTTTGTAACACTTACTGGGTGTATCGCCAATGCAACACATTACCAATAAGAGTTTTGTAACATTTACTCGGTGTATCGCCAACGCAAAACATTACCAGTAAGAGTTTTGTAACACTTACTCGGAGTATCGCCAACGCAAAACATTACCAGTAAGAGTTTTGTAACACTTACTCGGTGTATCGCCAACGCAAAACATTACCAGTAAGAGTTTTGTAACACTTACTCGGTGTATCGCCGACGCAAAACATTACCAGTAAGAGTTTTGTAACACTTACTCGGTGTATCGCCAACGCAACACATTACCAATAAGAGTTTTGTAACACTTACTCGGTGTATCGCCAACGCAAAACATTACCAATAAGAGTTTTGTAACACTTACTCGGTGTATCGCCAACGCAACACATTACCAATAAGAGTTTTGTAACACTTACTCGGTGTATCGCCAACGCAAAACATTACCAGTAAGAGTTTTGTAACACTTACTGGGTGTATCGCCAACGCAAAACATTACCAATAAGAGTTTTGTAACACTTACTCGGTGTATCGCCAACGCAAAACATTACCAAAAAGAGTTTTGTAACACTTACTGGGTGTATCGCCAACGCAACACATTACCAATAAGAGTTTTGTAACACTTACTCGGTGTATCGCCAACGCAAAACATTACCAGTAAGAGTTTTGTAACACTTACTGGGTGTATCGCCAACGCAACACATTACCAATAAGAGTTTTGTAACACTTACTCGGTGTATCGCCAACGCAAAACATTACCAATCAGAGTTTTGTAACACTTACTCGGTGTATCGCCAACGCAAAACATTACCAATAAGAGTTTTGTAACACTTACTCGGTGTATCGCCAACGCAAAACATTACCAATAAGAGTTTTGTAACACTTACTCGGTGTATCGCCAACGCAAAACATGACCAATAAGAGTTTTGTAACACTTACTCGGTGTATCGCCAACGCAAAACATTACCAGTAAGAGTTTTGTAACATATACTCGGTGTATCGCCAACGCAAAACATTACCAATAAGAGTTTTGTAACACTTACTCGGTGTATCGCCAACGCAACACATTACCAATAAGAGTTTTGTAACACTTACTCGGTGTATCGCCAACGCAACACATTACCAAAAAGAGTTTTGTAACACTTACGCGGTGTATCGCCAACGCAAAACATGACCAATAAGAGTTTTGTAACACTTACTGGGTGTATCGCCAACGCAAAACATGACCAATAAGAGTTTTGTAACACTTACTCGGTGTATCGCCAACGCAAAACATTACCAATAAGAGTTTTGTAACACTTACTCGGTGTATCGCCAACGCAAAACATTACCAATAAGAGTTTTGTAACACTTACTCGGTGTATCGCCAACGCAAAACATGACCAATAAGAGTTTTGTAACACTTACTGGGTGTATCGCCAACGCAAAACATTACCAATAAGAGTTTTGTAACACTTACTCGGTGTATCGCCAACGCAAAACATGACCAATAAGAGTTTTGTAACACTTACTGGGTGTATCGCCAACGCAAAACATTACCAATAAGAGTTTTGTAACACTTACTCGGTGTATCGCCAACGCAAAACATGACCAATAAGAGTTTTGTAACACTTACTCGGTGTATCGCCAACGCAAAACATGACCAATAAGAGTTTTGTAACACTTACTGGGTGTATCGCCAACGCAAAACATTACCAATAAGAGTTTTGTAACACTTACTCGGTGTATCGCCAACGCAAAACATTACCAATAAGAGTTTTGTAACACTTACTCGGTGTATCGCCAACGCAAAACATGACCAATAAGAGTTTTGTAACACTTACTGGGTGTATCGCCAATGCAACACATTACCAATAAGAGTTTTGTAACACTTACTCGGTGTATCGCCAACGCAAAACATTACCAATAAGAGTTTTGTAACACTTACTCGGTGTATCGCCAACGCAAAACATTACCAAAAAGAGTTTTGTAACACTTACTCGGTGTATCGCCAACGCAAAACATTACCAATAAGAGTTTTGTAACACTTACTCGGTGTATCGCCAACGCAAAACATTACCAAAAAGAGTTTTGTAACACTTACTCGGTGTATCGCCAACGCAAAACATTACCAATAAGAGTTTTGTAACACTTACTGGGTGTATCGCCAACGCAACACATTACCAATAAGAGTTTTGTAACACTTACTCGGTGTATCGCCAACGCAAAACATTACCAATAAGAGTTTTGTAACACTTACT
This sequence comes from Arenicola marina, assembly GCA_964019135.1. Taxonomy (NCBI): domain Eukaryota; kingdom Metazoa; phylum Annelida; class Polychaeta; family Arenicolidae; genus Arenicola; species Arenicola marina. Next base: position 9,715,425 of record OZ025254.1, on the reverse strand, counting down.
CGGTGTATCGCCAACGCAAAACATTACCAATAAGAGTTTTGTAACACTTACTGGGTGTATCGCCAACGCAACACATTACCAATAAGAGTTTTGTAACACTTACTCGGTGTATCGCCAACGCAAAACATTACCAATAAGAGTTTTGTAACACTTACTCGGTGTATCGCCAACGCAAAACATTACCAATAAGAGTTTTGTAACACTTACTCGGTGTATCGCCAACGCAAAACATTACCAATAAGAGTTTTGTAACACTTACTGGGTGTATCGCCAACGCAAAACATGACCAATAAGAGTTTTGTAACACTTACTCGGTGTATCGCCAACGCAAAACATTACCAATAAGAGTTTTGTAACACTTCCTTATATTATAGTGTTATTCTACAGTTCATAGTCCGTGTCATTCTACATTTTATGATGCCATTCTACAGTTTATAGTGCCATTAAATTTATAGTGATATTCTACAGTTGATAGTGTCGTTACATAGTTTATGGTGTCACTACATTTTATAGTGCCATTTAATTTATAGTGATATTCTACAGTTGATAGTGTCGTTACATAGTTTATGGTGTCACTACATTTTATAGTGCCATTCAAAGTTTATAGTGCCGTTCTACAGCTTGCGGTGTCATTCGAAGTTCATAGTGGATTATACAGTTTATTGTGCCATTCTAAGAGTATACTGTCATTCAAAGTTCATAGTGTTATTCTACAGTTCATACTGCCATTCTACAGTTTATAATGCCATTACCTAGTTTATGGTGTCACTCTACAACTTAATCCCATTCAACATGCTTTATTGGCATTTGATGGATTTAAATGCCACATTCGAAGCTTCCTTGTGACAGTTAACAGGCCATGATGCCATTTGGCATTTTAACGTGTCATTGAGTAAATTGCGGTGCATTCCCATTACGCTATGGTGCCATTCTGTACACGTAAGTACGGCTCTCTCAATACAGGAAGGTGCATTCCACAGGTGGCAGTGCATTCCGTATTAAGCAAAAACTAATGAAAACATCAATGAAAACACTGGGTAAGTGCGAGTACAGCGCTAATCTCGTCACAGGTGGCGCTACCAGCAGCTGAATGACGCTGACACCAGGGAACGGATCCGTACGGGTATCAAAGGTGCTCAGGGGGGGGGATTGCGGAGAGGGACAGGGAGAGGGGGGTAGGGATGAGAAGGGTCGGGAGAGAACGCAGAGAGGAGGGAAAATGGAAGAGGGGAAGGAAGGAGGGAAGGGGAAGGGGAAGGGAAGGGGAAGGGGGAGGGAAGGGGAGGGAGGAGAAGAGGAGAAGGAAGGAGGGGAGAAAGGGGAGGGGAGGAGAGGATTGGAGGAGAAGCGGAAAAGGCAAGCTGGAGAGGAGGGAACCGAGGGAGAGTAGAGGGCAGAGAACGAGTGAGGGGCGAGAATGAGGGAAACGAGCGAGGGGGGAGGGGTTAGAGAGGAGGGAGAGAGGATGTAATGGGAAGACAGGGGCAGGGGGAGGGGGGAGGGGGCGGGGGACTCCCGGTGGGTGTGTCGCTGTTGGCGGAGGTACAAAAACTCCTGTAGAACCAGTCTTTAGGGGGTGGGGAAGGGGGTGATTGATAGAGCGGGCTGTAAAGATCCACCCCTAACCCCAGCCTCACTCTACCTCCAGCGCACGCACCCCGGACTGTAGCCCCCTCCACGTAGTAAGGAAGTCTTGCAGAATCCCGTCTGACGCTAATGATATAAAAAAAAATGCAGTCTGGCCTCTGGGTAGGAGCAGCACTGGTTGGCGGCTTAATGTGGTCAGGGACCTCTAGAGCCCTGGCGCCAATCCTTCGCCGTTGAGTTTATATATTTACCAATGCCATGTTCACCCACCAAGCAGGGGTAACCCTATTAACCCCCATCCCCTACACTCCTCCCCTCTCACACCTTAGACATGGATGTATTGGCCACATATCCAGTAACAGACATATCTAGATCAGCGTCTGGTTGGCTCATCAGTACGGGTATTCTCTGGGTGCCAGATACATTCTCTCATAAAGTTTTATGTTTTCCGGGGGATTTTTGTGCCCATTGTAAACGATAACCACATTGTTTGAAAGTTACTCTCGCGGGGTTTGTGTCAGTTTATTAGAACTCAATGAATGTCCCTGAATGGAATGGCGTTTGGGGCCACATTTGTGTACATAATTACATGTTATCTCGGCAACCAGCTCCGAATGCAAGATTGTTTCTGATGGACGCACGAACCCTGCTGGTCTGTTGATCCCCAGCCCAAAGGTCTACCAACTGACACTCGAACCCTGCTGGTCTGTTGGTCCCAAGCCCAATGGTCTACCAACTGACACTCGAACCCTGCTGGTCTGTTGGTCCCTAGCCCAATGGTCTACCAACTGACGCTCAAACCCTCCTGGTCTGTTGGTCCCAACTCCAATGGTCCACCAACTGACGCTCAAACCCTCCTGGTCTGTTGGTCCCAACTCCAATGGTCCACCAACTGACGCTCAAACCCTCCTGGTCTGTTGGTCCCAACTCCAATGGTCCACCAACTGACGCTCAAACCCTCGTGGTCTGTTGGTCCCAAGCCCAATGGTCTGCCAACTGACGCTCGAACCCTTCGGATACGTGGGTCTCAAGCCCAATGGTCTGCCAACTGACGCTCAAACCCTCCTGGTCTGTTGGTCCCAACTCCAATAGTCTACCAACTGACGCTCGAACCCTCCCAGTATGTTGGTCCCAAGCCCAATGGTCTGCCAAATGACGCTCAAACCCTCCTGGTATGTTGGTCCCTAGCCCAATGGTCTACCAACTGACGCTCGAACCCTCCAGGTCTGTTGATCCCAAGCCCAATGGTCTACCAACTGACGCTCAAACCCTCTTGGTCTGTTGGTCCCAAGCCCAATGGTCTATTAACTGACGCCCCAACCCCCCTAGTGTGTTGGTCCCAAGCCCAATGGTTTACCAACTGACGCTCGAACCCTATATATATATATATATATAACGTCGTGGGATAACGTTGTGATCACATAACGTTGCAGGATAGCGTTGTTATGACATAGCGTGTTGGGATAACGTTGTGATAACAACATTGTAGGATAACGTTGCGTTGACCTAACGTTGATGGATATCATAACATTGCGGGATAACGTTGTGGGATAACGTTGTGAGAACATAACATTGTGGGATAGCGTTGTGATAACATACCGTTGTGGGATAACGTTGCGCTAACATAGCGTTGTGAGATAATGTTTTGATAGCATAATGTTGTGATAACATAACGGTGTGATGACATAACATTGTGAAAGCATAACTTTGTGATCCTATAAAGATGTGATAACATAACGTCGTGATACCATAACGTTGTGACAACAAAACGTTGTGATGACGTAGCGGAGTTGGAATAACGTTTTGATAACACAACGCTGTGATAACATAGCGTTGTGGGATAACGTTGTGAAAACATAACGTTGTGATGACATAGGGTTGTGATAACATAACGTTGTGGGATAACGTTGTGATGACAAAGGGTTGTGATAACATAACGTTGTGGGATAACGTTGTGATGACATAAATTTGTAAACAAAACGTTGTGATACAATAACGCTGTGATAACAAAGCGCTGTGGGATAACGTTGTGATAACGTAACGTTGTGATAACATAACGGTGTGATGACATAGCGTTGTGCTAACATAACGTTGTGGGATGACGTTGTGATAACATAAAGTTGTGCAAATATAACGTTTTGATACTATAACGCTGTGATAACATAACGTCGTTATACCATAACGTTGAGATAACATAACGCTGTGATGACATAGCGGAGTTGGAATAACGTTGTGATAACATAACGCTATGATAACATAGCGCTGTGGGATAAGGTTGTGATAACGTAATGTTGTGATAACATAACGTTGTGATAACATAACGTTGTGATGACATAGCGTTTTGGGATAACGTTGCGTTAAGATAACCTTGTGCGATAACGTTGTCATAACATAACGTTATGGAATAACGTTGTCATAACCTAACTTTGTGGAATAACGTTGTGGGATAACGTTGTGGGATAACGTTGCGTTCACATAACGTTGTGGGAAAGCGTTGCAAAGCATGCTCCGAACCGACTCGATACAACGACGCAGAAAGCGGCGCTTGTGAGCCACAGTTCACGGCTAAACCTTCGTCCGTAATGTCGGTACACGACCTAGAAGTCGACTTCAGGATGATGCATGATTGGAGGCAGACAGTCCGTAGCTCCCCCGTTCAAGTGGCTCGTTATTCTTCTGACACGACGTCTCGTTTGTTAGCGGGTCTTGGTATTCATAGCTCGCACCTGGGCTCCTTGTCCATGCTCGATGTGTACAGGTAGTGCCTGCCACTATGGGGACCCACACAGTAGCCGAGGCGGCAACGCGCTCCACATGGTCTGACCCAGTATATTTGCCAATATATGTCTCGTAGCAGCCTCTTTCAGATTCTCTGCCGCTTTTGACAGTGACTAAGCGATCTCTTGCATGACGTCAGGATATACAGTTCGCCATGACTATCTCTAGTTAATACTGTTACAATGCAGCAGTCTGCATTTTTTTTTCTTTTTTTGTAGGGGGTTTTCTACTTGTACATAATTGTAACGATGCTGTATTAAATCTACATTGCCTGTATGAGCAGCGGATACGACTTAGTAACTTATCAAAATGAAATTACTTAAAATGCTTGGATTATACATTTCCATTTGTCTTCAAATACCTTTTTGCTTTTTTTTATCCGCAGTATATTTTTACTATTTTGTGGTATTATTTCATTAATTACGCCATATCACTTGAACAAGACAAGACTTCTTTACACTTACAGGAAAATGTGTATTTCTTAGCCAACAATATCAAATGGTTCATTAACTGAGTTTGTTATGCCGAACATAACAACATACAGGAGGTATAAAATGAAATAGATATTCAATGAACTCATTTGCAGTCAAAAAACATTGTCAACACGTGCATCATCATTTTTAAAATATTTATTTAATATGTGCTTGTAGTAATGCATCTGCATAAAACATTATATTAAAATCTGGCACTCGTCTACTGTGCTTGGTTTCCAACAATATAAATATGTTTGCATTTAATTTCTATAAAGATCAATCTCCATCGATGTTAACCACATTTCGAATGTCGATTTTTCAAACATGCATATTATATAAAGCATGTAACCTTGTTGGCACACCTATTTTTTTGGACCAATAAATGTGTTTTGACCCAGACGAACAGACCCAGGTTCGAGCGCGGGGTACGAGCTTTAACTGTAATTAATTAATTCCGGATAATGTGAAGGTTTCCGATAATTTGCAACGGTCACAATCGTTCATGTAAAGTTGGGTAGCAAAGCATCTACCTCCCTCTTTCCCCACCAAATCCCACCAAAGTTATGGGTTTCATCAAAATAAGGAACATTTTAAGGCATATTTTATTGATAACGTAAAGAATTCATGGGGTTCAGTTCACGTAATAATCCCTGAAGTCAATATGTTATTGAAAAGCTCAAAAACAAATCTTTGATCGCAGAGAGATTTTCACTTAAAACGGAGGTCGATTTTGTCTGGAATCGCAACTGTCGAGGGATTATCCTTGCCAATAAACGCACGGAAGTATGTAGAAGTCCTTGATACGTCATACATTGCCTTAAAGTGAAGGTCTGAGGCACGGAAGTATGTAGACGTCCTTCATACGTCATACATCGCCTCCAAGTCAAGGACTGAGACACGGAAGTATGTAGACAGCCTTCATACGTCATACATCGCCTCCAAGTGAAGGACTGAGGTACGGAAGTATGTAGACAGCCTTCATACGTCATACATTGCCTTAAAGTGAAGGACTGAGGCACGGAAGTATGTAGCCGTCCTTCATACGTCATACATCGCCTCCAAGTCAAGGACTGAGACACGGAAGTATGTAGACAGCCTTCATACGTCATACATCGCCTCCAAGTGAAGGACTGAGGCACGGAAGTATGTAGACAGCCTTCATATGTCATACATTGCCTTAAAGTGAAAGACTGAGACACGGAAGTATGTAGACGTCCTTCATACGTCATACATCGCCTCCAAGTCAAGGACTGAGACACGGAGGTATGTAGACGTCCTTCATACGTCATACATCGCCTCCAAGTCAAGGACTGAGACACGGAAGTATGTAGACAGCCTTCATACGTCATACATCGCCTCCAAGTGAAGGACTGAGGTACGGAAGTATGTAGACAGCCTACATACGTCATACATTGCCTTAAAGTGAAGGACTGAGGCACGGAAGTATGTAGCCGTCCTTCATACGTCATACATCGCCTCCAAGTCAAGGACTGAGACACGGAAGTATGTAGACGTCCTTCATACGTCATACATCGCCTCCAAGTCAAGGACTGAGACACGGAAGTATGTAGACAGCCTTCATACGTCATACATCGCCTTAAAGTGAAGGACTGAGGCACGGAAGTATGTAGCCGTCCTTCATACGTCATACATCGCCCTAAAGTGAAGGACTGAGACACGGAAGTATGTAGCCGTCCTTCTTACGTCAAACATCGCCTTAAAGTGAAGGACTTAGACACGGAAGCATGTAGACGTCTTTCATACGTGAAACATCGCCTTAGAGTGAAGGACTGAGACAGGGAAGTATGTAGACAGCCTTCATACGTCATACATCGCCTTAAAGTGAAGGACTGAGACACGGAAGTATGTAGACGTCCTTCATACGTCATACATCGCCTCCAAGTCAAGGACTGAGACACGAAATTATGTAGACGTCCTTGATACGTCATACATCGCCTCCAAGTCAAGGACTGAGACACGGAAGTATGTAGACAGCCTTCATACGTCATACATCGCCTCCAAGTGAAGGACTGAGGTACGGAAGTATGTAGACAGCCTTCATACGTCATACATTGCCTTAAAGTGAAGGACTGAGGCACGGAAGTATGTAGCCGTCCTTCATACGTCATACATCGCCTCCAAGTCAAGGACTGAGACACGGAAGTATGTAGACAGTCTTCATACGTCATACATCGCCTCCAAGTGAAGGACTGAGGCACGGAAGTATGTAGACAGCCTTCATACGTCATACATCGCCTTAAAGTGAAGGACTGAGACACGGAAGTATGTAGACGTCCTTCATACGTCATACATCGCCTCCAAGTCAAGGACTGAGACACGGAGGTTTGTAGACGTCCTTAATACGTCATACATCGCCCTAAAGTGAAGGACTGAGACACGGAAGTATGTAGACGTCCTTCATACGTCATACATCGCCTCCAAGTCAAGGACTGAGGCACGGAAGTATGTAGACAGCCTTCATGCGTGAAACATCGCCTTAAAGTGAAGGACTGTGACACGGAAGTATGTAGACGTCCTTCATACGTGAAACATCGCCTTAGAGTGAAGGACTGAGACACGGAAGTATGTAGACAGCCTTCATACGTCATACATCGCTTTAAAGTGAAGGACTGAGACACGGAAGTATGTAGACATCCTTCATACGTCATACATCGCCTCCAAGTCAAGGCCTGAGACACGAAAGTATGTAGACGTCCTTGATACGTCATACATCGCCTCCAAGTCAAGTACTGAGACACGGAAGTATGTAGACGTTCTTTATACGTCATACATCGCCTCCAAGTCATGGACTGAGACACGGAAGTATGTAGACGTCCTTTATACGTCATACATCGCCTTAAAGTGAAGGACTGAGACACGGAAGTATGTCGACGTCCTTTATACGTCATACATCGCCTCCAAGTCAAGGACTGAGGCACGGAAGTATGTAGACAGCCTTCATATGTCAAACATCGCCTTCAAGTCAAGGACTGAGACACGGAAGTATGTAGACAGCCTTCATGCGTCAAACATCGCCTGAAAGTGAAGGACTGAGACACGGAAGAATGTAGACGTACTTCATACGTCATACATCGCCTCCAAGTGAAGGACTGAGGCATGGAAGTATGTAGACGTCCTTCATGCGTCATACATCGCCTCCAAGTGAAGGACTGAGGCACGGAAGTATGTAAACGGCCTTCATACGTCAAACATCGCCTCAAAGTGAAGGACTGAGACACGGAAGAATGTAGACGTACTTCATACGTCATACATCGCCTCCAAGTGAGGGACTGAGGGACGGGAGTATGTAGACGTCCTTCATGCGTCATACATCGCCTCCAAGTGAAGGACTGAGGCATGGTAGTATGTAGACAGCCTTCATGCGTCAAACATCGCCTGAAAGTGAAGGACTGAGACACGGAAGAATGTAGACGTACTTCATACGTCATACATCGCCTCCAAGTGAAGGACTGAGGCATGGAAGTATGTAGACGTCCTTCATGCGTCATACATCGCCTCCAAGTGAAGGACTGAGGCACGGAAGTATGTAAACGGCCTTCATACGTCAAACATCGCCTCAAAGTGAAGGACTGAGACACGGAAGAATGTAGACGTACTTCATACGTCATACATCGCCTCCAAGTGAGGGACTGAGGGACGGGAGTATGTAGACGTCCTTCATGCGTCATACATCGCCTCCAAGTGAAGGACTGAGGCATGGTAGTATGTAGACAGCCTTCATACGTCATACATCGCCTCCAAGTGAAGGACTGAGGGACGGGAGTATGTAGACGTACTTCATACGTCATACATCGCCTCCAAGTGAAGGACTGAGGCACGGAAGTATGTAAACGGCCTTCATACGTCAAACATCGCCTCACAGTGAAGGACTGAGGCACGGAAGTATGTAAACGGCCTTCATACGTCAAACATCGCCTTCAAGTCAAGGACTGAGGGACGGGAGTATGTAGACAGCCTTCATACGTCATGCATCGCCTCCAAGTGAAGGACTGAGGGACGGGAGTTTGTAGACGTCCTCTATACGTCATACACCGCTCACAGGGACTCGGGTATAGAAGTATGTAGACGTTCTTCGTATGTCCTACCACAACCCCATGAAATAGAATAGAAGCACTTTTTCCTGCCAAGCAAGGTCGCTCCTGACAGAGCTGTTAATATGCATTTTGCCCACGAAGGCAGCAAGGATTTGCATTCAAGGTTAATACAAGTACACCCTCAATTGATGGCGCTAGGGTGCCGTAGATCGAGCTACAGTTTTCATGGGGGCATGGGGTGGGGGGGGGGGCGAGGGAGTGGTGGCGGCATAGCAGAGGGGGTGGGGTGGGACCCGCAGCGAGGAGCCGGTTCTTGACATTTCTGGATCAACAGCACGGAATAGAAGATCTATGCGTCGGTTGGCAGCCGCGAACTCCTAACACCCTCTGTATCAGTGGCGGGGAACTCGTACCTCAACCCTCACCATGGCATACCATCTGGATCTCCTCACCATTCGAGTGTGCTCTCTATGTCTCTCCCTGTCTCTCTCTCTCTCCCTCTCTCTTTCTCTCTTTGAGTGTCACTCCCTCTGTCTCTTCTCCTCCAATATATTTCTCTCTCTGCCCATTTCTCTCCATATATCTCTCCTCTCCCGCTTCTCACTCTCTCTCGCTTATTTTTCTACTGCTTCTGTCCCTCATTATCGTTCCCTTTCAATCGCCTCAAAATATCCCCCTCTAGCCAGGGGCGGATCCAGGGGGTGGGGGGGCTCAGGATGTCCGGACCCCTTTTTGTGAGGAAGATGCCGTTTTTCAATGCAAAAGTCTGAAAAAGTCTGAGGCGTGGACTCCCCCACAGTCGCAATTTAGTTCAGCCCCCCCCCCCCCCAGGTCGCAAGTGTCAGTGGATGCCCCCTTTTCCAATTCCCGGATCCGCCCCCGCTAACTGTCTCTGACTTCGTTTCTCTCCTTCTCTATCCTTCTCTCGGTCTCTCGCCCTCTCTATCTAGCTCTCGCTGTTCTCTGCATCCCCCCTCCCTTCTCTCTGTCCGTCCTTCTTTCTCTCTTTCTTGCTACCACTGTCTCGTGAATCTATCTCTCGCCTGGCTCTCTACACGTTACATCCAGTAGCAATCTCCCATCCCCTCCGTTGCCTCCGCACAGGCAAGTAATCGACGCCTTTGGAAGCACGTGGGCAGTCGCGTGGTAACGTAAACAAAGCCCGCGCATCCGATTGGCCGTTGCCCTTGGCGACGACGCACGTGACCGCAGCCAGCAGACGCTGAGCTGTACAAATATGGCGGTGGCAGCGTGCAGTCGGTCTCCGCGGCCAGCCAGCTCTCATCCTCATCCCCAGCGCGGGCCGGCCGAGGGGGGAGAAGCCGGTGAGGGCAGGCAAGGGAAGGGAAGGAAGTATAGCCGAAGTGGTTTCTCCCCCCAGTCGTGTCTAAGCGTATGTGTGTACGGCTTAGTATATACACCGCCCCACATCATTTAGCTTGTCGCTGACTTATATACCGTGGTTTATTACAATAGGGGGGTGAGGCCCGTACAGCGGTGTACACACCTAGTCCTCTCACATGGAGATAAGTCTTACCGACCTTCTCGCTATATATTGTTCGGGCCCCATGCGGTGATGACAGCGGCTGGCGGTGGGGTGTGGGGGGTTGGTGCACCATATCACCTCCTCCTCACCGGCTGGCCGGCCGGCCGGCCCGCACCTACCTACAATAGGCCACAGTATGTCAGTCTGTATGTATATCGAGCAGACCGCCTCCTCCTACTTAGCTAGCTATATATATTGCCGAGTAGCAAGATTCATTTTGGGAAACCAAGGAAACTTTATCGTCTGCCGCTGTTCTGCACGGAGCGGGCGGTGGTATAAGCCTGGTGGCCCCAGGCGGGTTGGTCTCAGCATTCAAGGAGGCCGCGGGAGCAGACCTTGCCCCGGCGGACCGTGCCAGTCCGGGCCAATTATATATTGTATAATATGATATATATATAAACCGTGGGTGCCGAGGGGTTTACCTTGCTATGGGTCTCTCCGTGCTAAAGAAACGGTCATATTTATAACCATATCACAAAGGCGGTGCGCGATTTTGAGATTTTGCTGGGTGTGACGTGTGGGGGCTGGGGGTGTGGGGATGGGGGTGGGGGGGGGGGGAGGTGGCACATTCCCGAAAAAAATTATAACCGAGGTATTGAGTTGCACATCAATCTTATTTCATTAAATACAAGTTTGTGCATGTAATTATAGGTGGCAATGTTTGCGAGTGACACAGACATTCTGTAGGTTTACAGGCATTTATGTGAACAAAAACAATATATATCGCGAAATAAAAATCTAGTATGCATATACCTCAGACATACGACCATATTATAGGCACAACTTTACACTGTACTTTTCTACTCTCGACCTAAGTCTGGTCCTTCTCCATAAGAGGGGTTCAAATGAATTACTCTTCCGAGTAATACGAGTTATCGGGCGATTCTTTGATATAAAGGCGAACCATTGTTTCAACGTAACTCACGTAATGCTCTTTAAAACTATCGCTTAATGAATAATCTATTCCGTCTGTCCTACTTGCATTTGAGTAGTCTCTGTCGTGAGCCACTCTATTGCATACTTTGTTTTTCATTGTAACATGTTGCTTTTCATTTTATTGAGGAAGCCCCGTGTTCCTAGCCTATGCTATTCGGGGTATCCTCGTTAAATCTATATGTTTAAACCACCTGGGCATGTCCAAGGGGTGGGGGGGGGGCCCTTTCCAAATTGCGGTGCCCCCTGGCCTCTCCTTAGATATTACAATGCAACGAGTTCGTTGTTCCTTCTTACCAATCATTATAAAGTGTGCAGTACATAGCGTGCAGCGCAATTTGGTTCATAGACCATCGATGCCAGGTCGCAAGTCCTTACTGCCCCCCCGTCCCCTTTTTTCAGGAAGAACGCTATATGCGGCGTGGACCCCCTCCCTCCCCGTTCGCAAGTTCCAGTGGACCCGACCCCCTTTTCAATTCCTGTATCCGCCCCTGATGTATAACATTTTATTGTGCCCCTAACCCCCCCCCCCACCCCTTCCTTTCAAGAATTCCTGCACACGCCCCTGTAATATGTAAGAGCAAGTAGGCATATTGTCATCTCATTCTCCTAGCGCAGCAGAGCAGGAACACAGCGGTACTCCATCATAATGTCTCCGTACAACACCTGGCTGACCCATCTGTCGACGATCATTCATAACGTCTCCGTACTACACCAAGACGACCATCTGTCGACGGTAATTTGGGAGTTTTATATACGGAGCTGAAATCGAAAGGTACAGGTCGGATAAAATAAAAATATTCGCCGAGATGGATTCAAATATTGCCGTAGTGACGGCGCCCGTTTGCCACTACGTCTTGTATGTGGTAAAATCTATTAAATATTGGTTACGCATTGTGCTAGACCATGACGCGTGGAGAAATATGCTTGATAATTTAGAGAACGCAAGACAAACAACTCTGGCAACACATCAACTGCTTTATTATAACGGTTTTGCTTTTGTCTGGAATAACCAAGGTGTAGGACACGTGAATTCGTTTGGGCGGGATTGAAAAGAATTCACGTAAGCTTGCAACGCACGTTGGAGTAGGAAATAACTCATAGAAATCATAGGTTGCACTTACAAACCTGCTCTGTAGTAAGCACAGAGTAGCGATTGAGAAACCGAGGTAAATGCTAACGACATCAGAGAAAATGCGAATATAGCGAAGAAAATAACATCGCAGCTGTAGAGGAGGAATACAACTTCCTTAAAAAAATACAGAATTCCGTTTAAAGAAGTTACAACTGTATCAGTCACAGAATCGTACAATGTTAGCTTATTAAAAAGTTTGCAAAAACCAGAATAAAGATCTCTGCTCGTTTGTATATAGTGAAATCTGTATTTTGTCTTAATATCTACGTACCAAGGATCCATGGCTCATATAGGACAAGAAAGGATTCTACGAAAGATTTGTCAAATAATCCATGTAGCTCGCATTATGAATAGACGTCTAGGCACAACCAGCTTCAACAAAGAAAAGGTCGCAATAATTAACCTGTCCGCGGGCCTTTTTGGTGCATGGGATGGGTGGCGAAGTCGGTAGGAATTTGCAAGGCGAATGCATGACGTTTGTGTGATCTAAAGCAAGAAAATCCGGTACTGAAGGAGTTCCGTGGATAAAATCATAGTACAAATAGGTATGTAAACCATGGTTCCTTAATGCGCTGTTCACACGATGCACTAAGTTGTAAAGTTCATTGCAAGAAAAAGTTTTCGACCAACTTCGCAATTGGAGGGCCGTTTTTCCACGTATCGTAAGCGTAGCGCAGGTTTTAAAGTGGTGGTCAACTTTAAGATTTTGGAATTGTGAACCTAATCAGCGTCGCGCATTTCAGCCAATCAGCGTTGAGAGGGTTCAGTTAACTTTATTGTTTGCATTATGACAAGGATGAAATATGTGCGGCTTGTAGGCCTATTCAGGACGCTACGACACACTATGCCCTAACGGTAGGTTTATAGTTGGCGGCAGTGAACATTGTGGAATCGATTGGTACGCGGTTTGACCGTCTGAACTGTTAACCGACAGATAATTCGACCATTAACCGTTATGACTATTGAAGGAACGATTATACTGTGTAAACCCAGCATTAGGGTAGCGATAAGAAATGAAAACAGCTTTGCAATTTCGGTTTTGCCGATTTATTGAATTTTAAGTTGACAAGTTTCGTCTTCGCGGCGAGGAAATGATCAACTGCCGAATTGTCGAAGGAGACCGCTAACGATGAACACCGAAGTATAGTCTTCAAACCTGGAAATATCACAAGATACAGCTTTGTAATGGTTACATACTAGAAACCAAAAGCTTCGAGGCGCAGGATTACATAGAGGATTCAAGTTGGCTATCGTAGTATATAAGTACACCGTTGAGAATCTTGTTGAATTGTAAGCATACCTCAAGGAGCATAGCACTTTTCTTTGCGCAGCACAAATTTCTCGCAGCATTTGGCCACCGGAACTTCGATTGTGCTGGAATGAATAACAAAGTGGCTGAACACTTAAGATAGGTAGAACGCTAATCTCTGGGTACGGTATAATGGAGGTTCATTGTAAAAGTATTCTGCACTTTTGACAGTCTTCTAAACAATTATATTTATCAAGTTACTCCGGCGTTAACATAGTCCTAATTTCACCAGCAATAATCCGGGTTCTACCAGTTTAGGCTTCGTAAGCTGCCATTGGAGAAGTACAAGTGGATAAGATATTCTTCCCGGAATGGCTTACCTTGTGCAAGTCCGCCCCTTGCGTATCGGACTCACTGATCGCCGACCGCGACGCAGACAAGGATACGAGATGGTTTGTTGCTCATTGTTATAGCAAGCCTTCTGCTGGAAAATGACTGTCGTCTGGCAAGCTCCGCAAATATCTAGCAACAGAACAAGAAACGTTGAAACGTGGACAGGGCGAGTGACGATCTGGACAGTTTCAGCAATATTCTCGTGTGTGAGGAACGGTGGGTGCGTGGGAATTACCGACGCAGGATTCTTGTGTGTGAGGAACGGTGGGTGAGTGCGGCTAACCGATGCCGGATGCTCGTGGATGAGGAACGGTGGGTGAGCGCGGCTTACCGATGCAGGATTCCACCAGGGCGTTGACATCCCCGCCGCCCAGGTCCAGGAAGGAGTCTTTGGCACCATCACAGCTAGATCCCACTCTCACTGAGGAGAGAACCTCGCTGAAGGCCAGGTTGCTCTCTAGGATCGACGTAATCTCCGTGAATCTGGCTACATTCGGGAAGTCCAGGTCGAGGATGCCGGTTAGGTCATCGAAGACTGCGCCCAAGTCTGGAATGTCCTGAACTGAAACCCACATCAAACATTAGTATTTGACGCGATCGGTGATTCACGTACCGTAGACTACGCGAGACGAGCATGACAAACTTACTTCAAATCGCTTAAATTTTCAGTGTCGGTGAAACGATTTTTAACAGTTACGAGCTTTTAATCCTATCTTTTACGTGAATTCAACGACTGATGAAGTTAACGAGCAAGGGGAGTAACTGCTGTACCGAGGTTAGTGTGCACTGATGTTCGGACAATTTATATTTGCTCTATTATTCAAATACTTTGTAGCGAAATCTTTGCGATTAATTGGAAAAAAAAGGTTCGCTCTTCTTCGGCTCGGCACAGCAATTTTTGAAGTTGGAAGAGCAAACGTTTCGTGGTGTTAGTGAAATAACCCCCAGCACACTTACCGCCAAGGATGTGCTTGGTGATTTCGGAGGCCAAGTTGTCTAGAAGCTTCTCTAACTCGCCAATGAGCGGTTTAAGCAGGACGTAGACAGCCTTGCCAACGCTGTCAATCACTTGCCTGGTCAGGAGAGACGGAGACTACAGTGGTCACGGTTGGCGCCATGATTATAGCTACAGATACCTTCCTTATTGATTGAGGAAAGGAAAAGGAAAATGCGCAATAAGTAGAATTATGCGGAGTTGCTTCGGAAAGCGCGTGCAACAGCCTTAACGATCAATATCAGCGATATACAGCCCAGATACAGTACCGAATAGTGACGCAGATTTTCCCGTTCTTAATGAAGTCCGCTAAACCCTCCACCATCTCTCCACTGAAGATACTGTTTCTCTTCACAAGAACCGCAGATATTCCGGCGATGCTCTGCAAATGAAACGAATGCAAACACTGGACCAAAAAGTCATCAATAATCCTATAATCCAAAGTTGGAAGCATAAATTGAAATACATTGATGTTGGATACAACAGATGCAGGAGTCTCATTCATAAAATCAGAAGCACACACACACGACTCCCGACTGTCCCTGCTGCCCCCTACCTCGCATCACACCACTCACCCTCCTCCTGCGCCTGCCCCAGTTGCTGAAGAAATTGCCGACGCTCTCCACGGCACCGCCCACGGCGTTGCCGACGCTTTCCACGGCACCGCCCACGGCGTTGCTGATAGTGTGCCAGGTGGACTGCACGTCGCTCCACAAGCCCTGCAGATGGCCGCCCAGGGCCACGCCGATCCCCTCCAGGGCACGTACCGCACCCTCTACGTCACCGTTGGCCAGAGCTACGGCAGAGTTGAAGAGACCCTCTCCAGTGGACCAGGCCACGCTGGAAAGCAAAGGGTCAACAACCAGTCCGCAGATCGCCAACCTAAAGATTTGTGAAACTCCGACACGGCAATTAAAGCAATACATTTCGTAATTTTTTGTATTACCAACCTCTTCCCCATATCAAAGTATATTCTGTCTTGCATTTAAACCCCAAAGGCATGTGGGCTATCCGGAGACAAGCCGGCTTTATATCCCTGCGCGCCTGTTCGGTATTTTGTGTGTGATGTCGACCGCGGCTCGCTATCACGTCCGCGCGCGATAATAAACCCGCGCAGTTTTGTGTTGAAATGTTTGTTTTACAGGCTATGCATCATAATTTTGATATGCTTTTAGTATTGATTATAGAATGTAAAAAATCTAAGATGGCGCATGTAAGTATATTGATTTAAACCAAGTTTGTGCCAATGTTAATGGAAAGATTATCAGTTACATAACGATTCCATCGACGAAGAGTAGTCCTTTACAGTAACGGGAGCAGTGTACAGCACTGATTGGGCCGGATGAGTGACGACTGGCTGGACCTACCCGTAGAGAGCCTCAACGAGCGGGTTGTACGCTGTCGGCCCGAAGCACACCTCCGTGTCCAGGACACCATCCACTATCTTCTGCACATCGTCCAACCAACTCATCTTTGACGTTATCTTGTCGAGGAAACCTAAGCAATAGTGAAAAGAACAGCATTAAAGTCACCGAAAGTTTCACCTTTGGACTGCTACAGGGTTTGACAATACGCAGTCAATTACTGGCGCCCTGTGGCCCAGTCGTTACCGGCTCCCTGCTGTTCTGTCCCACTTACTAGCGGCATCCTGCAGGGCGTTCACCGCTACATCCAGAGAGTGCTCCACATAGGATCCCGCGTCCACCTGCAATAGCAAACAGTTTCTGCAGAAAGCCACATACATCAAATGGAAGGGTACGCTTCGTCGCATGAAACAGGAGGGTATAAGGTTACAATGTAGTTTCCAGGTTTAAGGAAGAGGCAATTATGCGAGGCATGTACATTAGAATAAGAGTAACGATCCGGTTTAAAGAAGTTCCATGTTGGTTATGCAGTTATGGCCACGCTAACTGGTTGGATTAGACGTGTCGTTTGAAATTGAACTGCTTATACCTTCAGAAATCACGGACTGCTGCCAAACAAGATGTCCCAAGCGGAAAGATTTCTCTGAAGTAATTAAATACCAGTCTTTGTGGTGAATGGGTCTTACATCCGATCGATTCATTATTTTCTTGGCCCAGCCCAGATTAGGGTAGTAGGTGGTGATTATGTTCACACAACCGTCTGTAGCGTTGTCAATGGGCGCCTGCATGTCTGCCATGTAAGTCGTTCCCTGGGCCGCGTCATCTGAACACACCATAGCATAAAGTAATGAAGGGAGACTTCAATACCACATTGTGCATAGTTGATATTGGTGTTCCAGGGAGATTACATTCCCCTGAGAAGAGACGGCTGCCATGCCATAATAAAATTTACATTTGATGAGTAAAGCCATGCAGAACAGAGATCCTTAAAACGTATTAATGAGATTTAAATTAGGTTCTGGGGATTTCTGGCAACAGAAGAATTACCGGAGGCGGCTTTCAGATTGACAAAGAGCAGAGCTCCCTTGGTGGAGACACACGTGTTGGCCACAGGATTAGACACTTTCTGGAATTTCTTAAGGGCTTTGACCGCTTTATCAGATTTTGAATTCATAGCGGAGAAGGCGTTTTCGATGGGCGTTAGCAGCAGTTGGATGGCTTTGACAGGTAGTTTCAGGCCTGGAACGGGCACGTTGCCTAGCGCTCTGAAACATACATAATGAACACCGGGCATTCAGTAAAAGCTCTGCTGGGGTCTGCATACACCGACTACATATTATCCATGGCTCGTATTCATTAGGCATATTTGGCGACATTCGAGGCGTAAACACCGAAATAGCCAATCCGAAATTGCATTTTCACCAGAAGGAATACGTCAACATTTGAAATTGCGACGACGTGAAAATGCTATAACGACCTGTTCATTTAAAGGTGTAATGGCGAAAATTACCCATAAAACACGCCAAGAGTTAGATACGATCCCCTTTTAATATCACATACTTATTATTCCACATACACTCCTATAGGATAGCCATTGTACAATGTGGCAGTTTGGTTTACGATGCTATAATGCCGGTTACGTACTTGGGGAAGTAGCTGTTGAAGGCCCGGACAGACTTGTGAAGGACCTTGGCCGATGGTTTGACGGTGTAAGTCAAGATCCGGGCTATGGTGTTTATCTGCTGAATCGGGGTGCAGAAGACGTTGACACAGGCCACGACCCCCGTGAAGGGACCGAACACCTTGCCTGGTAAACACAAGTCCTGTCTCAGTCAGATCGAAGACACGGTACGGTTTCACCAGGACGGTTTAACAGTTGTAAGTCATAACGCTACGACGACAATGTCCCGGTAAAGAAGAACCATATTAACTCGCTACTGTGCACGATAATGCTCATCTAGCTTCGGCAAAAGACATTTGGACAAGCGGGATTAGAGCCACGTACTGGCCGCTTGGTCTGCACATGGTGCAATATGGCGAACGCAAAACCCACCACGCGGTGATCCCTTTTCAGTCAGACATAATAGTACAGTGCACAGGGAAGCCAATTCGATATACTGAACAGATCCAGCAGATTGTGGCGGAGAGGTGGCAGCACCGGCTGGTTTCAATTCCCTTCTTTTTTTCAAATTGATCAGTAGAACCAATTTTGCCACATCGTGTGACAAATATTACTCACAATTTGCCAAGGATCACCTCTATGCGGACATAGCTGAGTGTATAATAGGGGACTAATTGTACTATAATACAAAGACGTTTGCCTTTACCATGCATAGTGGCACAGGAGTAACAGATTCGACACAGATTGGGGAAGGTTTATCTGTATTAAGGTAGAATTACACAATCCCCTCTTGTATAATCAGATATCTTTGCATAGAGGCGATCCCAAGCGATTGTGAGAAGTATAGATGGCCCAAAGGCTTTGTCCAGTTGTGAACAGAAATCGGCGCTTTGTTCTCTGGGGTTAGAACAATGGATGGATTACTGGTGACGGCATGACACACGTCCCTTACCTCCAATCAGGCCGTTGGCAGCCTCCGCCCCGAACATTCCAGTAGAGGCCACAGTGAACGCCATGATCTTTGGTTTCGGAGCCATGGCAGCGGCCGTCTCATTGGTGGAGTTATGTTCGGATCCGGGCGGAACCATGGCAGTTTCATTATGGGAGCCCGCTGGAGAGCCCGCTGGAGAGCCCGCTGGAGAGCCCGCTGGAGAGCCCGCTGGAGAGCCCGCTGGAGAGCCCGCTGGAGAGCCCGCTGGAGAGCCCGCTGGAGAGCCCGCTGGAGAGCCCGCTGGAGAGCCCGCTGGAGAGCCCGCTGGAGAGCCCGCTGGAGAGCCCGCTGGAGAGCCCGCTGGAGAGCCCGCTGGACCTGGAGAGCCCGCTGGACCTGGAGAGCCCGCTGGACCTGGAGAGCCCGCTGGACCTGGAGAGCCCGCTGGACCTGGAGAGCCCGCTGGACCTGGAGAGCCCGCTGGACCTGGAGAGCCCGCTGGACCTGGAGAGCCCGCTGGACCTGGAGAGCCCGCTGGACCTGGAGAGCCCGCTGGACCTGGAGAGCCCGCTGGACCTGGAGAGCCCGCTGGACCTGGAGAGCCCGCTGGACCTGGAGAGCCCGCTGGATCTGGAGAGCCCGCTGGACCTGGAGAGCCCGCTGGACCTGGAGAGCCCGCTGGACCTAGAGAGCCCGCTGGACCTAGAGAGCCCGCTGGAGCGCCCTCTGGAGCGCCCGCTGGAATATCGCCATGACCGGATGTCGGTTTGTTACCTGGGGGCGAAGTCTGGTTTTGCTGTTCGGATCCAGACGTTGCAGCCGGACTTCCGGAGGGGTAGGCTGGCTTGGAGTGGCGTCCGGACGTTGGCAGAGGGTGGCTGGGAGGTCCAGACGCCTTACGGTAAATGCCTGACGGGCGGATCTGTGAAGGAGACCCCAGTGGGGGGGGGGGGCAAAATATACCGGCGGAAGAACCAGAAACATTGCAATGTATTGTACAATTTATACGAATAGAATAGAGGCGACCAGGCTGAAGGATAAAGCAGTAAAATTCACTGGTGACGTCAATGAATTGTTTTCTCGCGGCATTATTTTTATTTAATATACTGTGCAAGTTTCATATGGACGTGAATTTGACAGAAGTTAACGTCCTCGGAAAACGACATCAACTTATACGCAGATACTAGTCGCAAAGTATTTCGACTATAGCGTTAGCAAGTCTACCGCAAGAATCTTACTTATCCCGAAGACAAAATGGTAAACTCCCTGCCTCAAATGCATATAGAAGAGCGTTAGTAGGAACTAACCTGTATTATCGACGAGGAGAATGCTTGCGATAGTAAGGCGAAAGCCAGTACTATACAGTAAGACTGCCTCATTTTGAATGCTGAAATAAAACAGTGAAACAAACAAGTAAAACGCATGGCAATTATGAAAAAGACAACGCTGCCAATAGTAAACCATTTACCCAAAGTAAAGGCTTTTGCGACATAAAAGCATGCTAGACCTGCAAGACAAAAACATAACCTAATCAAGTAAATATCAAATGCTTAAATAAAAACACATGATGGCATTGTCAATTAAATACGTTCTTTGAAAATGTAATAAAGTTATATTACCAACCTGTTGCGGCCGTTGTGAAGTCAACAAACTGCCTGCAACGCAAACTCCACGAAGAAACAAATGAGACGGTAAGCCTTCGAGTGCCCGGGAACTGTCCTAAAGGTATGAATACCACAGTTAGAACTGTCATATTTATACCCATCAGGACATTCCATTTTCAATAATCGGAGGGAGATAATAATTCTTAACAAACATATGTTTTTTTCGTTTCAACATGACACGTTGATCTTAAACTTAATTACGCTCACTAAATATATTAGTTGGAGCAGTTACTTGTCTTAAACTATACCACTTACTGGAAGTCTCAAGGATTTGTGGTTAATGTCATATCCTTAACCTGGCTTGCCCCCCTTGGTGGGGTTTGGACTTGCCCTAGGAGTGGCGGCGTCCCGTGACGACTCATCCTGAACTGTTCATCCCAGTTGCCCAGAGCTCATTGTAAGCAATACCCGTCCGCTATGGCAGTGAGCTACGGGGCGCCGCTCAGAGCAAAATCTCTGCTGTGTGTATTTCACAAACGTGACCTTTCCATCTCCTGAAACTTATTATGACTGAGTACTAAGCTTAACCTAACTTAGCTCTATTTATATCGCGATCCGCAGTCGCGAAAAGCGGCCATGAACACCAAGCAGGACAAACGTGTCAGTTTTACGTGTCAATCGGCAGCGGCGGAAGATTTTGGCTGAGGCATGGGTCAGTTTAGGGGCTTACAGTGTTAGGAAGGGTATGAATGTGATACATAATGTGGAAAAAGAAGATGTATTGGTCACCAGATCAAATAAGTTTCGTTCGTAATTAGGATCGGCGTATGGGCTATGGTAAAGGGTATCATGCTCACAAGGCGCTGGTCAATTTCCCCGGCAATCACCATTGTTACTCAAAACTCACTAATTGCTCCAACTGGGTCCCCCCCCCCCTTCGTCGACACCACAGTGAGTTATTCCGCGCTTCCCTATTATTTAATTGCAACTCACTTATTACTCAGGCACCGCATTTACTTGGTCCTTGTTAAAGAACGAGCTGGAGTGCATTTGCCAAAATAAGGCACCGGACGCGAAAGCGCGGTTTATTTGGGGAATGCAAGAAAGCGAGTTTCTAAACGTACTTAGAGAATTGTTATAAGAAGGCGTTAGATTTGCTCATTATGTTTGGAAACAGGAAATTGACAGTTACTGGTGCTTTTATCCGATCTAGTCTCTTCCGCAGACTCGCGGTTCGCGTGAATGTTGCAATTGCTGGACTGCACAAATTATGAAGATCGTTAAATAGCGCCATAAGATAAATCAACGGATACGTATTGTGTTCGTTATCTTATTCTCATGGGCTGCTCTTCCGCCCAGGTAGGTGGAAGAAAGAAGAGGTAGAGGCGATTCCAAGATGGGGGAAGCTACTAGGCAATATTCGCTCAGTGTGACAAAATAGGTTTTAGGGGAAATACATGAATGAAACAATGAATAAAATTATGTGAAACATATGTAAGACCTTATATTTTGTTATTTGAAAGATATGTGTGGGGTATATGAGGGTCCATGTATGCAGTTAACCATGTATCTATCTGTTAAAGTTGGGCGATAATATATGATCTATAAGTGAGTTTCCGTTGGCCATATTGAAACTACTCTTCCAACTCGTCACACGCGATCGATTCATCGCTCATATTCTCTATTCTTTGGATGAGCTCTTCTCTTCCTGGAAGAGTTGAATCGATCACACTCTAAGTGTTCTTAATCGCACGATCCATCAAACCATCGTCATTTTGTACTATGATACCTAGCTTCATCTTTACCGCAAAACCCACATGCATATGAACTAACAAAGTATCGCATTACTATCAAGTCGGTTGAAATAAAAATTTCTTGTTGTTTATCGCGCCATTTCGTATTTAGTCATTCTTCGCCAGCGGTTTTAGCCAGGTGGCGTTTCGCTTATTGCATGTCAATGGCTGGGTTTATAAAGCGCCATCAAGCGAATGGTGTTGTTTTGACGACATGCGCGCATGCGCAGATTCTCCACTTGGTAGGCAAGATGGCGGACGGAACAGAGCGGTCTGTTGGCTTGAGAAACAATAAACGTTATCGTCGTAATACTGAAGACTTGAACCAAAATAATAAAGTAAGTTGATAGATACATACTTCCAAAAACTATTCCCATGCTGCAAAAAGGTCTCGCCATCAGCATCGCTTCTCGCCACGCATGTTTGTGCATTGCCATTTTGGATTTCATGGTTAGGACATCTAGCGTCGTTTCCCACAACGTCACATATGGGGCTAAATATTATCTAATCATGTGGTGAAAACAGGTCTTCCACGTGCATGTCTAATACACAAGGCAGCATGTCACATCAGTTTCAGAGATGAGTACTTCGCACTTGAATACATTTGAAAGTCTTGTTTTCTACAATCTAGGCCTCGTTCGTAAGCGACCGCTAGTTGACTAATGGTTGACGATTTGGCTGCCGAACAATGACTAGTCCGACCATCTAGTCGACCGAAGTCGAGCAGTAAGCGGTGTTTGCGTCACCTTTGTGGCGTATACTTGATCTGTGACTTCGTTTGCAAGTTTATATACATTTAAACGAATTAAAGTATAGCATGGTTCATACATAATGGCATATTTTGCCAATTTATCATGTTTTCGGGCTAAATGTTCATATGCTCGAACTAACTGTGAGCTCGTTTACAGTACCCTTATCTCTACTGTTTAGATTTTTTTTGGGGGGGGAGGGGGGGGGGTCTTTGGTGTTCCTCCGGTCACCAATCCGATACAGTGAGGCTCTAGTAAAAGAACGCAGGGTAAGATGTTCTCTGTGATACAATTTAGTGACGATCCAGGATTTTGCACAAGAGGGTCAGTACACACGCGGCGGTTAAAGGTGCTTGTGACTGGTGTTACTTTCGCCATGAGACAGATTGTCAACCCTTTTCGACTATCCCACGTTCGGCATTAGGCTGTAATGCGCTGGCGCAATGGCGAAATCTAGGTCAAGAAATAGTCGACTAGCTGTCGCTTGCGAACGAGGCCCTAGTTATCTCCACACTAGGGTCAAGTCATCCCGTCTGACTTCCCTGAAAACAATGCTCCCTGAAAAGCAATATTAGGGATCTAACGCGTCTACACTTGTGACATCGTTGCGTTGCGTTGGACACTTGTTTCAATAGAAATGACATGACATGGCAATATCAGACGGTGCCCCGTTCATAGGCGGCACGAGAAATATATGCGATCGATAACTGTCGAATTTTATATATTTTGAGCTTTCTGATCTTATGCCCCCCCCCCCCCCCCGCCGCCATGGAGTTTAACATTGATTTATGCATTCCGTTTGTTGACAACATCAGGTAGCTCGCCTCAGCTCAACTCGGCACTACTGGCTACATTGTGACAGCGTCAAGCGAATCAATATGAACAACTGTTCATTGTCAAGATAGATAATGCACAGTTTGTGCGTTTATTATTTAATGAAGCACACTTGTGTTAATTATTACCTTAATTACGTTCAATAATTCATTTTTAATTACGCACATTTACGTAATTAAAACACGGCTCAGTCTGTTTCCCGGTGCATTCTTCCACATAATGACCATTTAAGCTGTGATGTCACATATTGTTTCATCTGTTTCATTAAAGTCCCGCATTAATTATGTATATCTTAATTTAGTGTATATCTAGGAAGAATGGCAAGTGTTGGAGATTTCTAGTGCCGCCCATCTGTAATACAGGCTTATATATCTCTGTTCATAATGCATAAATCCACAAGATTGGTACTCAAAAATGCAAAGAAAAGTATGGAGTTAAATCTGTAATTGAGCTCAATATGCATAAATTGCATGTCAAAGCAAATGGGAATGTAGGCCTGTGTTTAATTCAGGAAACAAAACTGATTGAAGTGATGAACGATCAAATGCTGAGTACGGTACTATGATTATTAATAAAATAAAATTGGTATGCAACAACTACATGGTAAGCCAGTATGCTATCCAAAGGTCAATAGCAGATTGTGTGATACTACACTTCATACGTTAACAATATGGGATTAATTACTGCTTGCACTGGATTTTTTTTTAAACATCATTTATTTCTGGAGGTTGCAAATGGCGAAACATTCACCTCAACATAGAATAATCAATATGGATAAATATAAAGCAGAGTACGGTAATAGATAGTACTATAATATAGTAATATCAACAGGTAAATAAGTAAATGAAGTACAGAAGTTAAAGGCGCGGATAGATAATAGAGAGGTATTGCACTACGTTTCCGCGCCACTGATACGCATCCCGATCCGTTAGCGCCGATACGTTTACGTTTCGGCTTTTCACTCTCGCGCGGCGCACAAGTTATTGCAGTCGGTGTTCAGTCGACAACTTTAAAGCTACGGCGTTCTTCACAATTTACGAAGGCAATCACAATAGGAACAGTATAAAATACTGGAACAAAGAGTTTAAACAGTCTTGTTTAAACGTGTTAATAGTGTTTTATATATCTGTGTTATGTATATTTATATTGACAGTACGTAACATAGTAGTTTCTTCAGGACTAATTCTCTGATGGATTAGGACAAGTAATGAAATAACTATTTCCGGATTCGGACCACTATTGTGGCCTGGCCAATAATATTTCTAAATGCAGTGGCTACGGTTACACCTAAATAAACGAAAGTAATACATCAATGCTAAGTCCATGTAACACTTTCTTTTCAAAGTTTCCATCTTCATTCTGTTATTTAATTCGGGTGTGGATGGGTTGGGGGGTGGGGGGCGGTGCTAACATTCTTGCACATGCAGTTTCTATGTGATCATCCAAGGAGGAAGACCTATGTATGGTTATCGTGTTTGTTGTAAAAGAAATTGCACCTGGTAATGGTTCTTTGCGAGGAAAATGTTTATATACAACTTGAGTTGTTGAAATTATAAACAACTCACCATCCTCCATTTGTCTCCCTTTCAACAGTACAACCAGTCCTATTCGTAGATATAAACACATGTATGTTTCAAACAACGCGGGTGGTCGAGTTTTACTGGTCTGCGCGGCATTGTGCACTGGGTGACTGGCCAATGCGCTGCCACTGCGTTGGCTACTGCCTTTGCAGACGACCGAAAAATGTTTGACTTACATTTGACAAATTCTCCGTCTAAAGACATTCAATGCAATATATACGCCTCTGTGAAGTATCCTCTCCCGATAACTGCAAAAACTGACACATGCATTCGCATAAAAATGAAAGATATAAAGAAAATTCCATATGTACAGGAAAAACGTTAAAAATTTAATTTATGCCTGGTTTACACGGTACGACCATTCCTCCAATAGTCGTAACAACGGTCGACGCATCGGTTGGTCCACAGTTCACACGTTCAAACCGTGCACCAACCAACTTACAAACGGGTGGGTCATTAGCACGCCAGCCACGTGCTCCGAGCGTTTGTCAACATGGCCAGCAACGGGCTCCGTGCGTTTGTCAACATGGCCAGCTACGTGCTCCGTGCGTTTGTCAACATGGCCAGCAACGTGCTCCCTGCGTTTGTCAGCATGGCCGGCCACGTGCTCCGTGCGTTAATCAAAATGGCCGGCCACGTGCTCCGTGCGTTTGTCAACATGGCCGCCCACGTGTTCTATGCGCTATTTAACATGGACGCGATGTCGGTCCGTGTATATACCGTCCAATCGTTTTTTTGTTTTTAAAATGATTATAAGAAACACGAAAAACAAACCAACAACCCTTTTTTTCATTTTTCGTTTGGCGACATAAGAAACGAAAATTAGTAACAGAAACCGTTTTTCCTTTTTCGTGTTCGAAACGAAAAAACGGTTATGCATAACGCAATCGTTTTTTCTTGTCGATGTATACACGCAATGCACCAGTCGCGTTGCGTGCGGTATTCGCCAGGTGGCAACCCCACTCAGGGTCCAAAGTTCAAGGTAAAAGGGGAAAACACTGGGTGCACTTCTCTGGTAGGTATACCTCCCGACACTTCTTTCATCCGGGTTGGGTGCGCGCGTTCATTCGGCATGCCGATTGTAAACCGTTCAAAACAGCACTGGGCATTCGAGAGAAGATGGCGGCTGATTAAAAAGGGAATAGGCTGGTTCCGTTGCCCCAAAATGCACGGACTTGACCAGTGTGAACATTTCATTGGCATACGGCGTAGCCCTATCGGTAGGCCCGGATAAGGTTGAGTATACAGAGCGGAATATCCGTCCTGGCCCCCAGAAAATGCACCCATTGTGTTGCGCCACGGCCTGCGCCATGCTAACCGCGCTGCTAGCAGGGCGGGTGGCGGCCTGTAATCGGTAATAATATGCATTATATATACACAACTACATAACATGCAATGATTTTTTGAGTTTGTGATCCGTCTCTGTCTTTGGTTAAATAATAATACAAATATCTGAATCAACCAACCAGGTAGGACTAAGGCCAACTAAACCGACGATTTCGTTTTTCGTATTTTTTCGGACCGCGGAAGCCCACCGAACCCAACCTTGTATTAATTACCCCGGGATACCTGATAAACAGACCGTTTACCAGATCGAGTTGAGGGGAGTTACCACTGAAATGATAAATGCTCGTATATGAAACTGTAACTTAATGGTTTCAATTATTTTAAGGATATATCCTAATTATACTGTCGAATTGAAGCACCCAGATGGTGAACTGTTTCAGTATAAGCAAGAATTTTTGTATGCAACTACTTTTAATCGGTTGTAATTTGCAGGGATATCTTGCCAAGATCTCGAAGCCTACCACAAAATTGGGAAGAGTACCTTGAGTGGGATCATACCAGAAACCTGTGCGGCTAGTTACGATGCATATAAGGATGGGTTTCTACAAGTATCTAAATATTACACTGTGTCTTAAGAACGACACGTCCCATTGGTTTTAGATGTTTTAATAGTATCAACTTTTTCACACCGTTCGCATAACGAGATTGTTTAATTGTTTAATATCCTTCTCGCTCTTGTCTCTTAAAATCCCACAACACTTGCATGATGGCCAGCCGTGCATCCCCCCTGTTCGCCTCCATAGACCGAGCTCTGGTGTTACAAAGACACCAAAAGCATCATCAGCAGTCACACTGCTGGTCCGGGTCGTAGCTCGGGCGTCGAGAGACGACTTGACCCTATCCAGGATGGCGACACATCGATCCATAGCCCTTTGAGGCCGGTGACGGTGTCTCGGCGGCCTTCCTCTTTCGTTGGGTACAGGTTCCCGGGTGCGGAGAGGCGGGACGAACACTCTCTTTCTTGGTCGTTCTCTGGGTCGCCTGCGGGGCCGGCGCGATAGCTCAGTGGGCTTGAGCGCTCGCATTGAGTGCGCTGGTCACCTGAGAGCCTAACGGTACGTGGATCGATGGTTCGAGCCTTGCTGTGGCCATGTCTGTGTAGTCGCAGGATAAAGATTTCATGTCCTTCTTTGTAAAGAGTAGGGGGTTACCACTGGAGACATGGCGCCACTCTCCCTTCATTCTCCCATTGACGCGATATGACCAAAAGTGGTTAAAGCGTCCTGAATATACAACCAACCAACCTTGGTCACCTGCTTCTTGATGACCACTCCATCCCAGCTGTTACCACCTGTTGATATCTTGCTGCAAGTCTGGATTCTGATTAGGGTCAGTGACGTGAAAGAAGCGTGGCCAGACAGGTTGTCACGGCAGGAGAGGTTATTATGTTACACCGGCCTAAATAGCGCTGTACACTACACAGTTACTGCAAACTTGGTTAACTGGCCCTGGTCGGGGTGGCACAAATCTTTGGGTTGGCGATCTGCTCACTAGTTGTTGGCCCTTTGCTTTCCAGCGTGGCCTGGTCCACTGGAGAAGGTCTCTTCAACTCTGCCAAGGCTCTGGCCAACGGTGACGTGGAGGGTGCGGTACGTGCCCTGGAGGGGATCGGCGTGGCCCTGGGCGGCCATCTGCAGGGATGTGGAGCGACGTGTGTTACGTTGCAAAATGTCCGCCCGTTGCAAAGCGTCCGCCCGGCAAATATCGTTGCATTATGTCCGCCCAAAAATCAATGCGTCGTTGCAAAATGTCCGCCCGCAAATATCGTTGCATTACGTCCGCCCAAAACTCAATTCGTCGTTCCAAAATGTCCGCCTGTTGCAATATGTTCGCCCAAAACTCAATTCATCGCTGCAGAATGTCCGCCCGTTACAGTCGTTATGTGTTGGTTGGTTAAAATATGTCAATCTGGATCTGAGGGGTCAATCTGGATCTCATGGGTCAAATCCAGATATGTGGGGTCAAACCTGTTCTGTCGGGTCAATCTGGATCTGAGGGGTCATATCCGGTTATGTGGGGTCAAATCTGGATCTGTCCGATCAATCTGGATTTGAGAGGTCAAATTTGGATCTGAGGGGTCAATCTGGATCGGATGGGTCAAATCTGGATCAAATCTGGTCAAATCAAATCTGGTCAAATCAAATCTGGCCATATTTATCGCGGTCCATGCATCGGGAAGAACAAATGGACGCATGTCACAACGTGGATCGCTAATCGGCGAACGGCTTAGCATAACTACCATGTTGACGTAACGGGAAGCATATAGGAGTCAACCACGCAGCCGTGTTTTGAGCACGAGCGCATGCAAGGTTACTTCAAAGGAATGATAATATACAGATCGTAGCCTCGCGGCTTTGTAATCTTTCCCACGGCTCGACGCTGCAAAGGGTGCCACATTTCGCTGCCGCTTGTACGGTGCATAGTTGAACATACTGTACCTTTGTGTGTGTGTTGGAGGGGGGGTGCGCTTTAGGGCAGGTGTTTGTCGTGGCGTATAGCCGCCGGTTTCATCTTCCATGCGGCCGTTGGCGCTAGCCCGACAACCAAGCCACTAGGTTCCCAGTTCAAGCGAGATCATTCGTGCCAAGCGCCGTTTCTCATTCTCAGGACCCGTATTGGCCCCTAAGGTCCGGATTGACCCTTCTGATCCCGATTTTACTACTGAGAACCAATTTGACACCTATCTGTATTGAGCTCTAAGATCCTGATTTAATCCATCGTATCAGTATTTGACTATGATCATCTCCAATATACCTCTAGGATCCCAATTGGATCCCCAGGATCCCAACTGATTCATAGAAACCCGATTTACACCTTAGATCCAGAGCGGATTCTTCATAATTCGATTAAGATTGACCCTTCTGATCCATATTTGTGCCCTCAGACCCGGATTTGACCTCTTAGATCCATATATTACCCCTTAGATCCAAATTGACCCTTCCGATCCAGATTTGACCTCTTCAATCCAGATTGAACCATCAGATCCAGATTGACCTCTCAGATCCATATTTGACCCCTCAGATCCAGATTTGACCCCTCAGATCCAGCTTTGACCCTTCAGATCCAGATTGACCCCTCAGATCCAGATTTGAACTCTTAGATCCAGATTTGACCCTTTAGATATAGATGTGACCTCTTAGGTCCAGATTTGGACCCTTCAGATCCAGATTTGACCTCTTAGGTCCATATTATACCCCTCAGATCCAAATTGACCCTTTAGATCCAGATTTGACCTCTTAGGTCCATATTATAACCCTCAGATCCAAATTGACCCTTCAGATCCAGATTTGACCCTTCCGATCCAGATTTGACCTCTTAAATCCAGATTGACCCATCAGATCCAGATTGACCCATCGGATGCACATTGACCCCTCAGATCCAGATTGACTCTTTATATCGAGATTTTACCCTCAGACCCAGATGTGACCCCTCAGATCCAGATTGACTCTTTATATCGAGATTTTACCCTCAGACCCAGATGTGACCCCTCAGATCCAGATTTGACCCCTTGGATCCAGACTGACCGTTCCTATCCCGGAGACACATGCCCAGATCGACACAACCCACCACTACACCCCTCTCTTTCCTCCCCGTCAATGCTCACTCACACAAACAGGTTTGAGCAGTCCCCACAGTAAGCTTGCCTAGAATTATTGGCCCCATCTGCCAATGATTAAGGACAGAACAAAAATATTGTGGCCTTGAGCTTTGACCTACATACCCCGCTAATGAACTTGACCGAGCCATGTCGGTCACACGCTGACGCACACACACACACCTGTAGACAAACAGACAAACTGATATATGTCGGAAAGATCGTAGATTTTCCGTCATAACAAATCAGACCGACATATTAAATTTAGATAATAGCAGTTCACACCGAGATTAGACTTTAAAATCTTACATTTTCGTTTTGAAAAACGGAACCAACCGACATACGGGCGGACATTTTGCAACGACGAATTGAGTTTTGGGCGGACATAATGCAACGATATTTGCCGGGCGGACATTGTGCAGCGACGAATTGAGTTTTGGGCGGACATAATGCAACGATATTTGCCGGGCGGACATTTTGCAACGACGAATTGAGCTTTGGGCGGACATAATGCAACCATATTTGCCGGGCGGACATTTTGCAACGACGAATTAAGTTTTGGGCAGACATAATGCAACGATATTTGGCGAGCGGACATTTTGCAACGACGAATTGATTTTTGGGCGGACATAATTCAACGATTTTTGCCGGCGGACATTTTGCAACGTAACAACGTGCAGTCCACCTGGAACACCGTCGGCAACGCCGTGGGCGGTGCCGTGGAGATCGTCGGCAATGCCTTCAGCAGCTGGGGCAGGCGCAGGAGGAGGGTGAGTGGCGGGCCAGGGGGTAGGGGGTAGGAGCGGAAGTGGTGTGATACGGGGTAGGGGGCAGGAGGGAGAGTCGTGTGGGGAGGGGCCAGGAGGGCGAGTCGTGTGGAGGAGGGGCCAGGCGAGCGAGTTGTGTGGGGGAGGGGCCAGGCGGGTGAGTCGTGTGGGGAGGGGCCAGGAGGGCGAGTCGTGTGGAGGAGAGGCCAGGCGAGCGAGTCGTGTGGGGGAGGAGATAGGAGGGTGAGTCGTGTGGGGAGGGGCCAGGCGAGCGAGTTGTGTGGGGGAGGGGCCAGGCGGGTGAGTCGTGTGGGGAGAGGCCAGGAGGGCGAGTCGTGTGGAGGAGGGGCCAGGCGAGCGAGTCGTGTGGGGGAGGGGCCAGGAGGGCGAGTCGTGTGGGGGAGGGGCCAGGAGGGTGAGTCGTGTGGGGGAGGGGCCAGGCGCGCGAGTCGTGTGGGGGAGGGGCCAGGCGAGCGAGTCGTGTGGGGGAGGGGCCAGGCAAGCGAGTCGTGTTGGGGAGGGGCCAGGCGAGCGAGTCGTGTGGGGGAGGGGCCAGGCAAGCGAGTTGTGTGGGGGAGGGGCCAGGCGAGCGAGTCGTGTGGGGGAGGGGCCAGGCGAGCCAGTCGTGTGGGGGAGGGGCCAGGAGGGCGAGTCGTGTGGGGGAGGGGCCATGAGGGTGAGTCGTGTGGGGAGGGGCCAGGAGGGCCAGTCGTGTGGGGGAGGGGTCAGGAGGGTGAGTCGTGTGGGGGAGGGGCCAGGAGGGTGAGTCGTGTGGGGGAGGGGCCAGGCGGGTGAGTCGTGTGGGGGAGGGGCCAGGAGGGGCGCCGTAGGCCACGCCGTGGGAAACGCTGTGGGCAACGCCGTGGGCAACGCCGTGGGCAACGCCGTGAGCAACGCCGTGGGCAACGCCGTGGGCGGTGCCGTAGAGTGCGTCGGCAATTTCCGCAGTAGCTGGGGCAGGCGCAGAAGGAGGGTGAATGGTGTGGGTTAGGGCGTTGGGGGCAGGAGGGTGAGTGTTGTGGGGGAGGGGCCAGGAGGGTGAGTGGTGCGGGGGAGCGAGTGCGGGTCGGAAGGGTGGTGAGAGGTATGGGGCGCAAGGTCTTGAGGTATGCTTACAACTTCACAAGATTGTCAACGGTGTACTATATACTACGATAGGTAACTTTAATACTCCATGTAATCTTGCGCCTTAAGGATGTTGATTGCCAGTATATAACAATTACAAAGCTGTATCTTATGATATTTCCAGGTTTATGACGACTATACATAGGTTGTCATCGACGTTAGCGGTCTCTTTCGACAATTCGATATATGCTCATGTCCTCGTTGCGAAGATTGTCAACTTTGAATCCAATAAATAAGGAAAACTTCAAAGCTGTTTAAATTTTTTACTGCTACCCTAATTAAACCATGATTTACAAACATTGTATTTGTACTATAGTTTATCCACTGCCAAGAACCTTTTCAGTACCGGATGTCCTTACTTTAGTTCTCACAAACTTGGTGCATTCCCTCTACAAATCCATGCAGACTTCGCCACCCTACCTACCCCCACACACCAAAAAGTATCTTTAATTATTGCAAAAACATATATTTCCAAATGACTCGTACCGCCGTGTGAATAGATCGCTTGATGTATAAAAGGTACAATGTCGTGACTGAAACGTTTCCCACTGTTCGGTGTCCTTTGATGTTTAGTATGTCGAGAAAAAACATTGTACAAAATGTATTTCAACCGGTTTTCTCCAACCCGAGCCTCCGTCTCTGTGGTAAGCGGTCTGCCATAGCAGTCACCAGTCTTCTCTGGCATGTATAATGTGCGGCCCACCCCCACCCCACCCCACACTCTCCTCCTACCATTTCAATGTAGACTAACTGTTTCATCGTAAGGCTATAACAGATTGTCTTCCTCGTCCACCCCACCACCCCAGGTTTTCTCACACTGCGTTATCGGCGGACTGTGCGTGACGTCTGAGAGGCAACTCCCAACTCGTAAACTCGTCGCTGACTAAAATTGCTTACAGTGATAGACGAGGAATACTAAAACGCCTGCACTGTAGTAACTACCTGTTAAGGTTATGTGACTGAAGACAAAAGCCAAATGACGAAGTGTCCAAGGGTGTACGCATACAAATGTAGAAGCTATAAGTCGAAAGCCAGAGCGGCGACGTCTGATCTGCAGGAGTATCGTGATGTAACGCTTTTTTTCTAAATAAAAACCAACACTCTTTGTGTCTCTTTGTGCTTGTCAGTGACTCACTGGCAGTACGAACGTGACTGATAATCACAAACGTTAAAGAATTAACCAAGAAAAATGGAAAATGACAGGGAGAGTGTATGCCTACACGGTGATTCTGATAGGTACGCGTTCTGCGTCGTTTTTCGCCAACAAATTTCAAATGACTCCTTTGTTGTAAATATGTTATAGTGACCAGACTACGCAATATTTCATTTAAATTAATATCACATTATTTTTCGGATGTCCCATAATTTTAAGGAGCTCTGGGAAACTGGGACCAACTTTCTGGCCTACCCATCAGATTCGAGACTTACTCACGCACATTTTTCCAGGTGCTTGGTTATGTCTCATTTCGTCATCCAATACATCAGCGGACATTTCGCAACAATACACTGGCATCGCAGTAATTCCACATACACGTTGTTAGGAGCGTACAGAGCTGGCGTCACTTTAACTAAAACCAAGCAATTACTCGGTGGAGCCAGATATCCTCTCTCTTAGCCAGAGCACGAAGAACACCACGGGCATGTATTGCACCAGGGACCGACCCCTTTATTCATAGACCGTGCTTTGCATCAGGGGGTCACAGCGGGGCGGGCATACAGCGCACGACCTCTACACGGCCACTGCCATCTAAATTAATTTGACAAAATTAAAACACACGCATCGTGCACACGAAGGCTAAGTATAGAACTCTTCTCATGGAGACATAAAGAAAACAAATAATACGCTGATAGTACAATTTAAAATGTTCAATATAACACGTTAAGACAATCAAAAAACCAACATGATAAAAATAGGCTACAAAGTCAATCTCCATATGTAATATAATATATATAGTCGGAAACTCTCCGGACAACGAAATTTCCCCTTTTACGTGAAAATATTCACTGATACAAAGAAGAAATACTTTCTATGTGAACTTCAACTCGGGGCATAATAAGCGTATGTCAACTCATGTTTCCTGAGACACTTGCAAATAAACTACAAGCAAATGTTGCTTTGCTGCACTTCGAAGCAGCCGATCGGCTTGATGGCGCCATTTACTATTTACTGTGACGTCACTGGGCGATACCGTTTACATCTTTGTAAGGGGTCATAGGTTTGAATTCCTTTGTAGTGTTTTATCATTAACTCTGTTTTTAAGCATTGACGCATACCTAAAGTGACGCAGAGGGAACTTGAAATCAGTTTAGTATCAATTGAGGCTAAACTTGGATTCATTGCGCGAAAGTAAACGCCTCCTGCAAAAGTGGGTATAGCAGAACAACTACCCTCTGACCATTGCATTCAACCTCGGTACCCTCGTCAAATGACGCGATGGACTTTACCAACCTGACCCAGATTTTGAACCAATCAGGTGGCAGTTGGATGACCTTTACATTTGCGTGACTGACAAGAGAACGATAAAAACAACATCGTCTGCTCTATTAAATAGCATGGCAGGTCATAGATTGTGAGGATAGAAATCAAACTGCAGATCGGACAAACAATTTTTCAGACAGGCCCCAGTTCATTGGTAAGGAATATGCATAGAGTTCGTCCTCAAATCGTAGAACAAATCGAAGAACACCACGGGCATGTGTTGGCCGTACCAGGGACCTACCTCTTTATTCATAGACCGTACTTTGCATCAGGGAGTCACGGCGGGGCGGGCATACAGCGCAGGACCTCTAGATGACCCGTAACATCTTAATGTCACTAAAATAAAACATACTTATCGCGCGCAACTAGGCTACCTAAAACTCCTCTCATGGGGATATAAGAAATGAAATATACCCAATGGTGACATAAAAAAACGTAAATTACCACACGTTACGTCAAATAACACACATGACAAAACATCCAGTGTGAGGTCAACGGCAAAATCATAAAATCCAATGCAAGTCAACGGCCGTCAAATAAGCAAAATAATACAATCCTATTCAATCGCCACTATCAAACTTCTTTCAGAAATCGGGTTTTGTCCGGTGGGTTGCTGTCATCGTCCCAGGAACGGGCCTGAGGTCAGCGGGGGCCGGCGCTGTGTATGGTCAGTAACTCATCCCGGTGGTGAAGAGGGCAGCCGGCTGCATCCAGGGTACAGGTGGTACATGGGGATCCTTGATACCCATAGCCCCGGATCTAACCTGCGAAATCCGCAGGCCGGCGCTTGCAACATCAGGGGTGAGGGCGTGGGCCGCCGCACGGGGAATCCGAATCCGGATCGGGACAAGGATTGCCCCACGCCCCGGCAGCTCGCGAAAGGTCGTCAACCAGCCGCTGCTGTTCAAGCCGGACGACGGGCGAGAGGGGTTAGTCCTGGGCGGGGTGAAGGTGGCGCGCTCGGGTTACGCTGCCGCGGTGTCCCTCTCCCGTTCATGACAACACAGTGGTCGCTTCACAAGTGAAAATTGTTACAATAAGTCACGCACCGGGCAGCCTGGGAAAACTGGGATGACTGGGGAATCACAGGGCATATCCCCGATAAAGTCGGAAAATTCAAGAAAAAAAGCACATGTGAAGTCGAGAAAACGTTCAGACCATTATATAGGACCATATGTATTAAAATGCGAATACGGGGCGTAAATTGCTGATAATTGGTGTGTCGACAAAATGTATGTGACATACCATTTCCATGCTTCAGGGCCTGTTTCTATGCAAATTTGCATGGCTACCTATACTCTTATTATAGGTGTGGACCCCCTCCCTCCACCGGTTGCAAGTTTTCAGTGAACTCCCTCCCCCGGTGATCAAAAAATTGGTGGATTCCCCGGTCGTAAGTTTTTCAGACCCCCCCCCCCCCCCACCCACCCGGTCGCAAGTTTGACACTCTATACTGCGAATTTTTTCAAATCAACACTGTACACTAGACCCCCCTTCCAGACCCCTACTATTAGTCAGCATCACACAGGTGTATCAATGTACCAGTGTGATGCGCACATGTTTGTTTGTTGCTCCCCAAAGCACCTGACCCTAACAAATAACCCGCCAGAACTGAGCAGCCCTAATATAAAATATCACTATCTTTCGATCACTATGTAGATTGTGTCAGCACAATATCTAGTTCTAGTTCTAGTTTGCAACTACTTTATATTATTTTATATTATTTATTTTATATTACAGTTATTGCATCAGAATGAATCAAACATATTAGGAGTGACGTTATAACTTGACATTGATTCACCGTCTATGCCTCTTCGAGATCCCAGTCAAGTTTGATGTTGTGACCGGAGAAATGTGTTTGGTCTCATGTGATGCGGAGAGGGCGTCCAGGTATTTCAGGAGGGAGGATTTGCGAGTCAGACGATCCTAGTCGATATCTTACATGGTTAGATAGCGAATGTTCCGGTAACTCGTATCTATGTAGATGAACCAACCCTTGTTGGTGGGTCGGTCAAACCTCGTCCAGTCAAGTTCGTCGTTATAACTCTGGAGCATGCCGTAGAAACCCTCCTCGAAGGAACACGAGAACGGAAGCGGTTCTGAAGGTAACGAGTTTATCGTGAGACGGACAATGTTAAGATGGTCTGCACTGCTCTGAATCTTGACTGAAGCGTACGCTTTATATGTATGTTATTCTTTACTGTGGCTAGCTGTGGTAGACGTTATGTACCATTCAATGGTTCACATAGGCTTACGTTTATGTTTGTTACTGACAGAAGTCTAAAGACTTCTGTCAGTATACTGCTTTATTCGGTTTGTAAATTTGTTTGTTTGTGTGTTTGTTTATTCGCTCGATACAGGTCGCAATTCAAAACCTACGGTCATCAAACTTCACAGAAAGAAAGATTTGGAAAATAGCCCGGCTAAGTTCGTTAATGGCATATGTAGGTCAAAGGTCAAGGTCACAGCGATTTTTTGAAAAAAAATCGTAGAACGCGAATATCTCCCTTAATATTAGGTCTAGAGACTTCGGGTAAGTTTCAGAATGTGCTACTATTTAAGGCGCATCCTTCAGCCGTTGATCACTTTTTGACGCGTTATACTCATTTTCGAGCTACATGACGTTTTATGTTTTCCGAAAAACGCCAAAGATGACCTTGAACGGTTGTGCTGCGATTTGACCACTTTAGGTTAAAGATATCACTCTGGTGTTCTGGCCTCTCATAAAAATATAAATGAAACTGGTCCCTGTGAAATCTGAGATTTTTCGCATGCGTCATATAACGTCAGGATGACGTCACTTTTGGTACATACAAAAAATCGTCAAAAATCGGAAAAAAATGTTAAAAATACAAAAATGGCGCCGTATGGTAGGGAAAAAGATTCCTAGTTCAGCAGAATAATAAAAACAATATGTTCCAATCTTACTTCCGGTTCCAGGGGTGACGGCAATTCCCTATGGGACCTCCCATGTTAAAGCCCTCAATCTCTCAGGCTGGGGAAATTTTGTTTGCCCCGTATTTCATAGGTGCCTGCATCAAACAGTTTCGGGATTTTTTCGTTGGTTAAACAAGGTACCCAGTAACCATGGTCCTTACTAGAGGGAATGCGGATAATAACTGACGTCACAGGATTTGTTTGAAATTTTCCATATTGTGAAAGATAGGGATTTTTGGGGTTGCAGGGGCTCCCACGGGCGTCCTATTGAAGCCAACGCTCTATGTTTTCAGTTGTTGATGGATAGTAGTAGGATGAGTCATTAACTATAAACACGGCGACATAGCCCTGTAACTTTTTGGTATATAGTCGAACGCGTTTAAGATGGGACCCTATGGAGATAATCAAACTTCCTTCAATATGACGTACATCCGTTTGAGCGATCTCACTTTGCTTTACGACGGTGCGAGATATGGACGAGTGCAAGAGGTCTACGGTATACCCACGGCAAACGCGCGTCTCAGTTTCGTTTCTATGGCCACCGAAGATTTGCTCAATGATAAAGTATACAAATTGGGTCTAACTTAAAAAAATCCTCAAAAATCGCCAAAACAAGCTAGAGCTTAGATCTTTACGGATGGTGGTAGGGAACATACGTATCCAGATCACTATTGGCAGCTAATCTTTATTATTATTTTTATCATGGCTGCAGAGTCCTTTCTGCGTCTGTTTTTTTTAATTTATCCGTAATGATGAAGAATAGCAATTTTCGGTAATTATGTCAAGCCATATCAGAAGAGCTGACCGTCCTACCGCCGTTCTAGTCAACGTTTTTGATTGATAGTACAAAGGTTTGTGTTTTGGTATTTGGACGTGGTCGTGCGTCATGCCATGACGTCAGCATGACGTGATGACGTCATAATTTGGTAAATGCCATTACTGGCCAATTATACGTCATAGCGACTTCCGGTTTGTTTGAGGTTAAACCTTATACCAAGAGACAACTGGTGGTATGCGTAACTTTTTTGGTGGTACTGAAGCGTGTGCGTCAAAAACGACGTCCAAGTTTACGTTACCCGATTTAATCGCGAAATCGTCTAAGTTTCAACTACATAGGCAGTAGCTGAAATCAGTAGGTACATAAGCAGGTAAAGTGAAAAACATTGAAGCTAAATTGTTCATTTTTGTAAGCGTCAGTGACGTCATGTGACGTCACGTTGACGTTTCCATGGCAACGGAACTAAGCCCAAAGTTAAAGTATAGAGAGTCTGGCCAAATTGGAAAATTCAATAAAAATCAGGTGAAGAGAGAGAGAGAGAGGAGCTGTACGACATTGGTGCAAGTTACTTCTGTCAGTCCCATTCAGCCTACGGCTGATTATGGTCTTGTTTATTTGACTTGTTTCTTTCTTTGTTAGCTTGCTTGCAAATAATATTCAGCTCAAAACACATTACCTAATATCAGCAACTAAGCCTTTGGCTTCTGCTCTTGTCACGATAAATGTCTTGCAAAATGTACCGAATGAATGTAATTTGTGTGTTATTGTGACAATAACTGATTATTTCAAAAGACAACCGTCTCACAGTGGCGTGGTTAAGTGTCCAGTCGTCTACTGAATCGAAGGTGAAAGCTTAATTAATTATGATACATTATAATCGTGGTACGTGTTCTATGGGAAAGTGTATGTCAGAGTGGAAG
This sequence comes from Arenicola marina, assembly GCA_964019135.1. Lineage (NCBI taxonomy): Eukaryota > Metazoa > Annelida > Polychaeta > Arenicolidae > Arenicola > Arenicola marina. The sequence continues at coordinate 9,675,858 of OZ025254.1, read as the reverse complement.
CAAGTTACAGCTCTAAACGATACCTAGGGGTCATCTCACCAATAGTTAGTAGCTCGTAGCCTTGACGTCTACATTCAAATATGCCGATTTATGGCGAATTCACGTTACCAGCTAAGGCGTTTATCTTCTGCGGTCAACGTCTTACGGTCAGTTTCTTGGTAATATGACAGGTGAAACTTGTTCGATGCATTACATAAGAGTGGGTCACTACACTGTCATATTATTAAAGCTGCATTTCTTTAGCGATAGAGGTCCAACACTTTTTGTATCGCTCTCGGAAGTGATCACCCTGGTCACTGAGCGCCCTCCACCCGCCTCTTCAAGTATAAAGGTTATTTTACCCGGTCCCCCGGCCTGAGGTCCACCTCTGTAGTCCCCAGTCTCCTGTGGTCACCCTGGTCTTCCGTCACCGTCCAGTTGGTGGCGCCACCTGGTTTACTCCGCACGGCGAGTTCACCGGCAAAGTATCCATACATGTGGTAGGCGAATGTCAAACACGCCTTGCCTGAATGATTCAAACTCCTGGTCTCGATCCTGTGGACATTAAAAGGAAAATACCACAAAACGGTAATTCCTGTTCTTCTATATACCAATGGGCTATGGTCTAATTCTGCCATGTCGTCAGTAGTTGGCTTCTGTCGTCCATCATCAGACAATAGGCTTGTAATGTGATATGTTTCGGGAATGTTACCATGTAGTAAACCAGAGGTTGGCATAATCTAACTGGTGTGTTTTCTTTTAAATTCGTGAATATTGTTGTGAATGCTAATAATATTCTCTTATTAAACAGTTAATAGATCATCAAACCCTACCGAATTGTAGTAACGCCACCTGACGACAGACACGAACTTATACATGGAGCAGCCCATGCACCCTATAGTCTAGAGCTGAATCGGCAGTCACTAAAGCTAATGAGTCATAATAGCGCCCCCAACGGTAATCGTTAATCTACAAACGGAACAGCCTAAGCCGTAACCAACAACAACCCCAGTGCGGGCCCCAGTGCACTGAAGCTGAACGAGGAGAAAACAGACGAAGACTCGAGACGAACAACGGCGGATGTGTTAACAACCCCAGCTGACCAGTATACTGACAGCACCCCTTGGCCTGGGAATAGTTCCCCCCTGAGGTTTGTGAACCACACTACAATGCTGGGGCATTGTGACCCCCCTAAGGTAGTGTAAAACACAACAATATTGCCAAGATTAACAATGTTGGAGAACAGAGCAATAACACATTGGGTTGTGAACCCAGTGCAATAATATACCTACTCTGCTACAGCACCAGCAGGGACGCCTTCTCTTCTGGTGGCGTCTATGTAGATGTAGAATGTCCCGTTGTAAGCGGACGAGGGTCCAGTCCCCTCAGTCTCTGTGCCTCCGCTGTGTCTCGTCCAATCCAAATGGTCGTCTGTTCTCTGGGTCATCCCGCATAAATCAGCCTCGAAGCCGCAAGAAAACGACTGGATAGCCGAGAGCATTACTTTTGAGTTAAGATGGCTGAGATTGCTAAGAGCAAGAATGCTTCATTCAAAGGCCAAAATACTTCTGTCATTTGTAACCCTTGCTACCTCGTCGCGCGTTATGCCGAGGGGTTTACCTTGCTATGGGTCTCTCCGTGCTAAAGAAACGGTCATATTTATAACCATATCACAAAGCCCGTGCGCGATTTTGAGATTTTGGTGGGTGTGACGTGTGGGGGCTGGGGGTGTGGGGGTGGGGGGGGGGAGGAGGTGGCACATTCCCGAAAAAAATTATAACCGAGGTATTGAGTTGCACGTCAATCTTATTTCATTAAATACAAGTTTGTGCATGTAATTATAGGTGGCAATGTTTGCGAGTGACACAGACATTCTGTAGGTTTACAGGCATTTATGTGAACAAAAACAATATATATCGCGAAATAAAAATCTAGTATGCATATACCTCAGACATACGACCATATTATAGGCACAACTTTACACTGTACTTTTCTACTCTCGACCTAAGTCTGGTCCTTCTCCATAAGAGGGGTTCAAATGAATTACTCTTCTGAGTAATACGAGTTATCGGGCGATTCTTTGATATAAAGGCGAACCATTGTTTCAACGTAACTCACGTAATGCTCTTTAAAACTATCGCTTAATGAATAATCTATTCCGTCTGTCCTACTTGCATTTGAGTAGTCTCTGTCGTGAACCACTCTATTGCATACTTTGTTTTTCATTGTAACATGTTGCTTTTCATTTTATTGAGGAAGCCCCGTGTTCCTAGCCTATGCTATTCGGGGTATCCTCGTTAAATCAATATGTTTAAACCACCTGGGCATGTCCAAGGGGTGGGGAAGGGGGCACAGGGGGCACGTGCCCACCCCCCCCCCCCCATTTCAGACCCTAAAATATATCTGTGCACCCCCTCCCCCCCCCCCCTTTCCAAATTTCGGTGCCCCCTGGCCTCTCCTTAGATATTACAATGCAACGAGTTCGTTGTTCCTTCTTACCAATCATTATAAAGTGTGCAGTACATAGCGTGCAGCCCAATTTGGTTCATAGACCATCGATGCCCGGTCTCAACTCTTTACTGCCCCCCCGTCCCCTTTTTTCAGGAAGAACGCTATATGCGGCGTGGACCCCCTCCCTCCCCGTTCGCAAGTTCCAGTGGACTCGACCCCCTTTTCAATTCCTGTATCCGCCCCTGATGTATAACATTTTATTGTGCCCCTAACCCCCCCCCCCTTCCTTTCAAGGATTCCTGCACACGCCCCTGTAATATGTAAGAGCATATTGTCATCTCATTCTCCTAGCGCAGCAGAGCAGGAACACAGCGGTACTCCATCATAATGTCTCCGTACAACACCTGGCTGACCCATCTGTCGACGGTCATTCATAACGTCTCCGTACTACACCAAGACGACCATCTGTCGACGGTAATTTGGGAGTTTTATATACGGAGCTGAAATCGAAAGGTACAGGTCGGATAAAATAAAAATATTCGCCGAGATGGATTCAAATATTGCCGTAGTGACGGCGCCCGTTTGCCACTACGTCTTGTATGTGGTAAAATCTATTAAATATTGGTTACGCATTGTGCTAGACCATGACGCATGGAGAAATATGCTTGATAATTTAGAGAACGCAAGACAAACAACTCTGGCAACACATCAACTGCTTTATTATAACGGTTTTGCTTTTGTCTGGAATAACCAAGGTGTAGGACACGTGAATTCGTTTGGGGCGGGATTGAAAAGAATTCACCTAAGCTTGCAACGCACGTTGGAGTAGGAAATAACTCATAGAAATCATAGGTTGCACTTACAAACCTGCTCTGTAGTAAGCACAGAGTAGCGATTGAGAAACCGAGGTAAATGCTAACGACATCAGAGAAAATGCGAATATAGGGAAGAAAATAACATTGCAGCTGTAGAGGAGGAATACAATTTCCTTAAAAAAAAAACAGAATTCCGTTTAAAGAAGTTACAGCTGTATCAGTCACATAATCGTACAATGTTAGTTTATTAAAAAGTTTGCAAAAACCAGAATAAAGATCTCTGCTCGTTTTTATATAGTAAAATCTGTATTTTGTCTTAATATCTACGTACCAAGGATCCATGGCTCATATGGGACAAGAAAGGATTCTACGAAACATTTGTCAAATAATCCATGTAGCTTGCATTATGACTAGACGTCTTGGCACAACCAGCTTCAACAAAGAAAAGGTCGCAATAATTAACCTGTCCGCGGGCCTTTTTGGTGCATGGGATGGGTGGCGAAGTCGGTAGGAATTTGCAGAGCGAATGCATAACGTTTGTGTGAACTAAATCAAGAAAATCCGGTACTAAAGGAGTTCTTGGCCGTGGATAAAATCATAGTACAAATAGGTCTGTAAACCATGGTTCCTTAATGCGCTGTTGACACGATGCACTAAGTTGTAAAGTTCATTGCAAGAAAAAGTTTTCGACCAACTTCGCAATTGGAGGGCCGTTTTTCCACGTATCGTAAGCGTAGCGCAGGTTTTAAAGTGGTGGTCAACTTTAAGATTTGGGAATGGAGGAATTGTGAACTAATCAGCGTCGAGCATTTCAGCCAATCAGCGTGGAGAGGGTTGTTTACTTTATTGTTTGCATTATGACAATGATGAAATATGTGCGGCTTGTAGGCCTATTCCTGACGCTACGACACACTATGCTCTAACGGTAGGTTTATAGTTGGCGGCAGTGAACATTGTGGAATCGATTGGTACGCGGTTTGACCGTCTGAACTGTTAACCGACCGATACTTCGACCATTGACCGTTATGACTATTGAAGGAACGATTATACCGTGTAAACTCAGCATTAGGGTAGCGATAAGAAATGAAAACAGTTTTGCAAGCTTGGTTTTGCTGATTTATTGGATTTTAAGTGGACAAGTTTCGTCTTCGCGGCGAGGAAATGATCAACTGCCGAATTGTCGAAGGAGACCGCTAACGATGAACACCGAAGTATAGTGTTCATAAACCTGGAAAGATCACAAGATACAGCTTTGTAATTGTTACATACTAGAAACCAAAAGCTTCGAGGCGCAAGATTACATGGAGGATTCAAGTTGTCTATCGTAGTATATAAGTACACCGTTGAGAATCTTGTTGAATTGTAAGCATACCTCAAGGAGCATAGCACTTTTCTTTGCGCAGCACAAATTTCTCGCAGCATTTGGCCACCGGAACTTGGATTGTGCTGGAATGAATAACAAAGTGGCTGAATACTTAGGATAGGTAGAACGCTAATCTCTGGGTACGGTGTAATGGAGGTTCATTGTAAAAGTATTCTGCACTTTTGACAGTCTTCTAAACAATTATATTTATCAAGTTATTCCGGCGTTCACATAGTCCTAATTTCACCAGCAATAATCCGGGTTCTACCAGCTTAGGCTTCGAAAGCTGCCATTGGAGAAGTACAAGTGGATAAGATATTCTTCCCGGAATGGCTTACCTTGTGCAAGTCCGCCCCTTGCGTATCGGACTCACTGATCGCCGACCGCGACGCAGACAAGGATATGAGATGGTTTGTTGCTCATTGTTATAGCAAGCCTTCTGCTGGAAAATGACTGTCGTCTGGCAAGCTCCGCAAATATCTAGCAACAGAACAAGGAACGTTGAAACGTTTACAGGGCGAGTGACAATCTGGACAGTTTCAGCAAGTTCCGTTAAGGAACGGTGGGTGAGCGCGGCTTACCGATGCAGGATTCCACCAGGGCGTTGATATCCCCGCCGCCCAGGTCCAGGAAGGAGTCCTTTGCACCATCACAGCTAGATCCCACACTCACTGAGGAGAGAACCTCGCTGAAGGCCAGGTTGCTCTCTAGGATCGACGTAATCTCCGTGAATCTGGCTACATTCGGGAAGTCCAGGTCGAGGATGCCGGTGAGGTCATCGAAGACTGCGCCCAAGTCTGGAATGTCCTGAACTGAAACCCACATCAAACATTAGTATTTGGCGCGATCGGTGATTCACGTACCGTAGACCACGCGAGACGAGCATGACCAATTTGCTTCAAATCGCTTAAATTTCCACTGTCGGAAAAACGATTTTTAACAGTTACGAGCTTTTAATCCTATCTTTTACATTAAATCAACGACTGATGAAGTTTACGAGCAAGGGGAGTAACTGCCGTACCGAGGTTAGTGTGCACTGATGTTCGGACAATTTATATTGGCTCTATTATTCAAATACATTGTAGCGAAATCTTTGCGATTAATTTGAATTTCGTTTATCTCTTCTTCGGCTCGGCACAGCAATTTTTGAAGTTGGAAGAGCAAACGTTTCGTGGTGTTAATGAAATAACCCCCAGCACACTTACCGCCAGGGATGTGCTTGGTGATTTCGGAGGCCAAATTGTCTAGAAGCTTCTCTAAGTCGCCAATGAGCGGCTTAAGTAGGAAGTCGACAGCCTTGCCAACGCTGTCAATCACTTGCCTGGTCAGGAGAGACGGAGACTACAGTGGTCACGGTTGGCGCCATGATTATAGCTACAGATACCTTCCTTATTGATTGAGGAAAGGAAAAGGAAAATGCGCAATAAGTACAATTATGCGGAGTTGCTTCGGAAAGCGCGTGCAACAGCCTTAACGATCAATGTCAGCGATACAGCGTGTATTACAGCCCAGATACAGTACCGAATAGTGACGCAGATTTTCCCGTTCTTAATGAAGTCCGCTAAACCCTCCACCATCTCTCCACTGAAGATACTGTTTCTCTTCACAAGAACCGCAGATATTCCGGCGATGCTCTGCAAAATGAAACGAATGCAAACACTGGACCAAAAAGTATCCAATAATCCTATAATTCAAAGTTGGAAGCATAAATTGCAATACATTGATGTTGGATACAACAGCTGCAGGAGTCTCATTCATAAAATCAGAAGAACACATATCAGAAGAACACATAACATCAGAAGAACACACATATGACTCCCGACTCCCTGCTGCCCCCTACCTCGCATCACACCACTCACCCTCCTCCTGCGCCTGCCCCAGCTGCTGAAGAAATTGCCGACGTTCTCCACGGCACCGCCCACGGCGTTGCCGACGCTCTCCACGGCACCGCCCACGGCGTTGCCGACAGTGTGCCAGGTGGACTGCACGTCGCTCCACAGACCCTGCAGATGGCCGCCCAGGGCCACGCCGATCCCCTCCAGGGCACGTACCGCACCCTCCACGTCACCGTTGGCCAGAGCCGTGGCAGAGTTGAAGAGACCCTCTCCAGTGTACCAGGCCACGCTGGAAAGCAAAGGGTCAACAACCAGTCCGCAGATCGCCAACCTAAAGATTTGTGAAACTCCGACACGCCAATTAAAGCAATATATTTCGTAATTTTTTGTATTCCCAACCTCTTCCCCATATCAAAGTATATTCTTGCATTTAAACCCCGAAAGCCTGTGGGCCATCGGAGACCAGCCGGCTTTATATCCCTGCGCGCCTGTTCGCTGTTCGGTATTTTGTGTGTGATGTCGACCGCGGCTCGCTATCGCGTCCGCGCGAGATAATAAACTCGCGCAGTTTTGTGTTGAAATGTTTGTTTTACAGGCTATGCATCATAATTTTGAGATACTTTTAGTATTGATTCTAGAATGTAAAGAATCTAAGATGGCGCATGTATGTATATTGCTTTAAACCAAGTTTGTGCCAATGTTAATGGAAAGATTATCAGTTACAGAACGATTCCATCGACGAAGAGTAGTCCTTTACAGTAACGGGAGCATGTACAGCACTGATTGGGCCGGAGGAGTGACGACTGGCTGGACCTACCCGTAGAGAGCCTCAACGAGCGGGTTGTACGCTGTCGGCCCGAAGCACACCTCCGTGTCCAGGACACCATCCACTATCTTCTGCACATCGTCCAACCAACTCATCTTTGACGTTATCTTGGCGAGGAAACCTAAGCAATAGTGAAAAGAACGGCATTAAAGTCCCCGAAAGTTTCACCTTGGGCAGGGTTTGACAAAACGCAGTTAATTACTGGCGCCCTGTGTCCCAGTCGTTACCGACTTCCTGCTGCTCTGTCCCACTTACTAGCGGCATCCTGCAGGGCGTTCACCGCTACATCCAGAGAGTGCTCCACATAGGAACCCGCGTCCACCTGCAATAGCAAACAGTTTCTGCAGAAAGCCACATACATCAAATGGAAGGGTACGCTTCGTCGCATGAAACAGGAGGTTATAAGGTTGTGTACCAATGTAGTTTCCAGGTTTAAGGAAGAGGCAATTATGCGAGGCATGTACATTAGAATAAGAGTAACGATCCGGTTTTGAGAAGTTCCATGTTGGTTATGCAGTTATGGCCACGCTAACTGGTTGGATTAGACGTGTCGTTTGAAATTGAACTGCTTATACCCTCATAAATCACGGACTGCTGCCAAACAAGATGTCCCAAGAGGAAAGATTTCTCTGAAGTAATTAAATACCAGTCTTTGTGGTGAATGGGTCTTACATCCGATAGATTCATTATTTTCTTGGCCCAGCCCAGATTAGGGTAGTAGGTGGTGATTATGTTCACACAACCGTCTGTAGCTTTGTCAATTGGCGCCTGCATGTCTGCCATGTAAGTAGTTCCCTGGGCCGCGTCATCTGAACACACCATAGCATAAAGTAATGAAGGGAGACTTCAATACCACATTGTGCATAGTTGATATTGGTGTTCCAGGGAGATTACATTCCCCTGAGAAGAGACGGCTGCCATGCCATAATAAAATTTACATTTTAAGAGTAAAGCCATGCAGAACAGAGATCCTTAAAACGTATTAATGAGATTTAAATTAGGTTCTGGGGATTTCTGGCAAGAGAAGAATTACCGGAGGCGGCTTTCAGATGGACAAAGAGCAGAGCTCCCTTGGTGGAGACACACGTGTTGGCCACAGGATTAGACACTTTCTGGAATTTCTTAAGGGCTTTGACCGCTTTATCAAATTTTGAATTCATAGCGGAGAAGGCTTTTTCGATGGGCGTTAGCAGCAGTTGGATGGCTTTGACAGGTAGTTTCAGGCCTGGAACGGGCACGTTGCCCAGCGCTCTGAAACATACATAATGAACACCGGGCATTCAGTAAAAGCTCTGCTGGGATCTGCATACACTGACTACATATTATCCATGGCTCTTATTCATTAGGCATATTTGGCGACATTCGAGGCGTAAACACCAAAATAGCCAAAAAAGCCAATCCGAAAATGCATTTTCACCAGAAGGAATACGTCCACATTTGAAATTGCGACGACGTGAAAATGCTATAACGACCTGTTCATTTAAAGGTGTAATGGAGTAAATTACCCATACAACACGCCAAGAGTTAGATACGATCCCCTTTTAATATCACATACTTATTATTCCACATACACTCCTATAGGAGAGCCATTATACAATGTGGCGGTTTGGTTTACGATGCTATAATGCCGGTTACGTACTTGAGGAAGTAGCTGTTGAAGGCTCGGACAGAGTTGTAAAGGACGTTGGCCGATGGTTTGATCGTGTAAGTCAAGATCCGGGCTATGGTGTTTATCTGCTGAATCGGGGTGCAGAAGACGTTGACACAGGCCACGATCCCCGTGAAGGGACCGAACACCTTGCCTGGTGAACACAAACACAAGTCCCGTCTCAGTCAGATCGAAGACACGGTACGGTTTCACCAGGACGGTTTAACAGTTGTAAGTCATAACGCTACGACGAGAATGTCCCGGTAAAGAAGAACCATATTAACTCGCTACTGTGCACGATAATGCTCATCTAGCTTCGGCAAAAGACATTTGGACAAGCGGGATTAGAGCCACGTACTGGCCGCTTGGTCTGCACATGGTGCAATATGGCGAACGCAAAACCCACCACGCGGTGATCCCTTTTCAGTCAGACATACTAGTACAGTGCACAGGGAAGCCAATTTGATATACTGAACAGATCCATCAGATTGTGGCGGAGAGGTGGCAGCACCGGCTGGTTTCAATTCCCTTCTTTTTTTCAAATTGATCAGTAGAACCAATATTGCCACATCGTGTGACAAATATTACTCACAATTTGCCAAGGATCACCTCTATGCGGACATAGCTGAGTGTATAATAGGGGACTAATTGTACTATAATACAAAGACGTTTGCCTTTACCATGCATAGTGGCACAGGAGTAATAGATCCGACACAGATTGGGTAAGGTTTCTGTATTAAGGTAGAATTACACAATCCCCTCTTGTATAATCAGATATCTTTGCATAGAGGCGATCCTAAGCCATTGTGAGAAGTATAGATGGCCCAATGGCTTGGTCCAGTTGTGAACAGAAATCGGCGCTTTGTTCTCTGGGGTTAGAACAATGGATGGATTACTGGTGACGGCATGACACACGTCCCTTACCTCCACTCAGGCCGTTGGCAGCCTCCGCCCCGAACATTCCAGTAGAGGCCACAGTGAACGCCATGATCTTTGGTTTCGGAGCCATGGCAGCGGCCGTCTTATTGGTGGAGTTATGTTCGGATCCGGGCGGAACCATGGCAGTTTCATTATGGGAGCCCGCTGGAGAGCCCGCTGGAGAGCCCGCTGGAGAGCCCGCTGGAGAGCCCGCTGGAGAGCCCGCTGGAGAGCCCGCTGGAGAGCCCGCTGGAGAGCCCGCTGGACCTGGAGAGCCCGCTGGACCTGGAGAGCCCGCTGGACCTGGAGAGCCCGCTGGACCTGGAGAGCCCGCTGGACCTGGAGAGCCCGCTGGACCTGGAGAGCCCGCTGGACCTGGAGAGCCCGCTGGACCTGGAGAGCCCGCTGGACCTGGAGAGCCCGCTGGACCTGGAGAGCCCGCTGGACCTGGAGAGCCCCGCTGGACCTGGAGAGCCCGCTGGACCTGGAGAGCCCGCTGGACCTGGAGGGCCCGCTGGACCTGGAGAGCCCGCTGGAGAGCCCGCTGGAATATCGCCATGACCGGATGCCGGTTTGTTACCTGCGGGCGAAGTCTGGTTTTGCTGGTCGGATCCAGACGTCGCGGCCGGACTTCCGGAGGGGCTTCCGGACGTTGGCGGAGGGTGGCTGGGAGGTCCAGACGCCTTACGGTAAATGCCTGACGGGCGGATCTGTGGAGGACCCCAGGGGGGGGGGGGCAAAATATACCGGCGGAAGAACCAGAAACATTGCAATGTATTGTACCATTTATACGAATAGAATAGAGGCGACCAGGCTGAAGGATAAAGCAGTAAAATTCACTGGTGACGTCAATGAATTGTTTTCTCGCGGCATTATTTTTATTTAATGTACTGTGCAAGTTTCATAGGGACGTGAATTTGACAGAAGTTAACGTCCTCGGAGAACGACATTAACTTATATGCAGATACTAGTCGCAAAGTATTTCGACTATAGCGTTAGCAAGTCTACCGCAAGAATCTTACTTATCCCGAAGACAAAATGGTAAACTCCCTGCCTCAAATGCATATAGAAGAGCGTTAGTAGGAACTAACCTGTATTATCGACGAGGAGAATGCTTGCGATATTAAGGCGAAAGCCAGCACTATACAGTAAGACTGCCTCATTTTGAATGCTGAAATAAAACAGTGAAACAAACAAGTAAAACGCATGGCAATTATGAAAGAGACAACGCTGCCAATAGTAAACCATTTACCCAAAGTAAATGCCTTTGCGAAATAGCATGCTAGACCTGCAAGGCAAAAACATAAGCTAATCAAGTAAATATCAAATGCTTAAATAAACACATGATGGCATAGTTAATTAAATACGTTATTTGACAATGTAATAAAGTTATATTACCAACCTGTCGCGGCCTTTGTGAATTCAACAAACTGCCTGCAACGAAAACTCCACCAAGAAACAAATGAGACGGTTTCCCTTCGAGTGCCCGGGAACTGTCCGAAAGGTATGAATACCACAGTTAGAACTGTCATATTTATACCCATCGGGATATTCCATTTTCAATAATGTGAGGGAGATAATAATTCTTAACAAACAAATGTTTTTTCCTTTCAACATCACACGATGATCTTAAACTTAATTACGCTCACTAAATATATTAGTTGGAGCAGTTACTTGTCTTAAACTATACCACTTACTAGAAATCTCAAAGATTTGTGGTTATTGTCATATCGTTTACCTGGCTTGCCCCCCTTGGTGGGGTTTGGACTTGCCCTGGGAGTGGCGGCGTCCCGTGACGACTCACCCTGAACTGTTCATCCCAGTTGTCCAGAGCTCATTGTAAGCAATACCCGTCCGCTATGACAGTGAGCTACGGGGCGCCGCTCTGAGCAAAATCTCTGCTGTGTGTATTTCACAAACGTGACCTTTCCATCTCCTGAAAGTTATTATGACTGAGTACTAGGCTTAACCTAACTTAGCTCTATTTGTATCGCGATCCGCAGTCGCGAAAAGCGGCCATGAACACCAAGCATGACAAACGTGTCAGATTTACGTATCAATCGGCAGCGGCGGAAGATTTTGGCTGAGGCATGGGTCAGTTTAGGGGCTTACAGTGTTAGGAAGGGTATGAATGTGATACATAATGTGGAAAAAGAAGATGTATTGGTCACCAGATCAAATCAGTTTCGTTTGTAATTAGGATCGGCGTATGGGCTATGGTAAAGGGTATCATGCTCACAAGGCGCTGGTCAATTTCCCCGGCAATCACCATTGTTACTCACAACTCACTAATTGCTCCAACTGGGCCCCCCCCCCTCTCTTCGTCGACACCACAGTGAGTTATTCCGCGCTTCCCTATTATTTAATTGCAACTCACTTATTACTCAGGCACGGCATTTACTTGGACGAACGAACGAGCTGGAGTGCATTCGCCAAAATAAAGCACCGGACGCGAAAGCGCGGTTTATTTGGGGAATGCAAGAAAGCGAGTTTCTAAACGTACTTAGAGAATTGTTATTAGAAGGCATTAGATTTGCTCATTATGTTTGGACACAGGAAATTGACAGTCACTGGTGCTTTTATCCAATCTAGTCTCTTCCGCAGACTGCCGCTGCGCGGCGCTACCGCGGCTCAGCGTATAGGGCTGTACAGTCATTCGGGATCTTATCGAGACAGTACGAAACAGGGATACAGGTGCTCTGCGTCAATGCCTAGCGTCAACGGCCTGTACGTGTTGCCTACGTTCCGGTTGTTTGCCTTCACTCGCCTCACACACAAGATCGGCTAAAGCTGTCCTTGGATGCACAACTAACCACTGAAGTTCTGTGCATATCCGAATTATAACCATCCGAGTAAATTTATGTAATGTATGTGCGGTTAGGCAGTTGATAAACCAGAATGCGGCTGTCTCATGAGTGACTGTCAGCGTCAGGCGATATGATGTGCTGCGCGGGGTTTTCCATGTCATATGACGTAATAATCATGACGCGCGTGTCTGCGCGCGGTATCTATGGTTACGTAACAACGCTCCTTATATGGACTGAGCGGGTGAAGACAATGGTGCTCTTTTTGTCGTAGAACTGTAAACATCGATGATTTGGCTCAAAATACAACGCTTCCCACGGTCTCATCGAACGGACCACATGCATTATGGAGAGATAAATGTCTTGTCTTTAACTATATTACGGTTTTATAGTTACCAATGCCTGGACCAAAGCAAACAAAAAATAGTTTCACACCCACTCCATTCTTTGGGCACAAACCGCGCAGCTGGCCGGTTCCCAACACTAAAACGTTGACTACAATGAGTGCGCGTCACGCAGTTGCAGCAAGGCACCAGCGTGATGCGCACTCGTTCTAAGAGCACGTGTTTTTTCGTTGGTCCCCAAAAGACCTAAACCGGAAACAGAACCCGCGAGAACTGTACAGCCCTATATAGTCTCTGCTCGGGCAGCAGAATATTATCAACCCCATATGAAACAGTTGTTGCTCTGCACAACAGTCACATATCCTCAGGCAGGAAATGTGGGGGTAATATTTGTTTGTGTAGGCGACAAAGGGCGTGATCGATTCGCCTCTTCAAAAGTCTACCTAACTTCATATTAACCGCAAAACCCACATACATATGAACTAACAAAGTATCGCATTACTATCAAGTCGGTTGAAATAACAATTTCTTGTTGTTTATCGCGCCATTTCGTATTTAGTCATTCTTCGCCAGCGGTTTTCGCCAGGTGGCGTTTCGCTTATTGCGTGTCAATGGCTGGGTGTGTAAAGCGCCATCAAGCAAATGGTGTTGTTTTGACGACATGCGCGCATGCGCAGATTCCCCACTTGGTAGGCAAGATGGCGGACGGAACAGAGCGGTCTGCTGGCTTGAGAAAACAATAAACGTTATCGTCGTAATAATGAAGACTTGAACCAAAATAATAAAGTAAGTTGATAGATACATACTTCCAAACACTATTCCCATACTGCAAAAAGTTCTCGCCATCAACACCGTTTCTCGCCACGCATGTTTGTGCATTGCCATTTTGGATTTCATGGTTAGGACATGTGGCGTCGTTTCCCACAACGTCACATGGGGCTAAATAAAATAAAATCATGTGGTGAAAACAGGTCTTCCACGTGCATGTCTAATACACAAGGCAGCATGTCACATCAGTTTCAGAGATGAGTACTTCGCACTTGATTACATTTGAAAGTCTTGTTTTCTACAATCTAGTTATCTCCACACTAGGGTCAAGTCATCCCGTCTGACTTCCCTGAAAACAATGCCGCCTGAGAAGCATTATTAGGGATCTAACGCGTCTACTTTAAAATAGATCATCAGTATTTGTCATGTCTTTTGTAATTGGACACTGGTTTCAATAGAAGTGACATGACATGGCAATATCGGACGGTGCCCCGTTCATAGGCGGCATGTGAAATATATGCAATCGATAACTGTCGAATTTTATATATTTTGAACTTTCTGATCTTTATTATTGAATTACGCACACTTACGTAATTCAAACACGGCTCAGGCTGTTTCCCGGTGCATTCTTCCACATAATGACCATTTAAGCTGTGATGTCACATATTGTTTCATCTACATTAAAGTCCCGCATTAATTATGTATATCTTAATTTAGTGTATATCTAGGAAGAATGGCAAGTGTTGCAGTTTTCTAGTGCCGCCCATCTGTAATAAAGGCTAATATAACTCTGTTCATAATGCATAACTCCACAAGATTGGTACTCGAAAATGCAAAGAAAAGTATGGAGTTAAATCTGTAATTGAGGTCAATATACATAAATTGCATGTCAAAGCAAATGGGAATGTAGACCGGTGTTTAATTCAGGAAACAAAACTGATTGAAGTCATGAACGATGAAATGCTGAGTACGGTACTATGATTATTAATAAAATAAAATTGATTTGCAACAACTACATGGTAAGCCAGTATGCTATCCAAAGGGTCAATAGCAGATTGTGTGATACTACACTTCATACTGTAGAGGGATTTGGTAGGGCTAGACGGGGGTTGGGGTTATCATGGGGGAGGTGCGATGGTAGGTAAGGAGTAATTAGCGCAGGAGGCCGGACGCTCTCGGATAGGGGAGGGATTGGGGTAGGACACCCCAACCTAGCGAGGGAGTGAATCTCTGGGTTGGGGTATGCCACCCCAACCTAGCGAGGGGCTGAATCTCTGGGTTGGGGTATGCCACCCCAAGTTAGGGGAGGGGCGAGTCTCTGGGTTGGGGTATGCCACCCCAAGTTAGGGGAGGGGCGAGTCTCTGGGTTGGGGTATGCCACCCCAAGTTAGGGGAGGGGCGAGTCTCTGGGTTGGGGTATGCCACCCCAAGTTGAGGGAAGGGGGTGAGTCTCTGGGTTGGGGTATGCCACCCCAACCTAGCGAGGGGGTGAATCTCTGGGTTGGGGTAGGCCACCCCAAGTTAGGGGAGGGGCGAGTCTTTGGGTTGGGGTATGCCATCCCAAGTTGAGGGAAGGGGGTGAGTCTCTGGGTTGGGGTATGCCACCCCAACCTAGCGAGGGGGTGAATCTCTGGGTTGGGGTAGGCCACCCCAAGTTAGGGGAGGGGCGAGTCTCTGGGTTGGGGTATGCCACCCAAAGTTAGGGGAGGGACGAGTCTCTGGGATGGGGTAGGCCACCCCAAGTTAGGGGAGAGGCGAGTCTCTGGGTTGGGGTATGCCACCCCAAGTTGAGGGAAGGGGGTTAGTCTCTGGGTTGGGGTATGCCACCCCAACCTAGCGAGGGGGTGAATCTCTGGGTTGGGGTAGGCCACCCCAAGTTAGGGGAGGGGCGAGTCTCTGGGTTGGGGTATGCCACCCCAAGTGAGGGGAGGGGCGAGTCTGGGTTGGGGTATGCCACCCCAAGTTAGGGGAGGGGCGAGTCTCTAGGTTGGGGTATGCCACCCCAAGTTAGGGGAGGGGCGAGTCTGGGTTGGGGTATGCCACCCCAAGTCAGGGGAGGGGCGAGTCTGGGTTGGGGTATGCCACCCCAAGTTAGGGGAGGGGCGAGTCTCTAGGTTGGGGTATGCCACCCCAAGTTAGGGGAGGGGCGAGTCTGGGTTGGGGTATGCCACCCCAAGTTAGGGGAGGGACGAGTCTGGGTTGGGGTATGCCACCCCAAGTTAGGGGAGGGGTGAGTCTGGGTTGGGGTATGCCACCCCAAGATAGGGGAGGGGCGAGTCTGGGTTGGGGTATGCCACCCCAAGTTAGGGGAGGGACGAGTCTGGGTTGGGGTATGCCACCCCAAGTTAGGGGAGGGGTGAGTCTCTGGGTTGGGGTATGCCACCCCAAGTTAGGGGAGGGGCGAGTCTGGGTTGGGGTATGCCACCCCAAGTTAGGGGAGGGGCGAGTCTCTGGGTTGGGGTATGCCACCCCAAGTTAGGGGAGGGGCGAGTCTGGGTTGGGGTATGCCACCCCAAGTTAGGGGAGGGGCGAGTCTCTAGGTTGGGGTATGCCACCCCAAGTTAGGGGAGGGGCGAGTCTGGGTTGGGGTATGCCACCCCAAGTTAGGGGAGGGACGAGTCTGGGTTGGGGTATGCCACCCCAAGTTAGGGGAGGGGTGAGTCTCTGGGTTGGGGTATGCCACCCCAAGTTAGGGGAGGGGCGAGTCTGGGTTGGGGTATGCCACCCCAAGTTAGGGGAGGGGTGAGTCTCTGGGTTGGGGTATGCCACCCCAAGTTAGGGGAGGGGCGAGTCTGGGTTGGGGTATGCCACCCCAAGTTAGGGGAGGGGCGAGTCTCTGGGTTGGGGTATGCCACCCCAAGTTAGGGGAGGGTCGAATCTCTGGGTTGTGGTAGGCCACCCCAAGTTAGGGGAGGGGCGAGTCTCTGGGTTGGGGTATGCCACCCCAAGTTAGGGGAGGGGCGAGCCTCTGGGTTGGCGTAGGCCACCCCAAGTTAGGGGAGGGGCGAGTCTCTGGGTTGGGGTATGCCACCCCAAGTTAGGGGAGGGGCGAGTCTCTGGGTTGGGGTATGCCACCCCAAGTTAGGGAAGGGTCGAATCTCTGGGTTGGGGTATGCCACCCCAACTTAGGGGAGGGGCGATTCTCTGGGTTGTGGTAGGCCACCCCAAGTTAGGGGAGGGGCGAGTCTCTGGGTTGGGGTATGCCACCCCAAGTTAGAGGAGGGGCGAGCCTCTGGGTTGGCGTAGGCCACCCCAAGTTAGGGGAGGGGCGATTCTCTGGGTTGTGGTAGGCCACCCCAAGTTAGGGGAGGGGTGAGTCTCTGGGTTGGGGTATGCCACCCCAAGTTAGGGGAGGGGCGAGTCTTTGGGTTGGGGTATGCCACCCCAAGTTAGAGGAGGGGCGAGCCTCTGGGTTGGCGTAGGCCACCCCAAGTTAGGGAAGGGGCGATTCTCTGGGTTGTGGTAGGCCACCCCAAGTTAGGGGAGGGGCGAGTCTCTGGGTTGGGGTATGCCACCCCAAGTTAGAGGAGGGGCGAGCCTCTGGGTTGGCGTAGGCCACCCCAAGTTAGGGGAGGGGCGATTCTCTGGGTTGGGGTATGCCACACCAAGTTAGGGAAGGGGCGAGTCTCTGGGTTGGGGTATGCCACCCCAAGTTAGAGGAGGGGCGAGCCTCTGGGTTGGCGTATGCCACCCCAACTTAGGGGAGGGGCGATTCTCTGGGTTGTGGTAGGCCACCCCAAGTTAGGGGAGGGGCGAGTCTCTGGGTTGGGGTATGCCACCCCAAGTTAGGGAAGGGGCGAGTCTCTGGGTTGGGGTATGCCACCCCAAGTTAGGGGAGGGGCGAGTCTCTGGGTTGGCGTAGGCCACCCTAAGTTAGGGGAGGGTCGAATCTCTGGGTTGGGGTAGGCCACCCCAAGTTAGGGGAGGGACGAGTCTCTGTGTTGGGGTATGCCACCCCAAGTTAGGGGAGGGGCGAGTCTCTGGGTTGGGGTATGCCACCCCAAGTTAGGGGAGGGGCGAGTCTCTGGGTTGGGGTATGCCACCCCAAGTTAGAGGAGGGGCGAGCCTCTGGGTTGGCGTAGGCCACCCCAAGTTAGGGGAGGGGCGAGTCTCTGGGTTGGGGTATGCCACCCCAAGTTAGGGGAGGGGCGATTCTCTGGGTTGTGGTAGGCCACCCCAAGTTAGGGAAGGGGCGAGTCTCTGGGTTGGGGTATGCCACCCCAAGTTAGGGGAGGGGCGAGTCTCTGGGTTGTGGTAGGCCACCCCAAGTTAGGGAAGGGGCGAGTCTCTGGGTTGGGGTATGCCACCCCAAGTTAGGGGAGGGGCGAGTCTCCGGGTTGGGGTAGGCCACCCCAAGTTAGGGGAGGGGCGAGTCTCTGGGTTGGGGTATGCCACCCTAAGTTAGGGGAGGGTCGAATCTCTGGGTTGGGGTAGGCCACCCCAAGTTAGGGGAGGGACGAGTCTCTGGGTTGGGGTATGCCCCCCCAAGTTAGGGGAGGGGCGAGTCTCTGGGTTGGGGTATGCCACCCCAAGTTAGGGGAGGGGCGATTCTCTGGGTTGGCGTAGGCCACCCCAAGTTAGGGGAGGGGCGAGTCTCTGGGTTGGGGTAGGCCACCCCAAGTTAGGGGAGGGGCGATTCTCTGGGTTGTGGTATGCCACCCCAAGTTAGGGGAGGGGCGAGTCTCTGGGTTGGGGTATGCCACCCCAAGTTAGGGGAGGGGCGAGTCTCTGGGTTGGGGTATGCCACCCCAAGTTAGGGGAGGGGCGAGTCTCTGGGTTGTGGTAGGCCACCCCAAGTTAGGGAAGGGGCGAGCCTCTGGATTGGCGTAGGCCACCCTAAGTTAGGGGAGGGGCGAGTCTCTGGGTTGTGGTAGGCCACCCCAAGTTAGGGAAGGGGCGAGTCTTTGGGTTGGGGTATGCCACCCCAAGTTAGGGGGAGGGGAGAGCTCCCAAGTAAAGACGTATAAATAAGGGTTGAGCGGGGAGGACCGGGAGAGACGAGACGAGAGGGAGAGAAAGAGACGAGATGGGGAGACGAGACGAGAGGGGGAGACGATACGAGAGACGAGAGTGAGAGACGAGAGGGAGAGACGAGACGAGAGAGAGAGAAAGAGACGAGAGGGGGAGACGAGACGAGAGAGAGAGAGAAAGAGACGAATCGTGTTGTGCATTGAATTATTGTGGAACAAAACTAAGAAAAAGAACGACATATGTTGAATTTCACTACGCGGCGCTACGAAACAACCGAAATGTGGTGCCAGAAGAACTTAACAATACGTTAACAATATGGGATTAATTACTGCTTGCACTGGTTTTTGTTTTTAACATCATTTATTTCTGGAGGTTGCAATAGCGAAACATTCACCTCAACATAGAATAATCAATATGGATAAATATACAGCGGAGTACGGTAATAGATAGTACTATAATATAGTAATATCAACAGGTAAATAAGTAAATGAAGTACGGAAGTTAAAGGCTCCGATAGATAATAGAGAGTTATTGCACTACGTTTCCGCGCCACTGATACACATCCCGATCCACGGCGCGGATCATTCATTTAAATTTATGAACAAACTGAACAGTTCTTTCACAGGGAATACGTTCCTCTGCAAACAGACTTAAAGTTGAAACTTTATTGAAACAACAACTACCTAAGCTTAATAAACGTTAACCCATCTAAACAATTTACATTTTCATTGAACAATTACTTTTCATATAGATTCTGACCACTAATGTGGCCTGGCCAATAATATTTCTAAATGCAGTGGCAACGGTTACACCTAAATAAACGAAAGTAATACATCAATGCTAAGTCCATGTAACACTTTCTTTTCAAAGTTTCCATCTTCATTCTGTTATTTAATTCGGGTGTGGATGGGTTGGGGGGTGGGGGGCGGTGCTAACATTCTTGCACATGCAGTTTCTATGTGATCATCCAAGGAGGAAGACCTATGTATGGTTATCGTGTTTGTTGTAAAAGAAATTGCACCTGGTAATGGTTCTTTGCGAGGAAAATGTTTATATACAACTTGAGTTGTTGAAATTATAAACAACTCACCATCCTCCATTTGTCTCCTTTTCAATAGTACAACCAGTCCTAGTCGCAGATATAAACACACCAACCACTTACAAACGGGTGGGTCATTAGCACGCCAGCCACGTACTCCGAGCGTTTGTCAACATGGCCAGCCACGTGCTCCGTGCGTTTATCAACATGGCCAGCCACGTGCTCCCTGCGTTTGTCAACATGGCCGGCCACGTGCTCCCTGCGTTTGTCAACATGGCCGGCCACGTGCACCGTGCGTTTGTCAACATGGCCAGCCACGTGCTCCGTGCGTTTGTCAACATGGCCAGCCACGTGCTCCGTGCGTTTTTCAACATGGCCAGCCACGTGCTCCCTGCGTTTGTCAACATGGCCGGCCACGTGCTCCGTGCGTTAATCAACATGGCCGGCCACGTGCTCCGTGCGTCTGTCAACATGGCCAGCCACGTGCTCCCTGCGTTTGTCAACATGGCCGGCCACGTGCTCCGTGCGTTAATCAACATGGCCGGCCACGTGCTCCGTGCGTTTGTCAACATGGCCGCCCACGTGTTCTATGCGCTATTTAACATGGACGCGATGTCGGTCCGTGTATATACCGTCCAATCGTTTTTTGTTTTCAAAATGATCATAAGAAACACGAAAAACACAAAAACAACCTGTTTTCATTTTTCGTTTGGCGACATAGGAAACGAAAATTAGTAAGAGAAACCGTTTTTCCTTTTTCGTGTTCGAAACGAAAAACGGTTATGCATAACGCAACCGTTTTTTCTTGTCGATGTATACACGCAATGCATCCGTCGCGTTGCGTACGGTATTCGCCAGGTGGCAACCCCACTCAGGGTCCAAAGTTCAAGGTAAAAGGGGAAAACACTGGGTGCATTTCTTTGGTAGGTATACCTCCCGACACTTCTTTCATCCGGGTTGGGTGCGCGCGTTCATTCAGCATGCCGATTGTAAACCGTTCAAAACAGCACTGGGCATTCGAGAGAAGATGGCGGCTGATTAAAAAGGGACTAGGCTGGTTCCGTTGCCCCAAAATGCACGGACCAGACCAGTGTGAACATTTCATTGGCATACGGCGTAGCCCTATTGGCAGGCCCGGATAAGGTTGAGTATACAGAGCGGAATATCCATCCTGGCCCCCGAAAAATGCACCCATTATGTTGTTGTTTTTCGGACCGCGGAAGCTGTCCGAACCTAACCTTGTATTAATTACCTCGCCCCAGGGTACCTGATAAACAGACAGTTTACCAGATCGAGTTGAGGGGAGTTACCACTGAAATGATAAATGTACGGGGGTTCAGACTGTAACTTAATGCACCTATATAATTTCAATTATTTTAAGGATATATCCTAATTCTACTGTCGCATTGAAGCACCCAGATGGTGAAATGTTTCAGTATAAGCAAGAATTTTTGTATGCAACTACTTTTAATCGTTTGTAATTTGCAGGGATGTCCTGCCAAGATATCGAAGCCTACCACAAAATTGGGAAGAGTGTCTTGAGTGTCATCATACCAGAAACCTGTGCGGCTAGTTACGATGCACTTAAGGAAGAGTTTTTAAGTATTCAAATATTACGTCGAGAGACGACTTGACCCTATCCAGGATGGCGACACATCGATCCATAGCCCTTTGAGGCCGGTGACGGTGTCTCGGCGGCCTTCCTCTTACTTTGGGTACAGGTTCCCGTGTGCGGAGAGGCGGGACGAACACTCTCCTTCTTGGTCGTTCTCTTGGTCGCCTGCGGGGCCGGCGCGATAGCCCAGTGGGCTTGAGTGCTCGCATTGAGTGCGCTGGTCACCTGAGAGCCTAACGACACGTGGATCGATGGTTTGAGCCCTGCTGTGGTCATGTCTGTGTGGTCGCAGGATAAAGATTTCATGTCTTTCTTCGTAAAGAGTAGGGGGTTACCCCTGGAGACATGGCTTCACTCTCCCTTCATTCTCCCGCGACGCGACGTGATATGACCAAAAGTGGTTAAAACGTCCTGAATATACAACCACCAACCTTGGTCGCCTGCTTCGTGATGACCCCCATCCCCGCTGTTACCACCTGTTGATATCTTGCTGCAAGGCTTGGTTCATGATGAGGGTCAGTGACGTGAAAGAAGCGTGGCCGGACAGGTTGTCACGGCAGGGCAGGTTATTATGTTACACCGCCCTAAATAGTGCTGTACACGACACAGTTACTGCAAACTTGGTTAACTTGCCCTGTCGGGGTCGCACAAATCTTTGAATTGGCGATCTGCTCACTAGTTGACCATTTGCTTTCCAGCGTGGCCTGGTCCACTGGAGAGGATCTTTTCAACTCTGCCAAGGCTCTGGCCAACGGTGACGTGGAGGGTGCGGTGCGTGCCCTGGAGGGGATCGGCGTGGCCCTGGGCGGCCATCTGCAGGGCCTGTGGAGCGACGTGCAGTCCACCTGGAACACCGTGGGCAACGCCGTGAGCAACGCCGTGGGCAACGCCGTGGGCAACGCCGTGGGCAACGCCGTGGAGAGCGTCGGCAATGTCTTCAGCAGCTGGGGCAGGCGCAGGAGGAGTGTGAGTGGCGGGTTAGGGGGTAGGAGGGTAAGTCGTGTGGGGGAGGGGCCAGGAGGGTGAGTAGTGTGGAGGAGGGGCCAGGAGGGCGAATCGTGTGGGGGAGGGGCCAAGAGGGTGAGTAGAGTGGGGGAGGGGCCAGGAAGGTGAGTAGAGTGGGGGAGGGGCCAGGAGGGTGAGTAGTGTGGGGGAGGGGCCAGGAGGGTGAGTAGTGTGGAGGAGGGGCCAGGAGGGTGAGTCGTGTGGGGGAGGGGCCAGGAGGGTGAGTCGTGTGGGGGAGGGGCCAGGCGGGTGAGTTTTGTGAGGGAGGGGCCAGGAGCGGCGCCGTAGGCTACGCCGTGGGCAACGCCGTGGGCAACGCCGTGGGCGGTGCCGTAGAGTGCGTCGGCAATATTTGCTTTCCAGCGTGGCCTGGTCCACTGGAGATGATCTTTTCAACTCTGCCAAGGCTCTGGCCAACGGTGACGTGGAGGGTGCGGTGCGTGCCCTGGAGGGAATCGGCGTGGCCCTGGGCGGCCATCTGCAGGGCCTGTGGAGTGACGTGCAGTCCACCTGGAACACCGTCGTCAACGCCGTGCGCAAAGCCGTGGGCAACGCCGTGGGCAACGCCGTGGGCAACGCCGTGGGCGGTGCCGTGGAGCGCGTCGGCAATGTCTTCAGCAGCTGGGGCAGGCGCAGGAGGAGGGTGAGTGGCGGGGTAGGGGGTAGGAGGGTAAGTAGTGTGGGGGAGGGGCCAGGAGGCTGAGTGGTGGGGGGGGGGAGTACGGGTCGGGAGGGTCAGTGGTGTGGGGCGCAAATTCTTGAGGTATGCTTACAACTCCACAACATTGTCAACGGTGTACTATATACTACGATAGGTGACTTTAATACTCCATGTAATCTTGCACCTTAAATATGTTGATTGCCAGTATATAACAATTAAAAAGCTGTATCTTATGATATTTCCAGGTTTATGACGACTGTACATAGGCTATAAATAACTTTCACTTTCAATAACTTACGGCAAGATAACGTCTGAACTCATCGCACTTGTTCCCTGTTCAAGAAACCTATTTCACCATCTTGACTAAAACACTCACTTGCCAGCCGTATTTTGAAATCACATATTTCTTCCTTGATATAAATCAAAGCGTGGGCACACAAGAGTCGCACTCATTCAGGCAAGATAACTCCATAAATCAACATTTTCACGAACGCGCAATTTCACTTCTCTCGCGATCAGCCATGATGGCTCTCTGTCAACATGCCTCCAGGGCGGCGCCACCACGAACCCGCCTACTGGAGGTTTCGCGCGTTGGCCGTTCCGTGTACGTTCAATCACCGGGTGGTTTCCAATCGGATGTCATGTCTTCGCAAAGTCTTATTAAGCAAGTGGCAAAGGAGCTGAGCCTGCCTTATGAGCACAACCAGGAGCAGGTTACTGCCATACAACGCGCCTTTGACGGGCAAGATGTCTTTTGCGTTCTGCCCACCGGTCACGGCAAGAGTGACATATATGTTTTTCCGCCTCTGATGAAAGACATTGCCGAGGTAAGTTAACGGCTACCTATTTCTATATTTAATTGAAACAGCGGTACCATTGACTCGAATTTATTTTAATAGAAATGCTGGGAAAATTCTGAAACAATGCGCCCCAGCCTTATTATTAAGAGCAGCTGGCCGGCTTACATGGATCGCATGGTAACAGTCCCGGCCCGACACCACGGCATGGCTTATCATCTCTAGACTAGATATATATACAAGCGCTGTTTCAATAACGAGGGAAAGAACAACAAGGAGCGGCGAGGCGGTGGACGGTCGCGAGCGGTGACAGTGGCGGCGCGAGTGTGTGTATTTGGCTCCTCCTCTAGCTCCTCATCCAGCTCCTCTTCCGGCTCCTCCTCTGGGTCCTGCTCCCCTTCCTCAGCCAGCTCCTCATCTAGCTCCTCATCCAGCGCCTCATCTAGCTCCTCATCCAGCTCCTCATCCCGCTCTGCATACAGGTCCTCCTCATCCGTCCCCTCATCGTGCAACTCATCTCTCTGTTGATCGGTCTCGGGCTGATTGCTCTCTTCCCCAATCCCCTGTACATCGCCCTCCGAATCGGACTCATCAAAACGCAGATCAAAGGATACGCTGGGTGGCGTACCCTTGTCGTCATGCCGTTTCACGTGTACTGGGGTCCCAAGCGGTGTGGCGAAACGCTTCGGCCCGTGTGGCGTGGGGCTCGGCGCTGAGGCCGGACGAGGACCCGCCCACCGTCGCCTTGTGACCACTGACCCTCTTTTCTTGATCTTGTCGGTACTCTTTGATAATGTTCTGGAGCATTCTAGACATATGTATGACTTCGCAGCGGGCGACACACGGGGAAATACCTGTCGTGCTGTGTAAGGCGAGGTCAATGAAAGAAGGCGGTACCTGCGACAAAAAGAACACAAGTGAAGCCGGATATTTAACTTTATTGTGCGGGTGTAACCTTAACCTTAGCAGCTCCTAGGTCCTAAGGGACTTTTAATATATTAATCCCAATATATTACGCCATCAAAATAGAAGACGTATAGAAGAAGTTAATTTTATTCGGGAGCACTATTACAAATATTTACCATTATCCCATATGACTCGTTAAAAGATCAATAAATAGTCAGAGGCGATCATTCGATCTTTCGTGACGTCAATGTAGGTTCCCCTTTGAAGAGCTGGTGCGCTGTACGCATGAGACGGGCAGTCATACTATTTCTTTTGTTACAAACCATCGCAGGCTAGAACGCTATTCCATATATTATGAATTCAACACATCAAACACCAACTGGTTACCTCCTTTCTTAAAGATATAAATTCGTCTGAATATTTACATAAACCCTTCACTTGCCTGTATTTAGCAATTAAACCGGAACCTGCATTTACGTCACTTGTCGCGAAAATTACGGCTTTGATCTTTCATAATGGATGCCAGAGTTTGTAAAGATTTCGTGATTGAAACGTGCCACATTTACCAAATTATGAGCCACATAATTTGCACAACAATTTAACCCAGATTGCTTCAATATTTACTCTTCTGTGTGTATATTATGGTAATTTTTACGAAATTAATTTACCCAGAAGCTGGCTTTTAACTGTTCGTACGCACCCTTAAGGGCATAAGCGAAAAGGGGGGGGGGGTGTTGATCTGCAAGAAGATACTCATGCCGCCCCCTTGGGTAATTACCTTGAAAAAATGGTGACTGTACAGCGGGTTTAGGCCCAAGAAGCATATTGTGTCGCCCCCCGCCCCCACCACCCCGTAATAGTATAGGCCTACATTTCTTATTTGTTAGCGTGGGGTATCAGGCCCGTCGGAAACGGGGGGGGGGCAGCAGGGGGGCCATTTGCCCCCCCCCCCCTGTCCCAAACTAATTAAAGGTTGCACGTTAAGAAGTCACCGATGGCAAGTGTTCAGCCCCCCCCCCCCCACCCGCTCCCTGTCGCAAGCATGAGCTGCGTCTCCCCCATCCCTTTCATTTTGCTCCGACGGTGCTGGGTATACATGCATTGGTGTACAAGCGTGGGAACGTGTGTGTATGGGTACAAGGTGTAGAAGACTTAGATTAAATGCATAGACATGGGCCTACTTAGAAAACCCGTAACCAGTTGCTCTCTTTGCAAACTGGCTTTTACAGACGACACAGAGATTATCGGCCATGGTGACACATGTTCTTGTTCCAGTCAGCAATGAACTCACTCACCGCAGTCATGGTAACCGGCGAACAATTCTGACGTCATTTGCAGCCTGACGCGTGGGAAATCCTTGTACAGTAGAATCGACATTGAATTTTTGAATTGATTTTATTTTTCATGTATAATAAACGGTGTTCAATAGTAAAATATATTATTAAGTAATTATTTCCATTGTTTTATCGGTCGATTTGCATGCGGATCATACTTAAAATTACGGACTGAGAACTTGAGCGTTTGTCTGTGTGTATTTCGTGTGTGTCTCCAGAATTCTTAGTTCGCCGCACCCCGGAAGGTGTCGCTACGAAAACCATCATGGCTGATCGCGAGAGAAGTGAAATTGCGCGTTCGTGAAAATGTTGATTTATGGAGTTATCTTGCCCGAATGAGTGCGACTCTTGTGTGCCCACGCTTTGATTTATATCAAGGAAGAAATATGTGATTTCAAAATACGGCTGACAAGTGAGTGTTTTGGTCAAGATGGTGAAATAGGTTTCTTGAACAGGGAACAAGTGCGATGAGTTCAGACGTTACCATGTCGTCCCATTGCCAACTGTCTTACGACAGTAACGTCTTGTTTTCAGGCTAAACGGAACCATGATTTACAGACATTGTATTTGTACTATGGTTTTATCCACTACTAAGAAAACCTTCAGTACCGGATGTCCTTACTTCCAAACTTGGTGCATTCCCTCTACCAATCCATTCAGACTTCGCCACCCTACCTACCCCCACACACCAAAAAGTCTCTTTAATTATTGCAAAAACAATTATTTCCAAATAACTCGTACCGCCGTGTGAATAGATCGCTTGATGTATAAAAGGCACAATGTCGTGACTGAAACGTTTCCCACTGTTTGGTGTCTATTGATGTTTAGTATGTCGAGAAAAACATCGTACAAAATGTATTTCACCCGGTTCTCCCCCCCCCCCCCCCCCCCACCCCCGAGCCTCCGTCTCTGTGGCAAGCGGTCTGTCATAGCAGCCAACAGTCTTCTCTGGCATGTATAGTGCGCGCCCCACCCCCACCACACCCCACACACTCCCCTCCTACCATTTCAATGTAGACTAGCTGTTTCGTCCTAACGCTTCGTGCTGGCTATAACAGATTGTCTTCCTCGTCCACCCCACCACCCCAGGTTTTCTCACACTGGGTTATCGGCGTACCGTGAGTGACGTCTGAGAGGCAACTCCCAACTCGTAAACTCGTCGCTGGCTAAAACTGCTTCCAGTGAAAGAAGAAGACCACTAAAACGCATGCACTGTAGTAACTACCTGTTAAGGACATGTGGCTGGAAACAAAAGCAAATGACAAAGTTCTGATCTGCAGGAGTATCGTGATGTAACGCTTTTCTTTTTCCTAAGTAAAAACCGACACTCTGGTGTTTCTTTGTGCTTGTCAGTGACTCACTGGCAATACGAACGTGACTGATCACAAATGTGCAGTATTTTCAGCTATCACGGACAAGAAAAAGGGAAAATGACGGGGAAAGTGCCAGAATCACTGGCCTAAACATACAAATGTAGAAGCTCTCAGTCCTAAGCCAGAGTTGCGTGACTATCAAAGCGTTCACGGCACCCAAGGACAACAAACTAAAGAGCTGATATGAAACTAATATTAATGCCTCAAGTAAGCCTCATTAAATAGCAAAAGACAAAAGCTAGAATGTTTCAATCGACAATTTTTAGAATCCGCACGTTTGTTCGGATCTTCATGGCACCATCTCCGGGGTTGGAGACATGACATAACGCACGCAGAGGACCACATCCTTTCACCACATGATTGCATAAAAGCAACATTGACGTCAGTGAATGATTGACAGTCTGGATCGGTCTACACACATCATGTTGTTATAAAACAATTCCATCACCATGTATTTAATCACCATGTATTCACAATGTATTAAGTGTTTATTGAGATAGAAAATAACAACCGTCACCGGGGCTTGTGCGTACATAAACCATAGATACCTTATGTTTCCATTGCCGAAATAAAGTATATATATATATGCATATAATAATACAGAGAAAACCACATACCGTGGGCATAGAGTCTGTTGCTTGATGCATAACATTTTAATTACATTATTAGTAAACCAACGGTATTATAAAAAATAAGCTAAAACTTCGATATATGCTCTGTATATATTACATGTTCCTTAGTTGTTTGTTTCTGCTTATTCCCCGGGTTACACCAATAACCATTGGCTAATAAAATTAGCAATTATAAAGCTATGGAGTTAGAGTTAGCTACCGTCACAATTTATGGTAACATAGACAAATACCACCACTTTACATGATTGGCTTTAATCATTACATTATATTACATTCTAGACATCTTTTTTTCATTAAGATATATAAGTTGACCGAAGCATATATAAGGGTCTTCCTATAGTTGAAATAATATGAAATAATATTGATTAAATGGGCAAGCTAATTATCATCATGCGGAGTATATAGTGATGTCCAGGCCTAAGGCAAAAGGTTAACCAACGCAAACAGTTTCGTATTCCTAATGAAACAATCCAGGCATGTAGCTTTATCAGCACAACAGTGACTGACGGGGACACAGAAGTGTATCTGTCTGTTCATCAGATACCCAGGTTGTTCTAAACGGAGAGTCGTTTACAGGGCCGGATCCGCGATATATTGTCTCCAGCTTCGACCACATAATATGTTCTGTCATATCACTTGCCATAATAATAACATAAACGAACTTATTATTTAGTGTACGTCAGGCTTGCTAACGGAGCTACATGGCTCTTAGGCGGCGATAAGCTGGTCGTTTCACGTCTGTTTACAAATTAATAACTTTGACATCAAGTGGATAATGGATGCGGGCGTCTCGTATCATTCCAGTGGGCGGCGGGGAGGTGGGGGGGGGGGGCTTATTTTACAACCCTTATCATTAACGTAAAGCCTCGCAACAATTACATAGTGAACACAAATGCTTGCTAAATAAGAGTTATTTTTCATAATATTGTCGTATGCAAACCCTGCTGGCAACAACGGGGTCAGTAGTCACAACTTGCTCATGCAAGATACGCAGCAATACTAGTGTTGTGCTAAAATATAAAGCTTTCTATGGATATATACCATGCGTTACGTCTAAGTTTATGTCGAACAATCGATTCGCGACACCAGTGGATTTTACTATTATATTTATTCTTCGGTCGTATCCCTGGATCTAGAAGTGTACCCAGTCGTCCCCTTAACACAACCGCCGTGTCAAGGTCACATCATGCGACCATACGGCCCCCCTACATAGGGCTCATAGGCCTCGAGATGTTCGTAGCCACCTGGATTAGTATCTTCGGGATCCGATCGCGGCGGTGACATCTGGATCCGAGCGGCTCTCGCCGTTACCGGGGCCGGACCTCCGTCGTAATCATACGCCGCCCCGTCAGCTGTTTCCGTGACGTCACCGGCGGGTCGGGTGTGCAAGGCCGCGTCGTTCTCGTAAACCCGGGCCGGTACATTGACGTATGGGGCATTCATCGGCCGCTCGTAGGGGTCGAGATCCAGGTATTGATGTGGAGCAGGAACCGCAGCATGCGATCGTAGAGGTGACACCTGGATCGCAGAAATGGTCCTTCTTACCGGATGTAGATCACCAACTTCCTCGTACGTCGCCGCCGCGTTAGCTGGGCCAGTGACGTCACCGGGGCTTGCAGTGGGTACGGCTTGTTTCTGGGCCTGTGAGGCCTCCTTCCGTCTCTTCACATACACTACACCAATTACAGCAAAGGCGATTACAGCCAGGACAGCCACCGTGACAGCGACGATGACCTGCCACAAGGAGAAGTCTGAGGAACCCTGGTTGTTACCGGATTGTTCACCTGGGGGTTCACTCAATGTGAGGTTCAGCACGAAGATGTCCCACCCGACACTGCTCAACGAACTTTCCACTTGTTCGTCTCTGTCTTGGCAACGTTTAAGATCACAGATATCGTTGCTGACGGCTACCACCTCGACTCCACGACGACATGCTTCCTGCAGACACGAGCCACGTGATATGTTGAGCAACAACTCCTCTGTATCGCACGTCGATTCCCTGCCTTGATCGGCGACGACGATTTGGTTGTAGGCCTCAATGCAGTCTACCAAGAGACATATTCATCACCAAGTTTACTAATATTACTTTGCCGAGTGACATGTAGTAACACAACACCAGCTGAAGTCATATTTCATAACTGAACGTTTTTCGTTCTTTGCCCCGTGTGGCTTGAATTTTACTCCCGAGTGTAATTGGCTAAGAGGTGTCTAAGTACTCGAGTCCCATAGCGATAAATATCCTGGAACATGTACGTGGAACATGTGCACGACAGTTTATAAATGCCGTATTTCACATCCACCTTGATGTGCTTAGCACCATAGTGTTTTAAAATTAAATTACAACAGTGTGAATCACAGTTCACTCCACTGGTTCAATGGCACTCTTGGGGTCATCATGCGTCACTCAAACTACGGCAGTATGGTACCAATAATTGATATTATTAGGTTAATACATTTTATTGATTTACCTTTACATCTGCGCTCGTCATCGCTGAGAATGTATCCGTTATGGCACCCACATGAGTATCCACCTTCAGCGTTCTGACACAGCTGTTCGCAGGTTTCAATCGTGCGGCATTCGTCAATATCTGAATCATGCAAGACATTAGATTCAAAGTATAATACGATAGTGCGAACATGTCACCCCACTGGTTCTATGATAATGAAATTTCTAGCGGTCAGCAATGTGTCATTCAAATAACGGCGATATGGTACCAATATTTTATGCTATTATGGTGAATAATTTACCTTGACATATGTGCTAGTCATCGCTGAGAATGTATCCATTTTGGCACCCACATGAGTATCCACCTTCAACGTTCTGACACAGCTGTTTGCAGGTGTTATTCGTGCGGCATTCGTCAATATCTGAATCATGCGGTAAAACTACCAACAATAGGCCTACTGGATCGTATGTTTATCTTGTTTTATTGCTTGTTCGATTTTGAAAAAGAACCCAGTAATTGTTAATGAAAGGATCGACTGAAAATCGACGGTGACGCAATTGTATTGGCCCCTCAAAGTTTATTCTACTCCGCACCCGCTACTTTGGGATTTTCCACGGTACTAAACATATCATGATGCATATTCATTGAACAATGAGAAACAAGAGAGAATATAGAGGTTGAAAGCAACTGCTTTGAACAATGAAATGAAAAATAAAGTCCTCAAAATATATTACTTTCTCACTGGGAAAATAACAGCAGTTAAATTGATAATTGACGGTGTTGCTTAATCATTTTAATAATTAATAACTTTATAAATTATTAACCAACTCTGGCATAGTCTTGCTTTCACGATGCACGTGTGGTCTAGCCATTGTTGTCCAGCACTTACCATTGTATGACTGTTGTGATATCAGGATGCCGTCGAGAGAAATAACTCCTTGAATCCCGTTTCCCGTAAAGCGCAGCAGTGAGAAAAAACCGACGACTATATATATGTATTTGGATTTGGAATGACGAACAACATAAACAAATTATCAATTGTTTAAGAAAAGTATTCAATAACTAAACCATGGAAGGACATCTGCGGCTAAGCCTTAAGCATCCTTTACTTACCCAGTCCCCGCGGTGTATCTCAGGGACATCGATCTCGGCGGTGTGCCACTCACTCCCGTTGATACCTCTCACGCTGAAGATAGATCTCTCCGTCTCGACGTTCACAACGAAAACAGAGAGATCCAGGTAGAACTCGTTTATGTGGTACTTAAAACGAACACTGATTGGTCCTGTGAAGTCAATGAGAGGGGTATCTATGCTGCAAACAATGGCCAAAGGGTAAAATCACTGCTATATTCCTTTAAGGTAAGCAGCTGGTAAGCACACCATAATAAGCCTCGGCGATTTAGAGAAGACCTCGGTAAACATCGGCAAACATCGGCGGGCTGCAGCGATTGGATTCTACGCGGTCTTAATGAAACACAGCACGAATAAAGCACAGCAAAAGAAGTGGTGACAGGTAAAATGAATAGAGCATTAAGGTAAGCACCGCATAATAAACTTCGGTGATTTAGAGAAACATCGGTGGGTGTCATTTAAAGGGGAATCCCCAACACGTCATTCACAGGGGAATCTCAATTCGTTAAGACAATCACAGGGCATTTCCCCGATAAAGTTCAAGAAAAAAAAACACCTGTAAAGTCGAGAAAACGTTGAGGCCATTATATAGGACCATATTTATGAAAATGAGAATAGGAGGCGTAAATTGTTGATAATTGGTGTGTCGACACGATGTATGTGATATACCATTTCCAAGATTCAGGACCAGTTTCTATGCAAATTTGCATGGCTACCTATACTATTATTATAGGTGTGGACCCCCTCCCTCCACCAGTCGCAAGTTTTCAGTGAACTCCCTCCCCCGGTGATCAAAAATTGGTGGATCCCCCGGTCGTAAGTTTTTCAGACCCCCACCCCCCCCCCCCCCACCCGGTCGCAAGTTTGACACTCGATACTGAGAATTGTTTTAAATCAACATTGGACACTAGACCCCCCCCCCCCCCCCCCCTTCCAGACCCTTACTATTAGTGAGCATCACACAGCTGTACCAGTGCACCAGTGTAATGCACATATGTTTGTTTGTTGGTCCCCAAAGCACCGGACCCGGACATACAGCCCACCAGAACTGAGCAGCCCTAATATAAAATATCACTATCTTTCGATCACTATCTAGATTGTCTCAGCACGATATCTAGTTCTAGTTCACAACTACTTTATGTTATGTAGCAGTTTTCACTCGTCATTCTCCAATTACAAACACATTCTTATTCCGTATTTTAGTCATATCCACATTCTTCATTTTTATCGCTACCAACCCCTATATTCGCTAGGGGGCAGTCAATATTGTTTATCATTCCTCTCCATTCATTGGTCCATTGTTTCATCTCGCATTTCATTGGTCAATTTCCGCTAGTCTGTTTGCGAGACCAGCAATCCCGCGCAGATTATGTGTTGGGATTGCGCCGGCAACACGTCGGCACTAATGTCTGGTCTTCGACATTACAGGTAACTATTATAAACCTGTGTATTTGTTATTCTCACTAGCAGTATATGTATGGTACTTATTTAATGTCCATAGATATGGTATATTTCATATCGTAATGTATTTATAACTTGAGGATTATTGCATTATTATCTATTTAATTAGGCAGATTATGTGTTGGGATTGCGCCGGCAACACGTCGGCACTAATGTCTGGTCTTCGACATTACAGCCAATAAAGACCTCCCCGGCAACAAACAAGTGTGTGTGTTTGTCTCTCTCACCCCACGAGCACAATCTGTCACAATGGCGTCATGAACGCGTCCCTGTAGCTGTACTGAGGGCAGCCATTCATCCGTGGAGAACCCACCGGCCGGTCATCCGACCAAGACCTGGCTGCCACGCTCCACCTCACTGACCAACAGTCAGTGAACCGTCGACCGACAACTCAGCTTATGCTCACTGCCATGCAGCCATAGGTGTATACCCAAGGGGCTGTTCAACGGTCAGTTTGAGCTTCTTCGCGCGTCATCGCTTCGTACGTCCAGCCATCGTTAAGCAGAGCTACAGTTTTGACAGCAGTCAACAAGGCTTCACCGTACAACCGCAAGTTATCACCTCGTCGTCGCTGTTCTCACCGAACAGGAACCTCGCAAGATACACGTGGTGAGACATTAATTACGTACGTTAAGCTTGATCCCATATAGGCCTTACTTGATATACATGTATCTCTTTAACTTTACTGATTTACTTCCTTTGGTGATCAGTTGACATTCCTTTATTTCTTCTTTTCTATACGGCCGATTCTTCTTTTTTTTTTTTGCTGGTTTTTTTTTTATTTATTTAATTAAGGTACCTCCGTTATGTTATGTGATGTTGATGTGGGCTTGTGAAATCCTCTCTTAATGCTAGCTACTTCAGAGAGAATTAAGCAGGTCTTCGTTAGCATTCTGTAACTGACTTAGTAAAGCATTAAGTGCGCATGCGTAAATAGTCACCTATTGGTTTAACTTCGTTTCACTTTATTAACAATGAGCGGTTGCTCAGGAAAGTCCTTCTAAAGCCGGCTTACACTGAAGGAATTTTCTCAGCTGTTTCTCATTGTAAATATTTCGATTCATTTAGTTGATGAAATTCAACAGGTTACTCAACTCAGATATATTTTTTCTACATTATACAACTTCAAGGTGTTTCACTGTATGTGAAAGGTTTTGTTTTGCCATTTATCCGTTGCATAACAGTGTTTCTTGATTGTATGCGACCTTGAATGATATTGACCTTAACATTGAGCATAGTATAGTCTTTAGACAATCATTTTGCATTTGTGTGTCATCAGCTTCTAATCTATTTGCATATAATAGTACAATTATCTAGTTGATAGTTAAATCGTTTGGGGTTAATGAAATTAGTTTAATAACTTATTTTAGTTTATAGTTTGATTTTACTCGTTTGTGGTTTTGGCTTTGTTGTGAATAGGACAAGCCTCAAATTTGTTTGGTAATCGTCGTGGTTAATATTAGGTATTGGATAGCTAGTAGATAGATAGATAGTACTTTATTTACTACATGCATGATTATTTTTTTTCTTACTTAAAACATTGTAAGGTTAATACTTGCATGTCCGAGTAAGCTACTTAAGCTATATTACTTAAGTTAGGTGGATAGCAGGTTTACTTTATATCATTACCTTCCCATCATACATCACTCACCGTTATCATTCACCTATATCACTCACCTTTATCATTCATTTTATCATTAATGCATTTACATACTTCCATTTGACACTGACTTTAGCAGTCTTGCGAGAATTGACCCGATATTATTATCTTTTGTGTTTTTTTTTTGCATTAACTCGTATTACCCTTTTCAGATTGCTCGGAGACTTTAATCGTTCGGTAAAACGAGTTTGGTGTTTATCGTGCGTATGATTGACATTTTCTTGTAGATGGCTGATTGTTGATGTTGTTAATGAGGGAAATCATCAACCTCATTTAGGACAAGCATCTCTTTTGTCCACTCCGGTCTTACCCCCCGTCAGGGATATTCGTTTACCAATATTCTCTGGGGATGGAGCGAAGGGGGAGTTGTCGTACTTCGAATGGAAATATGAGGTTCGTTGTCTCCTTGTTGAGAATCATCCCCAAACCATGGTATTGCAGGCCATACGTCGATCGTTGCGGGGCACTGCAGCCAAAATACTCCGGTACTTGGGCGAGTCAGTTACAACCAAAGCTATCTTTGCCAAGTTTGACTCTGTATTTGGCGTTGTTCTAACAACAGAACAATTATTTGAAGAATTCTATGCTTCAAAACAGCGGCCAGGTGAGAGTGTCTCCGCCTGGGGATGTAGACTCGAAGAGTTACTTGCTCAAATCAGAGACCAGGGAGACTTGTCAGATGATGGAAGTGAACCCATGTTGAGAACTAAATTCTGGATGGCTTAAAAGACCAGCATGTTAAAGAAGCCACTAGATATTATTTTGATGGGAAACACAAGTATGACAATCTGTTTAAACAAGTTAGACAAGTAGAGCATGAATTCCAAACATCTACACAGTCTAAAGCGCGTGTTAACCAGCAGAGCGTGTCAAATGATGAACTTTTGCGCAAAATGGAATTGCTTATGCAAAAGGTTGATGACATGGGTCAAAGACTACAGTCTTTGGAAGTGGGAAAACAGTGTTCTGCAACTCCCAAATGCTCCAGCCCGAGAAGAAAGCCTCCTTCAGTACGGTGTAAACGATGTGCTCGTTTTGGTCACCCAGAGGATAAATGTAGGGCCCGGTTTCACGTAGATGGCAGGCATTTAAACGAGAATGCACCCTCCCACAGGGGCGAGGTCGAGGGTGTTCAGGAAGCAGCCCCACGGTTTTGAAGTTAAAATCCAAAGCTAACCTAGTTGGTATGGCTAACGAGGTCCCAATGAGAGTGGCTGGCAAGGAGTGCACTGGGTTGATTGACACAGGATCACAGATAACCACTGTGGCCACAGGGTTTCTTAAAGACCAATTTCCTGACATAGAAATTGAATCTATTTCGTCCTTGTTAAATGTGGAAAGTGCTGGTGGTCATCAGCTTGGCTTTCAAGGTGTGGTAGAATTGGATTTGCAATTTACGGTGATTGACCAATCGGTGACTATTCCCACGCCTGTACTGGTTGTCGGAGACACCATGTACAATCGTTCTGTACCGGTCATTATCGGAACAAACGTCTTGCAATGTGTATCTGAATCGGACCTTCAGTTAGCAGACATTGAAGATTCAACCAGTCGTTCATGGAAAGTGGCGACTCGTGCATTGCAAAATCGAAAATGCCTGGATACTCCTGAGTCCACTGTTGGGGAAGTTAAGTGCTGTAGGCAAGTACTTGTCCCGGGTAATTGCCAAGTGACTATCCATGGCATTGTTCGCGCTGGAGGAATCGGAAAGGTTCTCACGTTAAGTGAACAAGGGGATTACCAGTCTCTTCCCAATGGTGTCGTCTTGGTTCCATCTATTCAACACGTTGAGTCTTACTCGAAAGCGTCTACACGTGTTTCCATCCGAGTGCATAACCTGACGGGGCACGACATTACGATTCCTGCTAAATCTCAATTGTGTCAATTATCGCCTGTTGGCATGTTAAGTCAGCAGTGTAAGTCCGTGTCAGCACAGATGCAGACGACGACAACTGATATGAATCAGGATGCGCCCGAGCCGCCTCTTTCCTGTCCAGATTTAACTTGGACACGATAGATCAGGAACATAGACAGAAACTATCGGACCTACTTACGAAAAGTAAGGACATATTTGCCCTGACTGACACTGACTTAGGTGGTGTGTCTACGGTAGAACATCCAATCAGACTGACTGACGAAACTCCCTTTAAGGAGAAGTATCGCAGGATACCCCCGCCCATGTATGAGGAGGTGAAACAACACCTTCAGGACATGCTTGACTGCGGCGTTATTCGACCCAGCAGTAGTCCATTTGCTTCACCTGTCGTTTTAGTTCGAAAGAAGGATGAGAGTCTGAGATTTTGTATAGATTACCGCAAACTGAACGCTCGGACTATCAAAGACGCTCACTCACTACCACGTATTGATGACACACTCGACGCCCTCTCTGGTGCTCGCTATTTTACATGTCTCGACCTCAAGTCTGGTTATTGGCAAGTACATGTTAAGGAGAGTGACAAAGGGAAGACCGCCTTTACGGCAGGACCTCTTGGCTTCTGGGAGTTTAATAGGGTCCCATATGGGCTAACGAACGCTCCGGCCACTTTTCAGCGGCTAATGGAGAGGTGTATGGGGGATATTCACTTGAAGGAATGTCTTTTGTATCTAGACGACATTATCGTCTTCTCCTCCACCATAGAGGAACATCTTGAGCGTCTTGAGAGAGTTTTCGAACGACTCAGACAATATGGTCTCAAACTGAAGCCCTCGAAATGCACGTTTCTTCAACCAAAGTTGAAATACCTAGGTCACGTGATATCCGCAGAAGGCGTACAAACTGACAGTGACAAAACTTCCGCAGTAAAAGACTGGCCCAAACCTCAGAACGTCCAGGAGCTCCGAAAGTTCCTTGGCTTCACCGGGTTTTACCGTCGATTTGTAAAGGACTATGCCAAAATCTCACGGCCATTATATGACTTATTGAAGGGACAGACTGATGCGAAAACTGCGGTGAAGAAGGCTTGCCGTTTAGTTCGCTTTGACTGGAAAACCGCCCAAGATGATGCGTTCCGTGATTTAATTGACTGTCTCACTAGTACACCCATTTTAGCTTTTGCTAATTTTAAACTACCATTCAAATTGCATACTGATGCCAGCCTTCAAGGGTTGGGAGCCATTTTGTATCAGGAACAAAATGGCGTCGACAAAGTCATTGCTTACGCCAGTAGGGGTCTCACCCTCTGAGCGTAATTATCCAGCCCACAAACTGGAGTTTCTTGCGTTGAAATGGTCTGTATGTGATAAATTTAGGGATTATCTTCACGGCAGCCATTTTACTGCGTTTACAGACAACAACCCACTGACATATGTCTTGACCACCGCCCGGCTTGATGCCACAGGTCATCGCTGGCTCGCGGAACTCACCAACTTTGATTTTGACGTGAAGTATCGTTCTGGAAAGACTAATGTTGATGCCGATGCATTGTCCAGAATAC
The DNA here is from genome assembly GCA_964019135.1 of Arenicola marina. Lineage (NCBI taxonomy): Eukaryota > Metazoa > Annelida > Polychaeta > Arenicolidae > Arenicola > Arenicola marina. The sequence continues at coordinate 9,637,641 of OZ025254.1, read as the reverse complement.
CATGTACCCTTAACTCAGACGTAACAACCGCAATATGTCACACCCAGCACGTTCCAGGCGTGGAGACTATGCTCGCGAATCCCACAGTGATAGATCAGTTGGGAGAAACCGCTCTGCCATCCATAGCGGCAGTAGAATGGGTCAAATGGCAGGCCGAAGATCCAGTTATTTCGGATGTCATTCGTTATCTTACAGGAGAATCTGTTGAGTCGGACGATCCCGCGGTTAAGACGCTATTACGCTACGTGAAATCGTTGGTCTTTCGCCACGGTATATTGTTTAAGCGACGCTTAGTTAACGAAGAGGAAGTTCTTCAACTAATACTGCCAAGACGATTCCACCAGTTAGCTTTCAGAGGTGTGCACGACGAGGTCGGCCATTTAGGCCGAGACAGGACTGTCGACCTGCTTCAGGCTAGATTTTTACTGGCCTGGCATGACCCGCGATGCTGACAATTATGTAAAAACCTGCACGACTTGTATCAAACGGAAATCGAAGATCCAGACTGTTCCGTTGGTCAATGTAAAAACAACACGCCCACTAGAGTTGGTCTGTATGGATTATCTGTCCCTGGAAGAATCTAGAGGGAAGGTTAAGGACATTCTCGTTATTACCGATCATTTCACTCGCTACGCTACCGCGATTCCTACTAAAAACCAGACCGCTCAAACTACCGCAAACGCTCTCTTCAAGACGTTTATCACTAATTTCGGCTTTCCTGAACGGCTCCACAGTGATCAGGGGCGCAACTTTGAATCTCGCATTATCGCAGAATTGTGCCAACTTTGTAAAATCCACAAATCAAGAACGACTCCCTATCACCCTATGGGGAATGGGCAAGTCGAGAGGTTTAATTCAACATTGCTTGGCATGTTGGGTACCTTATCAAGCGATAAGAAAGCCAACTGGAAGGACTATGTCGCGCCACTTGCACATTCATACAATTGTACGAAGAATGACACTACAGGGTTCTCCCCATTCTTTCTTATGTTCGGGAGACAACCCCGTCTTGCCGTTGACATGACGCTCGGTGTCACGGAGGACGTAAATGAACGTACGGAAACTTACCTTACATATGTCAAGCGACTGAAAGACAGACTGAACTACGCATACCGAGTTGCGGCGACTCAAATTGAGGCGCGACAAAGTCGACAAAAACATGGGTATGACGATAGTCACGTACTGACAAACGCATCAGTAACAACAGGAGACAGAGTGCTTGTCAAGCAGACTGGTTTTGAAGGCCCTCATAAACTGGCAAATCGCTGGTCTGATGAGGTCTACAAAGTTATCAGCCAGCCCAATGACACCATTCCGGTGTACAAAGTGATGAAGGAAGATAGGACAGGAAAAGCCAGGGTAGTGCATAGGAATCTCCTACTTCCGGTTGGGTTGCTGGACTTTGGGCCACCATCTGACGCGCTCGACCCTGTTATCCCGCGTCGTAGGTTGCGGCCGCGTCAGAAAGATGCAATTACGGCCGACACACACTACTCCGGGGATGATAGTGATGTTTGTCTTCAATATGTGTCTCATCCTAACGTGTCTCGAAATAATGCACGTCTCAACCACACGGGCGCCATACCCGATGAGAACCCCAGTTTGGAGGCTTCTGGTCACATAAACGGGAAATTTCGTTGTCCGGAGAGTTTCCGTTGCGACTACACGAATGTTTTCTGATCTATTTACATGTTTTTCCGATGTCTTTTTGTTGAATTTTCCGAATTTATCACGAAGAGCCACTCTCGGGGAAATACCCTGTGAATGACGTCACGAATTGGGGATTCCCCTATGAATGAAGTAACGAGTTAGGGATTCCCCTTTCCCTGACACCCGCCGATGTCTGTCGATGTTTAGCGAGATCTTCTCTAAATCACCGAAGCCTATTATACGATGCTCTATTCATTTCACCTATGTAACCATTATTTTTGCTATGTTTTTATTCGTGTTTTGTTTCATTAAAACTGCGTAAAATCTCAGGGCTACAGCCCGCCGATGTTTGCCGATATTTACCGAGGTCTGCTCAAAATTGCCGAGGCGTATTATGGGTTGCTTACCTTAATATTGACTCCGCCAAGTGTCACGGTGCAATCAGCCGAGCCCAACTGAGCTGAGGCGAGCTAGCAGATATAGGGCGCTAAAGTCTCGTTTGCTTAGACTTCCGGTTTACTCATTTTGGGGACAAACAAACGAAGCACGTGTTCGGAACGAGTTTAGAATCTCTGCGCACACTGGTATCCTGACTATCTGTGACGTAGGTGTGACGTGTATGTTATGCAAAGAGAGAGACTGGGAACCAGACTACCTGCGCAAAAGCCAGGCGCCGAGGGGTGGGTCTATTGCGGAAGGCCTTGAGATATGATTAGGAATATTTAAGAAATATAGCTTTACAAAACGGATAGACGATAGACAATACGGCTGCGAAACTAACGTTTGTTTGTTTTGTTTTTGCATTTCCTACGAAAACGAGGCATTATGACGTTACACGGATTTTCCCCAGTGACAATGTTGGCGCAACGCTTCAAACAGAAAACTTATAAAAATGAAGAAACTTGGTCTTTTCGTGATCCAAAAGTGATGCGAAAACAACCAACTGGTCTTATTTTATCTTTACGATGTGGTTTATTGACGCATCCGTGTGCTGTTACTCCATGCACTGCACATTTTGACAGCAGAATGGTTAAGTCGATCACTTGCTCTCGCCATTTTTGTTACCGCGGAGGCACGCGAAACTCGTGACGTCACTCGCTGTTTGAGGAACTTGCGAAAGCCTGGGTGCAGGGCTAAATTTAGAACGTTATTTTTAGCTTTCGACTGTTTGGAAGACCGATTTTTCCTTGTACATTCCCAAAGTTCTGCGCTCCATCGCCTCCAAATATTTTAACGTCTATCTCCCATAGCCATGTTTAGTGAAATGGTACTCATAGTCTTTAGAATAAACCTGGAAAGAAATTGCCTGATAGCTGCCTATACTTCAACATGGAGCACGTGTGTTTGTTTGTCCCCAAAACTGAAGTCTCGCGGCCCGATCGCGAGAACTGTATAGCCCTATTGTCAGAACTTGCCAACTTCAAGACAAACAATGGAATGCACAAGTCAATGTTAAGCTCCAAGATGGCGGGGGTTAGATCAGAAAGCTCAAAATATATGGAAATTCGACAGTTACCGATTTCATCAATTTCTCATGCCGTCTGTATTTGAGGGACCGTCTGACATTGTCATGTCATTGCTACAGCAGGTGTCACACATGTGTTTAATGGGGCAGGATATAAGCTTATAATACAAAGGACAAGACATCTATGGATGATTTATTTTTAAAAAGTGTTAGATCCCTCATATCGCGTTTCAGGGGACGAGGTTGTCAAAAAAGTTAGATGTAATGACTGGACCCTTGTGTGATGATTTTAAAAACAATACTTCCAAAATGCCAACTTCCTCCATGCGGCCCCACCCCCATCCTCCCCCTTGGACTTCCCAGTTGACGAACCCTTCGTTCCATAACGCTCGCTCACGTATCAGTCGAGCAGTGCAGTTGATCCAATAGTCAATTTCCTGTGTCTAGACATGGAAAATTAACCTCCCAAATTATGAGCAAATTTAATGCCTTGTTATAACAATTTTATACGTTAAAAAACTCGCTGTCGTGCATTCCCGAAATAAACCACTCGACGCTATCAAGTCTCGCGCTTAATTTTGGCAATCCAGCTCGTTCTTTAACTAGTACATAACGAACGCCGACTAAACTCCACATAAGTCAACAAAATGTTTATTTCCATCGGACCTCCCCCAGACCGACGCACGTGGTCAGCAAGAGATGGACAGCCAGTGACGTTACAAGTACGTTCAAACCAAGTGGAGGAGGCTTATTCTTCTAGTTACCTAAGAGACCCACTAACGATAGACAAAACGTCGCTAATTATTATTATTGTGCGTAACGCAATGAAACTTGTGTTATTCTAAACTATCCCACCAAAAAGAGGCCAATACTGTTAATTTGACAGAGCCGCATAATTGAAGGAGGGGGGATGCAGAGGGGGAAGGTCACCATCCGTGGGGTGGACCCCCTGGGATGTTCCTCTCAAACAGCGCCCCCCCCCCCTCTCCCCCCACTCACTGTAGTGGGGACTGGACCGCTGTACGAATGTAACCATACCACCGTACGTCCTATTCATTTCCGTATATCGATATGAAAAACACCAAGAAAGCTTGAAGACCTAACATACTGGGAAGGTTTCTCATGACGTCCACGGCAAGGTTAATAAATAACGGTTGTTCTGCAAACATGGGAGTTCTACTTTCTGCCGCCAGACATCACTGACAACGGCAACAAATTGGCTGATCTTCATACAATTCATATATCATAAATTAAACAGACACGCGACCGAGGAGAGCTTAGCGCGGGGAGCCAGATTTTAAGTAATAAGGTAAACAATACACTGCAAAAAATAAGGGTAACAATATGATACATCACGATAAAGGGTCTCGCAGGCTACGAAGTTCTCGTTCTGCTCACCACGCGGCTGCACTCGTTGCCAATGGGGGGCTTAGTTATTAGGACAGCTTTCTTGACAGCCAAGCGACGTGGTGAGTTCTATATTTGCAAATCCAAACCTGTTATTTCGAGCTACGATAAGCTAAACGTGTTTCTTTGATAGACGGACTGACCATACAAGTAAAGAGGATCGACTTGTCTTACACTGCCAGATATATTATACAGCACCATTCCTCCCTCTCTAAAAGCATTCATATATATATGTATTTACAAACACATAATGTATTTAACCATCGTCGCTTTGGTCTCCTAATATTCTGCTTCAAAAATGTTATTCCAAGGAGGTGACTTCTGTTAAATCTCAATAGCGTCCATGGAAATAGCCGCAATTGTGTCCATGGTTACAGCATCAATTGTGTCCATGGTTACAGCTTTCAATGGTGTCCATGGTTACAGCCTTCAATGGTGTCCATGGTTACAGCATCAATTGTGTTCATGGCTACAGCCTCAATTGTGTCCATGGTTGCAGCCTTCAATGGTGTTCATAGTTACAACCTCAATTGTTTTGGTTGTTTTCTGTGGCGGTGGGGTAGGGTGGACGTTTACAGCGGCAGCTCAAATTTGACTTCGAGACCGGCTTCCATGGCGAAATCGACAATGGAGGAGAGGCGAACAACCTGGAAATGTACAATCAATCGCGCTAGGGTCAGGAGGGGGCGGGGGCGGGCTGGTGGCTGCTGTCGGTATCGGCTCTACAGAGGTAGCTCGAACTTCACGTCGACCCCCATTCCCATGGCAAGGTCCACGATGTCCGAGAGACGTACCACCTGGAAAGAGAAACGACAATCACAGGCGTTAACCAAAAGGTACGTTGTCCAGAAATGTACGAGGAAAAGGATAACAGGCGATGACGGAGAGGAGCACGACAGAAAGGCAGACCGAAAGGCAGGATAGATATAGAGGCCGAGTAGATCGGTTGGCCGGTCGTATATTCAGGACGATTTAACCACTTTTGGTGTTATCGCGTCTATGGGAGAAGGAAGGGAGAGTGGAGGCATGTCCCCCGGGGGTAACCCCCCTTGGGTGGGCCCAGTAGAGCACGCTCGACACTAGCCGAACACACTACCCACTAGACCACGGGGGCGACCCCTGGGAGAAAGGAAGAAGATATGGAGACTGCAGAGCAGAGGACAGATACTATACGTTATCGAATCACAGGCATTCTGACGAAAGGAACACTCTGGCGAAATCAAGTTAGAGAGGTAAGGGAAACGTAAATCCTTTTTAACGCCACCGACAAACTAAAAGTGCAAGCTAAAGACACTTACAAATATTATACGTCTGCCAAAAAACATATAAAGTTACCGACGTCAATTCATACTAAAGATAGGACGAAGTCCACATAATAGTTAAGTCATAACGCACTCTTTCTACAACATCGAGCTTTACGTACAACATATACAATATAAGACTATTGCTAACATTCGTGCATTTACATGATTCTGAGTATATATCATTTATATATTACATATATCAGATATACTACATATATCAGCTATACTACATATATCAGATATACTACATATATCAGATATACTACATATATCAGATATAGCACATATATCAGATATAGCACATATATCAGATATACTACATATATCAGATATATTGATGATTCAGTGTTTCTATAATTTATATACTTCATGTATTGCCTTTTACTGAACAGCGAACAATGTCGTTGATGCAGTTTCATGTGCCATCATATAATCGATTATAATTAACGCACATCTGGCATGCACTGTTAGATTTAGTGTACACAGTTAGTATCGCGTATGTGCCTCATATATACATTATCCACGCGGCAAAGTGATGCGCCTTGGGTCATAGGATGTTCAACCCTCAACTCAGTTCCCTTTGAACGCGTTCAAGACATGTTATTTGTCCTTATTTCGCATTTACCTTGATGTCCGCGGACAGAAAAAGATGTTAATTTGCAGCTACTTTCATGTTCGCCGACAGAAGTCAGGTGTTAAGTCGCAGTCACCTTCATGTCCGCGGACAGAAGTCAGAACGTGTTAATTCGTAGTTACTTTCATGTCCGCGGACAGAAGTCAGGTGTTAATTTGCAGCTACTTTCATGTTCGGCGACAGAAGTCAGAAGGTGTTAAGTCGTAGTTACTTTCATGTCCGCGGACAGAAGTCAGAAGGTGTTAAGTCGTAGTTACTTTCATGTCCGCGGACAAAAGTCAGAACGTGTTAATTCGCAGTTACTTTCATGTCCGCGGACAGAAGTCAGAAGGTGTTAAGTCGTAGTTACTTTCATGTCCGCGGACAGAAGTCAGAACGTGTTAATTCGTAGTTACTTTCATGTCCGCGGACAGAAGTCAGGTGTTAATTTGCAGCTACTTTCATGTTCGGCGACAGAAGTCAGAAGGTGTTAAGTCGTAGTTACTTTCATGTCCGCGGACAGAAGTCAGAAGGTGTTAAGTCGTAGTTACTTTCATGTCCGCGGACAGAAGTCAGAACGTGTTAATTCGTAGTTACTTTCATGTCCGCGGACAGAAGTCAGGTGTTAATTTGCAGCTACTTTCATGTTCGGCGACAGAAGTCAGAAGGTGTTAAGTCGTAGTTACTTTCATGTCCGCGGACAGAAGTCAGAACGTGTTAATTCGCAGCTACTTTCATGTTCGGCGACAGAAGTCACAAGGTGTTAAGTCGTAGTTACTTTCATGTCCGCGGACAGAAGTCAGGTGTTAATTCGCAGTTACTTGATTGTCCGCGGACAGAATTGAGTAAGAAGTTCTAACTTCGCAGTTAACTTAATGTCCACCAGCAGACTTGTTTCACACGCGGCACTCCCTTTCAACCACTGCACTTTGTACTTTGAGACGTAGGCGGACGTTGGTAATAAAAGCTGTCCCAGTAGGCTTATTTATTCCACCAAGCTTTATCATGACCTCATGACATTACCAGCGAATGGACCTCATGCGCGGTTCAAGGTCACAAAAAGGTCACATCAGACTAACGCGACGTGCAAAGAAAAGCAAACGCCCCGAATGCCACAAAACAAAAAAGCCAACTGCCAATTACCTCCAGGGCAAAAAAATACAAAACTTCCAACAGCTTTTAAAGAAAAAATATATTTCCCCAATTCAAATGGTTCCAATGAGGATGAAGCTCCGTTATTAACCCGGTAACATTGCTAGCCAAGCCATTCACTGTCGCGCGACCCATTCACTGCCTCGTTCCGCATGCAGACTGGTAGGTGTGCACTAACCTTTACAGTCATACTCGAGATTTACACCCGAGTACATGTTTTACTCGCCACGTGGGGGGTTTACGAAGGAGTAAACAAAGTAACAAACAAAAATGACTCATAACATATATATTATCCATCCTATCAATCAAACATAATAATAGGTCCATTAATTGCCCCGTTAGAGGTGGACATGAAGGATAAAAGCCAATATTTCCCGTTTATTTATATAATTAGATAATTAGAATGAATACGGACTTTATCACTTATGAGCGTTACGAATCTTAAACAAAAACAAAGACATGCAAATGCGGAACATGAATAACAACAATATGGTAAACAGAATTAGGAAACTCCTTCGGATTATGCGGCCAACATGATATAAAGGGTACAGGGCGAATGCCATCAGGCGGGACAGACAACGAGACAAAATGGGACTATCGAGTATACTACACCTACGTATTAGGCGGATGAAACTGCCTGGTTATCTGGTTATCTACATGTACTACACTTTGATGATGTCGTAGAACGAGAATGTAGAGGCAATGTCCACACAGCCTTCATGCAGGGAGAGTTAGCATGCCATGGTGTAACCCCATAGGAGGTCAAACCCTCATACCATTCAATGATCTAGGTCAAAGAGGACGTAATTTTTATTTTTTTTTAATATATATTTTGGACGCTCTAACCACCTTTGGTCATATCGTAAGAAGGAAGGTGTCCCCGGGGATAACCCCCTACTCTTTGCGAAGAAGGACATGGGATCTTTATCCTGCGATCACACAGACATGGCCACAGCGGGACGCTAACCATCGCTCCACGTGCCGTTAGGCCCTCAGGTGACCAGAGCACTCAAGGTGAGCGCTCCAGCTCACTGAGCTATCGGGGCGGCCCCTGGTCCTAGAATGAGGACAGTGAGTTGATGTTGTCTATCACGTGATAGAGACCCGCCTACTGCCTAATACTTTACGGACCAACCCATTGTACGCGGATCTCGGAGCCCAGATCTATGTGGGTCTGGGATGTGTCGAGATGACGTCATCACACGAAATGACGACTCGAAAATGACAGCGAAAACGAAATGACGTGAGATGGCCGGAGATGAAGTGTGATGGCCAGAGATGACGCATGATAACTTGAGACGGCCTGATATGATGTGTGATGACGTGTTACATGTGATGACGTGCAATTGTCTGAGATGACGTGTAATGACGTGAGACGGCCTGAGATGACGTGAGACGGCCTGAAATGACGTACTATGACGTGTAATGACGTGAGACGACATGTGATGACGTGTGATAACGTAAGATGACGTGTAATAACGTGAGATGGCCTGTGCCGACCCATGGTGACGTGAGATGGCCTGAAATGACGTGTGATGGCCAGCGATGACGTGTGATGACGTGATGATGTGTGACGGCCTGAGATGACGTGTGATGACGCGTGACGGCCTGAGATGACGTGTGATGACGCGTGACGGCCTGAGATGATGTGTGATGACGCGACACGGCCTGAGATGACTCACGATGACAAGCGGCACAGAGCTACGTACCATCTTGGCGGCCTCGTCGAGGTTGTCGCAGGCCAGGATCCTGAGGTTGCTGGCGGCGATCAGGGCCTTGGCATCCTCCACCCTCGTACCTGTCGCAATCAGAAAACATGGCGGGTTCTTTAGGCCACTCTTATGCATGTACATACATGAATTGGCTAAATTAGGCCAAGAATCCTCCCGGGACAATGGAATGGGCTTTGAATGAAACTTGCCCCCATGGTGCAGGTGCCAAGACTCGAACCCATGACCTCAACCTGCTTACCAGAACCAGGAAGGCTTCTACGTATATACTTATAAGTATTGTAGCCGTACTCAGAGAATGGGGCAGGCAGTGCAGAGAGTATGGCAACACCAGTCGCAAGTGTAATCATGAATATCCCATACATTTTATAATCGCATACATTGAAGGCCATACATTGTAATCCATTAATTGAAACCTTTAACTTGTAATCCATAACTTGTAATCCAGCAATTGTAACACATATATTTTAATCCATCAATTGTAACCTAACCTACATGGGGTAGGAGAGGCGGGCAGGATAGGGAGAGGATAGGGGGTAGAGCGGAGAGTAGGGGAGGGAGGGGAAAGTAAGTAGAGCGGAGAGTAGGGGAGGGGGAGGACAGTGGGTAGAGTAGAGAGTAGGGGAGGGGGAGGACCGACCGTGACAGGGGCAGGACGTGAGTAGGGAAAGGACAGAGACTAGGAGAGCCAGTCCTAGATGGTGCAGCCCAGGGGGAAGGATAGGTAGAGGACAGCGTCTAGGATACCCGTATACCCAAAGCGAGCTGGTCTCAAGGAGATCACGAGAGTAGAAACTGGGATAGGACCGTGGGTAGGAGAGCCAGCTGTTGTGGGCAGGACTGGGGGCAGGATAGGAGGAGTGGGGGGGGGGGCTATGAGACGGGGTAGGAGAAACGTGAGGACAGTGGCTGAGACCCGTATGCCTCTAGCGGTCCGGGCCCCGGGCGATCACTCACCCTGTAATCTGACCACGATGGGGAGCTTCAGGTCCAGTGTGTTGGCTGCCTGGACGATGCCCTTGGCGATGACGTCACAACGCATGATGCCGCCGAAAATGTTCACCAAGATGGCTCGGACCTGCAACGCCATGACGTCACACATGTCATTATGAGAGTCGGCATTATACGAACCATCAACACGATACATGAAGGCAAGCGATTCACCAGCAAAGCCCTCAAAACCCAAACCAGAAAATGACAGAAATGAGTTTTACATACCTGTCGGTTACGACTTACATCGTGTCATAAGTGATGATACCTAATATTTCGGGACCTATTAGGACACCAAATTGATTACTTACATTACTGTTAGAAGTAATGAACTTTAAAGTTATCCATGACCTGCCTAACCACTAAATTGCCTACATTGGTGTCAAGTGATAAGCTCGAAGGTTTTGACTTACATTGGTGTCAAAAGTAATGAGCTCGAAGGGTTTGACTTACATTGCTGTCAGAAGTGATGACCTCGAAGGTTTTGACTTACATTGGTGTCAGAAGTGATGAGCTCGAAGGTTTTGACTTACATTGCTGTCAAGTGATGAGCTCGAAGGTTTTGACTTACATTGGTTTCAGAAGTGATGAGCTCGAAGGTTTTGACTTACATTGGTGTCAAGTGATGAGCTCGAAGGTTTTGACTTACATTGGTGTCAGAAGTGATGACCTCGAAGGTTTTGACTTACATTGCTGTCAAGTGATGAGCTCGAAGGATTTGACTTACATTGGTGTCAGAGGTGATGAGCTCGAAGGTTTTGACTTACATTGGTGTCAGAAGTGATGAGCTCTAAGGTCTTGACTTACATTGGTGTCAGAAGTGATAAGCTCGAAGGTTTTGACTTACATTGCTGTCAAGTGATGAGCTCGAAGGTTTTGACTTACATTGGTGTCAGAAGTGATGAGCTCGAAGGTTTTGACTTTCATTGGTGTCAGAAGTGATGAGCTCAAAGGTTTTGACTTACATTGGTGTCAGAGGTGATGAGCTCGAAGGTTTTGACTAACATTGCTGTCAAGTGATGAGCTCGAAGGTTTTGATTTACATTGGTGTCAGAAGTGATGACCTCGAAGGTTCTGACTTACATTGCTGTCAAGTGATGAGCTCGAAGGTTTTGACTTACATTGGTGTCAGAGGTGATGAGCTCGAAGGTTTTGACTTACATTGGTGTCAGAAGTGATGAGCTCGAAGGTTTTGGCTTACATTGGTGTCAGAAGTGATGAGTTCTAAGGTTTTGACTTACATTGGTGTCAAGTGATGAGCTCGAAGGGTTTTGACTTACATTGGTGTCAGAAGTGATGACCTCGAAGGTTTTGACTTACATTGCTGTCAAGTGATGAGCTCGAAGGTTTTGACTTACATTGGTGTCAGAGGTGATGAGCTCGAAGGTTTTGACTTACATTGGTGTCAGCAGTGATGAGCTCTAAGATTTTGACTTACATTGGTGTCAGAAGTGATAAGCTCGAAGGTTTTGACTTACATTGCTGTCAAGTGATGAGCTCGAAGGTTTTGACTTACATTGGTGTCAAGTGATGAGCTCGAAGGTTTTGACTAACATTGCTGTCAAGTGATGAGCTCGAAGGTTTTGATTTACATTGGTGTCAGAAGTGATGACCTCGAAGGTTCTGACTTACATTGCTGTCAAGTGATGAGCTCGAAGGGTTTTGACTTACATTGGTGTCAGAAGTGATGAGCTCGAAGGTTTTGACTTACATTGCTGTCAAGTGATGAGCTCGAAGGTTTTGACTAACATTGCTGTCAAGTGATGAGCTCGAAGGTTTTGATTTACATTGGTGTCAGAAGTGATGACCTCGAAGGTTCTAACTTACATTGCTGTCAAGTGATGAGCTCGAAGGGTTTTGACTTACATTGGTGTCAGAAGTGATGAGCTCGAAGGTTTTGACTTACATTGCTGTCAAGTGATGAGCTCGAAGGTTTTGACTTACATTGGTGTCAGAAGTGATGAGCTCGAAGGCCTCGGTGACCTGCTCGGCGGTGGCGCCGCCACCCACGTCCAGGAAGTTGGCTGGCGCCCCGCCGTGAAGCTTGATGATGTCCATGGTCGACATGGCGAGACCCGCGCCATTCACTGTAAATACACGGCACCCTTCACTGCACTGCACAGATACTCGTCAAATACCTCAATTGAATTCCATTTCTTTAAACAAATATTCATAATGAAGGAAATAATAAAAAAAAAAGATATGTATGGTTCATTTTACATTATAGACGCACGCAATATTTAATATGTCTATTTTATTAATTTATATAGACTGATTGCTTAAAGTACGCCGCGGTTCCAAAGTCATATCGCGACAATGGGAAGGTTCAATGTAGAGAGTAGCCATGTCTGCCAGATTACTCTCCTACTCGAAGAAAGATGTGGGAGATTATTCCTGCACAGACACAAACCCTATTGTCGACTGTGTTCTGCCAGGCCAGCCGAAGCGGCGGGTGCGTGGTTCGACCCCCAACTGTGCAAATATCTATGTTTGTGCAGGATAAAGATCCGATGGCTTTCTTCGCAAGAAGTAAGGAGAGTATTACCCCCGACGTCATGGCTACTCTCTACCTTGACCCTTCCCGTTGTCGCGATATGACCTACAAGGGTTAAAGTCTCACTTAAGCAAGCAAACCTACAAACACGGCCAGTAAAGCAGACCCCCACCAAGACCTACACACCCAGGCAGCCTATAGACCCCTCCAGGCCGATGTAGTTGAGATCAGACTTGGCCGCCCTGGCATCCCGCTCATCCTCTTGGCTCCAGTCCTTCAGCGCGAAGATCTCCTTCTGTCTGTAGAAGGCGTTGTCGTCAAAGTTCATCTTACAGTCCATGCAGTACACTGGAAGTCGGCAAGCAAGCAAGCCAAGCAGACAGGGCATAATACTCAATAGGTGCGTCATCATTTTAGGTATCGCTGTCGCATAGATTTGATTTGATTGGGACTTACAGGGAGAGACATAACCGACTGCCCGGGACATTTGAATTACATGGTCGGACAGGTCAAAATGTTGGTTGTATGCCTGAAAATGTTCAGCAGTTACACTGGGCCAACAACCTGCAGGCACTGATCAATGTGAACAATATAACATCGGAAAACTTTGCGCTCACTTTTCGGAACATAACGTCGCAGAATCGTCGAAATCCTTTTAAATAGCACAGTAAATAAATTGTTTACTATTTGTATCAACGTTGTTGCTTCTGAATTTGTTAGGACAGGTACATTTTCAGGGGGTGCAGGTCAATCTCAAGACCACGTGCCGGACAGGACAGGCGACATTCAAAGTTAATGTTTGTCCCTGGGCTTAACGGCACTTTCAGCCTGTAAGGCTATGTCGTGCCTCTTGTACACCATCACTTTACTAAGCTTTACTAAGATCTCGTAACATCTCGTAACCTCTGCTCGTATTTATTTCTAAATTGTATTGTCGGGCCGCAGAAGAACGAAAAATTCTAAACGCATCATAAACATATTTATTAAAATGATTGTTAATATCATTGCATGAAAAATAAATTACGCGAAAATGTCTCAACCTAACACAAGCACATGGCATAAACATGCCAGACGCCGGAAGTGTTTTGGCGACCTACTGACCTTGACCTTGAGCGTCTTCCGCCATGGGGTTGATCTCAATGAGTGTGCAGTCATTGGCGATGAAAATCTCATACAGACGGTCGATAACGTCAGCCGCCTACACATCAAGGGAGAGAGAGACGGCCATTTTTATATGCGGACAAGGATAGATAACTTTTAAATTAATATTTTCATACTTGGATCAAATAACTATGAAAAAATTAGGAGGAAATGCGGGCGACTTAACTGTGAAAATCGTATCTTCAAAAGAGGGTAATCGAACTGTTAAAATCACATTTTCAAATGCGGTCAAGGTCATTGTCAAAAGTATATTTACAAAACAAGGTAACCGACGATATCTCATCATCAAACGCGAGTAAATTACTCTCAGATTTATATCTTTGAACGCCAGAGACGTAGTGTTTAAGCCTGTTTTGAAACGGCAAAAAATAACCTTTGAATTAAATATTTTCAACCTGTACTGAGAAAAAGATGTTTCAAGGCTGCCACATCAACGATTTCACCATTTTAATTTCGTTTGTAAATATACGTTTTAAAGCTGGCACATCAGACTTCATATTCAAAACAATCCATATTTAACAGCTGAGGTACTTCATGCAAATGGTCCCCTCAAAGCCGCGAGGTAAAGATATTAAAATAGATATTTCACATCAAAGATTTCACACTCGACACAGCTAGCCGACGTATTTGATACACATGGTCCCCTCGAAGCCGCGAGGTAAAGATATTAAAACTGATATTTCACAGCAAAGATGTCATATTGCACACAGCTAGTTGACGTACCTGAGTCAACTGGTCCCCTTCGAAGCCCATGAACTCGGCCACCCGGAACGCCTGGCCGGGCTGAATGCCTGTGAAGATGTTGACTGGTTCCCATGTGATGGCATCCGGGTACTCGTTCGCCACCTCCTCGATGTTCATGCCGCCCTGGGAGCTGGCCAGCAACACGGGGCCCTGGTGAAGGAAAGGCAGAGGTTATAGACCACCGTTATGGTGGGTTGTATACTCAGGATGCTTTTACCAATAGACCGATCCAGGCTCCGACACACTAAGCCCCGCCCACGCTTGAGTCCTTTTGTCTTACTCGTGAGTATGAAATTGACAATCATAGCCGATGGTACGTACAAGTGAGAAGTGCTCATCTCTGAAACTGGCAAGAAAGTAACATGCTGCAAACAAAGTCAGACAAACAAAGCAGCATGTCACTTTCTCGTCCGTTTCAGACATGACCACATCTCACTTGTACCCACCATCAGCTATGATTGTCAATTTCATACTTACGCTTAACGAAAAAGGACTCAGACATGGGCGGGGATCAGCTCGGAGTGTATTGTGTAGCTGCCGAGAAAAGGGGACCGAAGTACAACTGAGCTGACGTACCGCGTATTTCCGGTCGAGGGTGATGGCGAAGTAGTATTCTCGCCTTGAGTAGAGGCGCTCACAGACCATGACCTTGCTGCACAGGCGGCCAGACTCTCCGGTCTGCTTGGTGAAAATCTTGTGGCCGATCATCTTGTGCGCCGCATCCTTGCACGATTCAGCGCTAAGGAACGAAATACATTCAATGTTTATGAGTGCACATGAAGGCTGAATTCGGCCAAGAAACAGCCCGAGTCGGTGACATTTGACGGGAAAATATACGCGCAATGAATTGAATGTAACATATATTATTATATCATACATTAGACATCGCTGACACTGGAGGATAATGTGTAATTTTAAAACATGAACATAAGTGATCTCTACAGAAACATTTCATCAAAAACATGAACATAAGTGATCTCTACAGAAACATTTCATCAAAACCATGAACATAAGTGATCTCTACAGAAACATTTCATCAAAACCATGAACATAAGTGATCTCTACAGAAACATATCATCAAAAACATAATATCACACAGTAGCCAAATATAATAATATGTTATACATATAAGAATCCTTTTGCTCAGTTGATCGATGCAAGTACATTACTTACTCGAAGAGGATCTTGACTCCTCCTTTGAGTCCGCTGTCGAAGTGTCCCTTTCCTCGGCCTCCAGCAAGCACCTGTGCCTTGATCACCACATCCTTGGTGCCTGTCGTGTCTCCTGCAAGCAAGGCAACAAACCTTCATACACTGAGACCGCTGTTGTGCACACTAGCGGCCTACCAGAACGTTGGACATAGTGTAGCCGGGTAGCGGGCTTAGTCGGGTGAAATCGCCCATCATTTACATAGTAACTTTAACCGATAAAGCCCCGTATTCGGCTACTCTGCGTTTGTGAAATCTACAACAGTTTAGCAGTTAAGCCGACTACGGGGTTTATTCGGCTGAAGTTACCATGTAAATGATGGGCGATTTTAGCGGACTAAGCCCCGTAGCCGGCTAAACTATTACGTGAAATAGGCCACATATAGCTAAACT
The DNA here is from genome assembly GCA_964019135.1 of Arenicola marina. Classification (NCBI taxonomy): domain Eukaryota; kingdom Metazoa; phylum Annelida; class Polychaeta; family Arenicolidae; genus Arenicola; species Arenicola marina. The sequence goes on along the minus strand of OZ025254.1, from coordinate 9,621,329 downwards.
GGGCCAAGGAACCAGCCGAGACGAAAAAGGATGAAACATACCGCAGAATAGGTGCCCGGGTCTGGATTCGAACCCAAGACCTATTGATCTGCGGTTTAGTGCGCTAACCACTACACCATGGAGGCCCCCAGGACCTATTGATCTGCGGTCTAGGGCGCTAACCACTACACCAGGGAGGCCCCCAGGACCTATTGATCTGCGGTTTAGTGCGCTAACCACTACACGAGGGAGGCCCCTTAATCCATAACGACATTTCAGTTCCGAAACAATGGCATTAGGCCTTTTGTGGACAACAGTGCCAAGGTTTACCTTCATCGTGATATGCATGTAGTCTGTGATGCCATGGGCATTGTTAGTGGTGTCATGGGCGTTATTATTGGTGTCATGAACGTTGTTAGTGGTGCCATAGGTGTTACTAGTGGTGTCAAATGTGTTATTAGTGGTGCCATATGTGTTGTCAGTGATGTCATGCGCGTTGTTAGTAATGCCATATGTGTTGTTAGTGATGTCATGCGCGTTGCTAGTGGTGTCATATGTGTTATTAGTGATGCCATATGTGTTGTTACTGTTGCCATAGGTGTTGTCAGAGGTGCTGTAGGCGTCATTAGTGATGTCATGTGCATTGTTAGTGTTGTCATTAGTGTTGCCATGGGCGTTGTTAGTGCTGTTATTAGTGATGCCATGGGCATTGTTAGCCGTGATATAGACGTTACGTGGTGGCACGTGTGTTGAGTGCAACCATGCGTGATATTAGTCGTGCCATGTCTGCATTTTTGTGATCAAGGAGGCTGTTAGTGGTACCATGCATGGTGAGGCCCTACCTCTCACAGAAAGGTCAAGATATAAAGTAGGGCTACCTTTGCCAAAAAAAATGGAGAAGGGACAAACCTAATCGAAAACAGTGGAGCATTCTGATGATAATTTATAATCACTCATACTTACCCAACGATCTATCCACCCATATCACAAGATCCAACCAACAGAACTATCATAAAGACCTAACCAGGCCAAATGTATGTACGCTCAAGATATCGGCCTGCATGAGGCTCCCGATAGCACAGCTTCAAAGTAACGATCTTCTTTATTCAGTTTTTTATTTGCATTTCGCTTGGTCGCCTTAAACAAAAGTTAGTGAAAACGTCGGGATGATTCATAAAAAGTAGTGAAAACGTGGGGATGATGCATAGAAAGTAGTGAGAAAGTACGGATCACACAAAAGCAGGGGTGAAACAATGAGGAAAGTAAGGATTAGTCACATGCCTGTGCTATGGGTGTGGCTCTAAATGGGTCGTTAGTTATGTTAACATCCGATTAGCGGTGTTTCGCTGTACTATGCACGCTGTTAGCGGAGCCGTGCATTTATACGTATCTCGTAGTAGTATCTCGTTCGCACGACACAATATCTCGTTTGCACGACATAGTATCTCGTTCGCACGACATAGTATCTCGTTCGCACGACATAGTGTCTCGTTCGCACGACATAGTATCTCGTTCGCGACACATTATCTTCTTCGCACGACTTAGTATCTCGCTCGCACGACTTAGGATCTCGTGTGCACGACATACTTCTACTACGCAGATTTAACGCCAGGTGGGGGGGGGGGGGGAAGGGGTTACACCAAATAACCTATACAAACGCTATTGGAAGTTACAAAAACACAAAACCGGTCGGAACCCGGTGGAGGGGGGCACAACATTACTATAGTGGTGTGGGTGTGCCGCCCGTGCCATATATAGGGGGCCTATAGATGAAGAACTAGAGAAAAGTGCGAGATGCTGTGGCCCTCGAGAGAGAATTTTTTGGTAAAAAATTCATCAAAAATAAAGTAATAACAGTCATGAATGAGTATATATGGAGGTTAATTTCGATATCAACTGGATATGGTCTCGAGCTGCAAAACTTCGGTCTCGGAAGGGCACACCGAGATAAATTGTACATTTCTGCTTCCTGCGATGGAGAAAAAAAAATGCAAAAAAAGGTGTCATTTACCTATTACAGCTTGCCCCCATGACTGTGAACACCCTCCCCCCCCCCCCCCCCCCCCACCCCTCCCCGCTCCGAGGGTCAGAACTAAAAATGGAGGCCTCCCTGGTGTATTGCCTAGCGTACAATTAAGACCGCAGATAGCTACCCGGATAGTGGGGTGGGGGACAGAAACGTTCCATCCATATCGCATTTCGACGGGCCTAAAACATCACTATAACTACTAATACTATCTATTTTGCTTTGTGTTAAATAATTGATGGACGTTTGTATTCAATACATGACGGGGGTTTGTATAAAATAATTGATGGACGTTAGTAATAAATAATGGATGAACGTTTGTCTCCCAATAGTTAACCGTCAGATATAGGCAAATAACGTGCAGTTTAATATCTTTCAATCTTAGTTTATGATGCATGTGGAGCTATAGAGACTTGACAAGAGGCAATAACTAAGGAAGGTCCTTGGATAAAACGACTGGGGATATAAATTAACAACAAACACCATAATGTGTCAGTATTTTAGTAATATAACCCCAAAATACTCTTTCCCCGCCTCTACGATAACGAAATACTGAAATACATGGACGGAGGAAAGTGTAATTAAACCAAAGCAAACTATTACAAGTGATAGGATATAAGCAACGTGCCCAAATCAGCAATATATTATCTTATCCGCCGCCTATGCAATAATTTAAGCCCCGTCGCGCAATCGGCTTGGGTGCCCCCTACCATTTTTAAGCACTTTGTTGACATGGCGACCCGCGCATGCATGCACACGCGCAAACAGTAAGGCATTACATCACAGTGCTGTGGACTACCTGCCCGTCTTGGAAACTAAGACACGCCAAATCATGACAACAAACATGTACCCGCTGCACAGACGGGGTATCGCTTTGGTTTCCAACTTTCAGTGTAGTTTCACGCAAACATTTTAGTTATGAGAACATCATAGGTATGAGAGTCGTGGCATGTGGGTGAAGTGGTTGGGCTGGGCACGTTATGGTCATGCAGATGTAATTGTTCATATTGACAGAAACACGATATATATTACAAGGCGTTCACTGAAGGAGACAACCGACAATTTCACACAAACATAGCATAAGTAGATGATGCATGCACTAAAGATGAAGACATATGATTGCTTTTAGCGATTGTTTCCATCCATGCATCGAGTTAGCACGAGATGCTATGTCGTGCGAACGAGATACTACGTCGTGCGAACAAGGTACTAGGTCGCGCGAACGAGATACTATGACGTGCGAACGAGATACTATGTCGCGCGAACGAGATACTATGTCGTGCGAACGAGATACTATGTCGTGCGAACGAGATACTATGTCGTGCGAACGAGATACTATGTCGCGCGAACGAGATACTATGTCGTGTGAACGAGATACTATGTCGTGCGAACGAGATACTATGTCGTGCGAACGAGATACTCAGTCGTGCGAAAAATATTTCTAAATGTCCCTAGCGGGGCTCCGTAGCATTTCAGATTGTTGGTTGTTAATTTTTTTTGCGGTAACGGGCCAAGCAAGATTTTTTTATCCAGAGGAAGATTTCTAATTTAAAGCAACCCCGCCACCCCCCCCCCCCTTGCTGGATATCAAATAGACCACTTCGCTAATCGTAGTTCCAATTTTGCCACCGTGAGGCGCCACTGCATGTGCAATGCATTCTGGGTATTATTTTGGTCATTGCGAGATGTCAAGATGGCGTCATCGCATGACAACGTATTTTGTAGACATTTAAACATGAAATAGTGTCATCTATGTAACGGAAAAGTTACGTAAGCTGAATGTAAGTTAAATATGCTCATTAATTGACATGCCTTGCCAATAACGTGGAAATATGGTATTTATTTCCATAGAAAAAGTCAAGATAACACCAAAATATTTCCCATAACTCCTTGCGCCAGTCTCGATTTTTCCAAGATGGCGTATAATTGCGCCATAAAAGTCGTGTATGGTCCGTTCCTTACTCATGCCATTGGTCAGGTTCGACGCCCCACTGTAGTATCCACATTTACGGTAATGGGCATCATTTAATTTCGCATTTAGCGTTAGCCACGCCATCCTGTTATATTAAACTAAACGAGCGTACGGCTGGGCTACTGTACGCCATACTGTTGGGGGAGCTGTACGTCGTACTGCTGGGGGAGCCGTACGCCGTACTGCTGGGGGAGCTGTACGCAGTACTGCTGGGGAAGCTGTACGTCGTACTGCTGGGGGAGCTGTACGCCGTACTGCTGGGGGAGCTGTACGCCGTACTGCTGGGGGAGCTGTACGCCGTACTGCTGGGGGAGCTGTACGCCGTACTGCTGTGGGAGCTGTACGCAGTACTGTTGGGGGAGCTGTACGCCATACTGTTGGAGGAGCTGTACGCCGTACTGCTGGGAGAGCTGTACGCCGTACTGCTGTGGGAGCTGTACGCCGTACTGCTGTGGGAGCTGTACGCCGTACTGCTGGGAGAGCTGTACGCCGTACTGCTGGGGGAGCTGTACGCCGTACTGCTGTGGGAGCTGTACGCCGTACTGCTGGGGGAGCTGTACGCAGTACTGCTATGGGAGCTGTACGCCGTACTGCTGGGGGAGCTGTACGCAGTACTGCTGTGGGAGCTGTACGCCGTACTGCTGGGGGAGCTGTACGCCGTACTGCTGGGGGAGCTGTACGCAGTACTTCTGGGGGAGCTGTACGCCTTCACTGTCAAACACCGTGCCCGATTAATGTCACCAAGATCTTTTGTCCTAAGACGCAAGGACCGTCGTCCAACAATTATTAACCTTACAGCCTACTATGTGGGACTATCTATATCGGAGTATCTCCTTATGGAAACGTCCTTACGGCACGGGTTCACGCCAGGTAAGGGCACCGTGATGTGATAAGGGACGATATTATCGTGTCGCCATCGCGTTTCAGTTGCCGAGGGACCTTCTTGAGGCCGGCCGTGCAGCCACACTGGTCTCATGTTGACAAAGAGCGGCGATAGGACTGATATAACCAAGTGGCGCCGCATATCAGCGGCGCAATAGCAGCCCTGGGACTCCATCAGACTGACATCAGTGACAATAGTAGCCCTGGGACTCCATCAGACTGACCTCAGTGACAATAGCAGCCCTAGGACTCCATCAGACTGACATCAGTGACAATAACAGCCCTGGGACTCCATCAGACTGACCTCAGTGACAATAACAGCCCTGGGACTCCATCAGACTGACCTCAGTGACAATAGCAGCAGCCCTGGCACTCCATCAGACTGACCTCAGTGGCAATAACAGCCCTGGGACCCCATCAGATTGACATCAGTGGCAATAACAACCCTGGGACTCCATCAGACTGACATCAGTGGCAATAACAGCCCTGGGACTCCATCAGACTGACATCAGTGGCAATAACAGCCCTGGGACCCCATCAGACTGACATCAGTGGCAATATAAGCCCTGGGACCCCATCAGACTGACATCAGTGGCAATAACAGCCCTGGGACTCCATCAGACTGACATCAGTGACAATAGCAGCCCTCAGACTCCATCAGACTGATATCAGTGACAACAGCAGCCCTCAGACGCCACCAGACTGACATCAGTGACAATTGCGGCCCTGGGACTCCATCAGACTGATCTCAGTGACAATAACAGCCCTGGGACTCCATCAGACTGACCTCAGTGACAATAGCAGAACTCAGAATCCATCACTGACCTCAGTGATAAAAACAACCCTCAGACTCCATCAGACTGACCTCACGGGACAATAGCAGCACTCAGACTCCATCAGCCTGACCTCAGTGACAATAACAGGCCTGGGACTCCATCAGACTGACCTCAGTGACAATAGCAGCACTCAGAATTGACTACTAGTCTTGACTAGTTCCTTGCCAACCCTGCATTATATATGCATGTCTCACCTTAAAAACAATGACCAATGAAAATAAAAAATACAAATAAGTTTAGTTTTTAATGGCAAGAGCTACAAAGCATTGAATTTGTTTACCACCAATAAACTATTGTGTTTCACTGCAGCATTGACAACACTTACTTGCATGAACGCTGCTGTCACACCTTGTAGCTCCATTGCCTCAATTACACAAGCCATGCACAGCAGCATATGGCAACAACATTGCATAGCAACAAACATTTCTTGGGAAATCCAGATATTGTATTACTTATTACTACTGTGGGCAGTGGTACTTAGCCCCCCCCCCCCCCCTCCAGATACTTTGTAAGTAACATATACATAATAGAAAATCTTGTTCTATTCTTATTGTGGTCAATTTAAAGTTATAATATCATTCAACTCCAGGTGGCTCTGACGATAGCAGTATTTTATCCTAGTCAGAGCCTCCTGTGTTAAAATGGTATTTATCTTCCCTTTATGTTCATTTATGTATTAAATATTATCGCTTTGAAAAATAAATGATTTCGAATCTGAATCTCACATTATTTATCGATTTTAGTAGAAGAGTTTGGTTCTCCATATAGTTGTACATAGTACAATCGCACAGCAGTTAGTATTCTAATGAAAATACCACCTCTTAAACATGCAATGTGTGTTACTCATGCTAAGCTGTGATTTAGGAAACCAAAACATATTAGTAGTGGAAATCACACTGAATGTTAAATTCCCCTTTTACCAATATTAGCGTTTGCTGGCACATACACATTTTTGCCACAGGACTAATAGTACACATTTTTGCCACAGGACTAATAGTAGACATCATTAGACACTCCTCCTCCGACCTAACACCCACCTTCTTGGCTTACTGTTGTCCAAGGCAGATTGTGATTGAAAGACAACATGGGACATGCAAATCATCACACATTCGTTTTTCATGCTGTGTTTTCATAATAATGGTTCATCAACAAGTGTTTGAACTGCATATGACGGTCTCCTTGATATTTCTAACTACAAAACATGGCAAATTGCTTTCCCTATTTATATCAAATTACTCTATACTCAATTGCACCATATAATTAAAATTTTATGTTGAATGAACCAGTGATATATTTTAGTGATACACCACTGTTCAAAAGCTCAAGTAGAATTTGTGAACTTTTTCACATTTCATCTTGTAGCGCTGGTCACGTAAAATGTTAAAGGTTTTTGGGTTCATGTACCCAATTATCTTCACCATAGATTGTAATGTGTTCAATTGCGAATAAATCAGTATAACTATATTACTAGTGGTCATATTTGGGACCTTGCATATTCGAATCATTATAAAAGCTGACAAGTTACTTTCAGTTTAAAGCAAAATAAAAAAGGATCAGAATTTGCAATGTTATATATATGGTGAGGTGTTTGCTGGTGAGGAACTGAACATGTGCCACAGCACTACAGACCCTGCTTAAACAATTATAGTACAGGATAATACTTCTGCCATTCTAATGGAATTGGTGCAGCAGTTTCAGTTCCTTTGTCTTGCCATATCCTTTAGAGCGGCTTACTTCTTTTTTTTTACTTCTTTTACTATTTAGTAAATAAAGGGTGCAACAGTTTGCCTTGATAGTGTTTGGTTCTTTTACTAATGTTCTTGACCTTTTCATGCAACAGCTTTACATTTTTTGTCAGCACTTAGTTCATACTGGCGTGACATTAAGTGAATTTGCTGAACCACTTTACCTGTTCTTGGTTCATTTGTCTGTGGTTGTTATACTGTAGTGAACAGCTTAATACAGAACTGACCAACCTGTCTAAGTTCAATCTGAGCTTTCATAAGTCACTTGACAAGACTTACCAAAGTCTGTGGCTATTGCATGAGCATCCTCCGCTGTGGATGCCACTTCGTACTTGGGAACACTGACACCATGCTTCTTGAGGATATCCATAGCCTGGTACTCATGGATAGACAGGTGGCGCCTCTGCTGGCCATGACTGACATTGCCAGCCAGATTAACTTGGCCATTGGCAAGGACCTATAAGACAAGTACAAAATATCAGATACAACTCAGTTGTTCATTTAATTGAGTAAAGCAAATACCATCATTTACATACATTTTGGAACATACAATAGCTTTCATTTGATTCCATTACTACCAGGGTCTATGCCACTTTATAATGAGAAGAATCATAGAGGAAAAGGCAGTACAATTATATTCATGCTTTATATATAACATGCTTGTTATCATGTTTATAAAGCTAGTCGCTTGTTAGTCATACAAAATATAAAGACATTGCAGCATTCAATGCTTTAAATTAGGGCTTTTTGCAGACTTCAAGTGAACGTGGCGAGACAAGCGGCAGGGAGAGGGGGGCAGGGTAATAAGAAAATTACTGGTGTTGCCAAAATAATGTATTGCATCATATAAGTCAACAAGTCAGGAGATAATTCCACTTAAAAGCTGCGTCGTAAGATGTTTTTTTCCCAGGCATTGTGTTAATGTGGCAATCAAGACTGACAATGAACTACTTAGGTTGTGTTATTTATTACTTAATTGCCACACACCTCCACCGACACCTATTGTAGATCAATGATCAGAGGCCAGGTTTCAGGTGGTGTAAATTGATATTGCTGCCACTGGCCTCGCACCAAATACAATAAGTTAATTGTGCCAGACAGAAACTTGATACTGGGTAGATATGACAGTGATTCATAAACATGCAGTAAGAGCCAGCCACTGGTGACACTTGATAAGAGCTGCGATCAGAGAGGGAGAGGTAAATGTTGTTAGTAGTCGCGACTGTTTGTATAAACAAATTTGGCTTGGTAAGGGCCAGGAAAGCCAGCCACTGGTGTGACACTTGATAACAGCCACTGGTGACACTTGATAAGAGCTGCGATCAGAGAGGGAAAGCTAAATGTTGTTAGTAGTCGCGACTGCTTGTATAAACAATTTTGGCTTGGTAAGGGCCAGGAAAGCCAGCCACTGGTGTGACACTTGATAAGAGATGCGATCGGAGAGGGAGAGCTGAATTTTGTTAGTGGTCGCGACTGCTTGTATAAATAATTAATTGGTTTAGTTGGTGGGATAGGATTAAGCAGGGATAAAGGGGGGCGGTCGAGAGGCCAAAGTCTGAGTGAATTAATAAATAATACCTGAAGATTGCAAGCTAAGTGTATCAATACTATATAAATGGCACAGAGTTGGATACCTAGTTAACAGCCTTGCAACAATATTTGAGTGTATTAAAACAATTAATTTGTCACTTTAGACAATCCTTCAGATGCTGTTGTGAAGTGGGAGAAGGGAGCCAGATATGTTAATGTTCGACTGGCTATATCTGTATATAAACATCCCCTTATTTTGGTGCTTGGAGCTAGGCCTACAGGCATTTGCCAACCCCTTATCATTATGATAGGACTCCAGTTATAACTTATACAATCTTTTCAGTTTTACTAAACAGAAGTCATATAGGTCTAACGCAGAGACCAACAACTATATCATTAAAATTGCCAATTGGTAGGTCGCATCAGTGAATTTTCATTTCAGAGCGACCGCAAGTGGCATAACTTCAATGGAAAATATGGGTGAAACTGTGTGCATTTATGAATTTGACTTGAAGATAAAATTTGTTCAGCAAATGTTACTGATGAGGCATCGTCCTCGAATAATTTGGCATGGTTACGTTGTACCGATTACAATCCGAAAGTTTGCGAGAAGTAACAAACTGTGATCATGTTCAAGTAGGCCTAAATACCAGTTCACGGGTTCACAACAACTGAACAAGTCAGAATATTTAGGCTAGCGCTGACCTTCAGGGGGCTCGGCCTGTATGTAAAAAACAGAAACTGTCTAAAGGCCACGCATAAATTAAATTGATATTTCAAAGTTAATAATCGAGACTCCGTTAGTTATTGGACATAAACATACTCTAAGTCCTTGACAACGAGCAAGTTTCTCCACAAACTTCACTCCGCGGACGATACTGGACGCCATCATGATCTTCGTTACGTCACTTCCTGTGTGACTTCTCGTTGGAGAACTCGCGTTACTCGTAAACTCTCGCCTGTCCTCTTCACGGACACGTCACGTTATGTATTCATACGTTTGTAATAAAATACTCAGAAGCCTGTTTTTATTGAAATATCTGTTAAATGTTAAAACACTATTTCTTATTTTGTATTATATCTGAACGAAAGCTTGATTATTCAGCGACATATCTGCGAAGATAATAAGGTACTATATTTTAGCAGCGGGTGGTTACTGAGGTTCGTGGACTGCGTGATTCGGTCTTTGCGGCTCAAGAGATTGCGTATGTTGGAACATATGTCAGTTTAGCCAGAACATTTTAGAGAAGAAACTGTTGTAATTCCTCCGTTGAAAACAGTTCAACATAACTCACGATGCCGACCAAGCAGCGAATGCGATTGATGAATGAGAAGCACAGCAAGAATGTCGCCAACAGGGGAAATGTTCCGAAAACTTTGGTGAGCTGAAGTACAGTTTTACTATTTTAGCGTTGGCCGTTGCTGTGAGTGAGTGTGATTCGGCAACGTCACAAGTTCACAACATATTGTAACTTGTTCTCAGCTTGCGCTTAAATCTGTTTATGTTTCTTCGAGCCAGAAGCTCAAAAGTGCTATTATAAAAGAAACCTAACCCAGTAAACAGTGGCCATCTGGCATAATATATTTTTGGAGCCATGAAATTCAAGTAAGACCGATCTAGAGACTCTAGATTACGACTTAAACATAAATCTCGAATGAGCCTATTCTTTTTGAAAATCCCAGTTGGAAAAACAGGCTGGAACCGATACCCAGTGGAGTGGGTCTCCCTAGGACAGTAAAAGTTTAAATCCCCAAAGTGGCAAATTTATTCTTTGCAAGAATAATAGTCCCAACACTCAACCAATAATGTGGTTATTTATTTATACATTTTAGGCTGCATATACAGCACTTTAAAGTTTTATGTTATGATTTTCAGGCCTGATTTTCAATGCCAGAGGATATACTTATTTGTTTGATATAATATGCAAGAAAGCTATTTTCCCATGTATGATGTATAGGTGGCTAAACAATATACACTGCATCAGGGGGCTATAGATAACTTATCACACCTTGCAGCATTAACAATTCATCTCTTCCAAACTATATCTTTTTCCACCTCTCTTTGCAAGAGATCTCTTCTGCTCTCTTTTGAGGTAGAGGCTATTCCAATGTAGCTGAAGCTATATATGCAATATTTGTTCAGTGCGACCAGATAGAATTAAGGGTAGAAACACATGAATGAAACAATGAATAAATGTAGTGGTCCCTGCATTACATAACTTATGGGGTGTGACATCTGTTCTACCAGCCCAAAAAAAGTGTATAATGGAAGGAGTCATATAATCAAAGGATGCCCCAAGATGGGCAGTTTTTGCTCAAGTATCGCAAATCACAGATAGTCTTTGTATTAACTTCGGCCAACTCTCTACTCAGCATTGATGCTTTTATATTGTGGCGTTGCTGTAAGGTTTTCAGCCACCCCTTGGAAGCAGATAAATGATTTAAGTCCAGTGAGCAGATTAATATATAAGAGCTTTCCCATCAGAGAAATGTTCTTGGACTGTACTGTGCTGAACCAGTCACACGTCAGTCTGTAAAGTTTATCGTACACTATTTTCCTAGGCTTCAGAGTCTTTGATGCAGCTCTGGTTCCTCTTTCTCGCTTATCCATGATAGCATCAGCATTCAGTCTAACGGAGCTGCTATACTGATTAAGTTTTCTTCAGATATGTGCCATTAAATTGCATCTACACCCTGCTCATTTTGCTTGCATCTTCCAGCCGCTGTGTACATGTACACAAAGGGTGTGAATAACACTGATGGGCTATTAAACATCTGCCTTTTTAACAACCAGTCAGATTAGGGCGGTTTATGGTTTGTTAATGCCAATTAGGTCAACTGCCATGTCATTGCCTTGCAGTCAGCACCTGTAGCCTTCAATGTTAGTGCCTAGCTCTCTGGTATAAATATATCTGGCCAAATTTTGGGAATCTAGAAATGTTTAACACCACTCTCATTTGCTTTCGTGAGGCAGGCCGTAGTCAGCAATCCATGTCACAAGACTAGAGGTAGAGACAGCTGGGCTCGCGCTAGGATATTTTTTTTCATTAGCCAATTTGGCTAATTCTGTAGAAAAACATTAGCCAAAATTATCCAAATATATTGGTTATAAATTGGTTATAAATCTCATAATTGGAGATGAATGTAGTAGATCTACCATGTAATGTGTTTTCCAGGCACATCTATGCCTTGATAGCCAGAGGAACAATTGATAAATGGGGTTAAACACTTATTTATATTCACCATTTTGGCAAGTGTCCAGGAAGTTGTTATCGCCAAATCCCGAATTTTCTCGCCAAATGGCTATTGGCGAATGCTAACGCGAGCCCAGGACAGGTCTCAGTGAATAGGTTTGGATGATTGCAAGTGGGTATTATTCTTTAAGCAGCTTAAACCTCTTGAAAGAATATCAGAGACACCCCTGATGACCTTTGATACTTGTGTAGAAGCAATGCGAAAGGTATGGCTGAATCAGCATGGATTATTCTAATGCTGCATTTCCCCCTGCAAGAAATTGTATGTTACTATGTATGTGCTGAAGCAAGTAATGAGGAGGCAGCTGATATATTCGATGTCTTAAACCCTGTTATCATTATTGTAATGAGACCTGTTGGAACTGAGACCCAATTGGAAAATGAAGTGATGCTACATTGGTGCCAGAGAACATAGATCTGATATCAATAGGCCCATTAATCGGATAATAATTTGTCCAAAAAGAGGTAACCTACCATATGGCCACAAAATCCTGCAGCTACCACTGATCCTTCATGCCTGCCTCTTACCCAACCCTGTACACCAAACTAAACATACCGACCAACTAACAAAAAAGGGATCTGTGTGAAAATTATAAGCACCAAAATTGTCACTTGTTGGGCTGGAGCCAAAACTTTTATTATTTCTTTAAATAAAATGGGTAAGCCAAACAATTATTTTTCATTAGAGAAAAAAACATTTAAATACAGTATGTATATAATAAAATATTTGATTAGTTATACATAAAATTGTATTACTCAATGGTTCTTTTCTTGAAAGACCTATTCACATGTCTAAATTGAGAAATTAAACCAGGACAAGCATCTTCATAATTTGATGTGAAAATTAGGCATTGGTTGTTAATGCGCAGGTTTGTACAGATTTTGTGACAAAACCACACAACCCATTTTGCACAACCACCAGACTGCAGGGATATTATGTTTATTTTGCAAATTTGATTTTGTCAGCTGCTAGCCTTTGGTGTTTTTTATTAGGTTATGTTGTAACTTTGTCACATGATGACCTGTTCAAATATAGTGGATTAGCAGCTCTGGTAGCTTCATTTATAGATGTGTTTCGTTTCGTGTTTCTCAACAGAAAGCAGCAGAGGAGAAGCTGCCAGTTGGTCCCTGGTTGTTGGGTCTCTTCATCTTCGTTGTCTGTGGATCAGGTGAGAAAACCAGTTATTGATTAGAGGTTACTCCTATATTTAATCACAATTCAATGCATACCTGTACTGCGTAAACGTTTGCTATCACTTTTGTTAGATAACCTATTATCTCATTGAGAAGATAACATTGTTTATTTGACTTGGTGAGAAATGAATCAGATGTCGATTTATGATTATTATTTGTTATGGAATGTTTGTCAATGTATTTATGATCATGTTTTTTTTTTTTTTTAGCTTATGACCAAGTTTATTGCTTATTGTTTGCAGCATAAATAATTGTTTATTATTTATTTAAGTTTTTTGTTTGTTTAGCATCATGTTGATTGTCTTCCGTAATAATACATAGAAGTATTTTCTTTGCAGCCGTTTTCCAAATCATCCAGAGCATCCGGATGACCTGAGTGACTGGCGCAGATGGACACAACAAGGCCCCCCTTTACACTCACTCACCATTCCATGCCTTCGCAAACTCATCTCTCATTTCACACATGCTTTAAAAACCATGGGCTTACTTACGACAACCGGATCTGAACATGGACTTTGGCACAAGGAAAATCGACACCGGACCTGATTGCATCTCAGGATCCCTCCCAGCAGAGGCTCGCGCTGTCGGGATCCTTCGTGATCCCGACAGCGGTCGGCACTCGACTCAACGGATCCATGGGGATCTAAGCTCTCCGGATCGCTCGATCCCGGACAAACGTGGGACTCTTCACGAACCTCAGGATCCCACAATGAAATTCGGATGGATACAAGGTCTCAGGATTTGCGCCGAGGTTCTGACAGTAGACCAGTCACCAGTCGCGTTATATCCCGACTTTGTCTGCAAGTCACAGACCTGATCTGTGATGTGTACTTAAAAAAGACTCCTGTCCGTGCTCTCTGAAGTCATTTATGCATTAAATTATCAGTTTGCGCTGAAGGGGTGTCATGGATTTCATATTTACCATTCTGTTAGCGATTTATTTTTTTAGTCCCCTGAGCTCGGGGTGAAGTATTAGGTTATGTTTCTCTGCTACGACAAACCGGGACTGTCTTAGAGTTATGCGAAGATGGCCAAGTCGAATGTGTAATCAAAAAATATAAATTATCTTCTGCTTGTCGCTTCAAGTGTTGATGCGTAAATTGAGACAAATCTTTAAAATAACACATTTTTGGGGGTAAATTATTTCTTTATTTTGCCTTCCGTTTTGGGAGCTGTGACCCACTTACTCTCGATAGTAGTCGTTTCCGGTCCTGTATCTCCAGGTTCTTCTCGCTGATCGCCAGTCCCGTGTCGCCAAACCTGCTCAAAATTGGACGAAAGCGCAAGAGTTTCATTGTAAATTGGGTCATCTAACCTCATAATGTGTAAATATTGACTCTTTGCATGGTAGTAGTTTATTGATGTTACTGTGCATTTAGCGTAAGTGATGTGGCCTCTTGTTCCTCGTAAACGTTTCTTTTCATATTTGGACTTTGCAATGTCACAATACCCGTTGATTCTGGGTACCGATATCTCTTAAAATGATTGTAATGTAAGTACATTACGACTTTTCTGTGAGCACCCCCCTAGGCCACATGTTGTCAGGCCTGGGTTCTAAAAAATTGTCCTGGTCGTCTACTGTGTGTCGTCACTTGGGTTTGGAGACGGCTGCGGTCCCGGGTCATCTGTGGACTTGACACTGTTTGGCCGCCTCCAGCCTTGGAAGCAATGTCATGTATTCATTCCTGTTTTCTGATGCAAAATAAACATCAGTCATTCATCACTTTGCCGTTTGTGTCAGTTTTGTTGTCGCCCACAATCTTCGATGGGACCTTGTGGAAGCCACAAAGGTGAAAACACTTTCGGTCACTAACGTAAAACATACCAGGAACGTTACAAGTTGGATCACAAATTTTAAAAAGTGACCACAAACAAAATTACGTTAGCTCACAAACTTAAATATGACTCCCACAAACAACATTAACGGAATAATTTCCACCCATCTATCAAAAAGAAAGTTTAACTGAGCGACGACAACCAAGATTTACATCAAAGATGTTTATAATATCTTTGCTTTACATGAAACCACTGCCTTTATGTTTTACTGATGTAATAAACATTCGATAATGTTCGATTTATTCAGGCCGCGGCTGTTGTTATGGTGATATGGCAACGATAACGGAACCATATCTCTAGGGTAAAATCCGACCCTTTGCAAAACTGTTATTTACCCGGCGACATTGGTATCGTTACGGGAGTGGGGTTGGGTGGTCACTCCAAACATATATGTTAGAAGGTCGCGATATATGGTACTCCTGTTCGAACAGGAGTAACAGGGGAAATAGTGGCCGATCGGAGAACGTTGGACAGAAAGACACCTCGATCTGTGGCTGTACCAGACGGGTGTACATGTAACGAATATCAACGCAGAAAATGTGCTTTGTGCCAATTATCAGTCGGGAGTAGTAAATGCAATGTGGTAATGGCAAATGGTCTGACTCAGCTCTTGCTTTGGTGAAAGAAATACCTGGTTGGTATAACGGTCGATAAGTTTTGAAAGCCATGGACGACCTTGATATATGGGGTGGGGGGGGGGGGGCGCAAGGGATATTTCCGTTAATCTGGAACGTGCTTGTCATTTCACCATGAATCGGGAATAAAGAAAATAATTCTTCGTGAACAGGGAATGGGGTATTTATTGACCGACCGCCGTGATCAAGGATTTTCATTAATCTTGAACTGGGAATTTTAATATTAAATATCCATTCGGGTTTGGCGTCTTTGTAGGCTTGCCTTTCACAAAGCGCCACATTTCCTCCCATTGTGCGCGAGGATAATCCCCATATGGCAAACGATGCGCTTATTAGGGTGTCCACATGCATAGCGTTCAATTATAATTGTATACTTTGTGCTCATGATTTTTATATATAGATAGATAGCTGCAGTGTGCATGTATGTGTGTGTGTGGGGGGGGGGGGTCCTTGGGTGCCCCTTGATGCCTGAGAGAGCGGACATTTGTGATAAAAGGAGATACAGCTGATATTATAAACCTTGCGACGGGGCGGGGGTGATATATGGGCACCGGGAATAAAGAATAAAGCGAGCGGGCTTGCCGGGCAAAAATAACAGACCGAGCAGGTCTGCATTGAACTGCAACATAGTGGATTTTGGAGGCCGGGTTCCTTGTCAGGGATGCGAGATAGCCCTATAACAGGGCCCACCGGCCGCAGGGCGGACCGGATCCGGTCCATGTTACATGTGGGCCATGTTACAGGGCTAGGATGCGAGACAGTAGCTTGAATAGGTCTAGACAGCTCGCTGACGCACAACATTTTAGTATTAGAAATAAACTATCGGTATTACTCTGATACGGGTCGGTCCAGTGTCTCAGCATTAACACTCGACCGACCAGTCAAATACTCTACTCAGTCCGCCGGTCGAGCGTTAGTGTCGCGAACTGCTGTCTACAGTGGCTTCTCGCGCAATGGATGGTCAACACGTGGCTACACCCATTGCCGCAAATCTAACGTTATACGAGTGTTCAGTGCTGATAAAAGGCTGCTTTGGGATTGCTAATATATTGGTAATAATAGGGATTGGTAATATAATGTGTTGGATCACCCGTCCTAACGAACACTTCTCTCTGTTATTTGATACGGTTCCTGTCGTATGGTTAAATTACGCGTTCAATAATGCGTCATTGGGAGTTGAATCAGCTTTGATTCTCAAATGCGTTTTCAGACTGAACATGAAGGTGGATGATGGATATATCCATGTTTGATTGCAAACACCCTGGGACCCCCACATTACTTATTTATGAAGATTATGAGCATTACACATTTTTCAGTCTTGGATAAATTGACGTGGATTTTTAGTCAAAAACAATTAAGCACCCAACAGACACCTTCCTAAGTCATTAATGCGTCATATAGCACCAGGCTCAAATCAGAGTATCATTCGTTTCTGTCATTCGTGCCTCACTCGTTTTAGCTGAATTTTGACGTTTGTGACTCCGATTCGTGTACGTTTGTGACATTTTTAGTTTGACGTTCGTGACCTGGCAAATGTTATTCTTGTGGCTTTTCACGTTTGTAGTCCATGGTGTTTTCACGTTTGTGGCTATTTTAATGTCTGTGATCGTTTTGCGGTAGGCTAAGCTCTGTCGGTCACAGATATGCTTATTCAGTCATAAGCGCAAATGCCGCTACGCAAATCGTAATCCATCGTATTTCGCAGACGGACGGATGCCAACCAACAGGTCGTTGTTACGTTTGTGCTTTCCACAGACCTCCCTTGCTTAGTTGGCGACTATAGGGACTCCGATGTATAATAAATACTCCAGCTCTGGCTTGTCGTGCTAGCTTATCGTCCTGGGAGCCAACTGTTATAAGATGAATGAGTCCATATCGACTGCGGGTTGCTGCAGGTTGACTATGCCGGGGTTGATCATTTATTGAACACTCCTTTGTTGTGCCAGCTGGAGTTACCGCCTATTGTTGATGGCGTACACAGTCACCTACCTGAAAGATTCATTGCACGCTTTGTAAACTGGTCTCAGATAAGTGGCTACGCTCGTGGTCATGAGATACGGTCCGCCTGCTTTCCAACTGCTATTTTGAAGTTTTTTTCATTGATCGATTTCAAGTGCTATGCTAGCATTGTTGTACACCCAACGGCTGCATACGGCAGGCTGGTGGAATAGCGTCAGGGAAGATGCATATACTTTGAACTATTGCGAATAGTAATGATTTTGAACCTTGAAATGAACGGTCAAATGTGGAATTGATTAGGTCATTTGGAATCCATGTCGGCGTTATATAAAAAAAAATCACCGCGTTAATTATGATAAATGTGGTATTATAAACAACAGAAAATAGAAAATACTTGAGTTGCGATTATGTTCAACAATAGCTACACATTGAGGGGTCAATATAATATCTCCTAACTGTAACACGCGCTAATACCCATTAATTTAAAGATTGGTCGTAACGGTTGGCCACCAACGAAATAAACATGATGTGCAATCTTTGTATTTGTTTCAGACCAAAAATGTTAATATTGGTCAGAAATTGATGATGATAAGTTCTTTCCTCTGCGGCCTGATAGTGAAACTGTTGAATTATACGAGCAACACTAATGGGATGTTGTGGAAATTGTTGAAGTTACACAGGTCTTTAACACAGACAGATTGTTCTCTGTGGCAAATCACGATAACAGTGGGCTGTTACGACGCAGTCATATTGCCCTGCCCTGCACTCTCGCTGTCAGCAACAGGGGCAGGGGTAGCTGTGATCTCCCCAGCGTTAGAATAAGTTATTCTAACGCTGGATGGATTCACAGCTAGGGCAGGGGCTGATCTAGGATTTTGGAAAGGGGGGCCGTAGGGGAGGGGGGGCCGGGGGAAGGGGCTACCTAAAACAAAAATGGCGTGGCGGGGGGGGGGGGGAGTAAAAATGACCGCGGGTGTCCGCCAATTGGATCGGCATCTGGGTTGCATCTACAAAATGTCTCTTTCCAATGTATTTAGTTGGAAAGCCAGACTTTTACAGTTTAAATAATATCATAATCTTCAAGGCATCTTTAATAACACGCATTTGTTTAACATGTGCGGCGGTTGTAGCAGGTTCCATCCGGCAGGTTTGATCAGATAGAAACAAACCCACTGACCAGCATATCACGACAATGAACCAGTGACGGCGAGACTAAATGAATCGGTTGAATGCTCTGACGAATCAATGACCAACACGACGCATCAAGTTAAAGGTTGTCTTTTATTACAGAAATGATGAAAGTTCGTTACGCTTTCTCATCGCGGAATTCCATGAATAAACTTCTATACCACACGTTTTGTTTCATAACGATCCTTGAGCTTTCATTCCTGGGCGGACATTGTGTTCCGCCCGACATCGTCTCCACACCCTCAACCGTGGCCAGGCAGTCCCCACTGTGACGTCAATGACGGCCGCCATCTTTGTGCGAAACCCAAACCAAACTCGTACCTAGCGCCGTTTTTTTTTTTTTATGAGCGACAAAGGCCGAACTAAAATCAGGCAGCGGCAAGCCAGAGAACGATAGATATGAGTAACAACTGTCCTTTCGATAGGAAGGAAGTAGCCAGGTGATATGGATGTCACAATATAGACCAGAAATATATCATAAAAGGGTGACTTAGTTGATTCGGCCTTCTCTCTCGCGCACGCTCTCGGCGGCATACACGATGGCGTTATGAAAGAGGTTCAGCACATAGCACATCGTCTAGGCTAAGACAACCCACTTACAGCTTCAATGGAGAGTCGCATAGCATAAGCGGCCATCTGATTACAGACAGACGGTTTTGGTAGTATTTCTTAGAAAGTTTGATGTTGAACATCAAACGAAAGTACCACTTATATGTTATTGGCTTTTTCGCCAGGAGAGAATAGATTCTTTACGACACTCCGCTTTTTCCCGTTCAACCCCGGGCCGCGGTGCCTATATCAGTGAACAGCTATCTGTATCTGGCCAGTTGGCGGTAGCAAATACAGGCTTAGAACACTAGACCGACTAACCACCCAACCACGTGTGGAAGGCTGTGTAGGAGGGGGAGGGGGGGTTCTTCACATGAAAAAAACAAAATGCTTGCATAATACTTCTCGAGGCACGCCACAATTAAGGTCACACACCGCAATCCCTTCTTAATAATGCTAGCTGCGGTGAAAAACAACGAAAGCGTTATATATTTTTTTATTCGTTTCTATCAAAAAAAAGGATAATAATTTTAAACACGAACGGGACAACTTCCAGTGGAGAGAAATGTCCAAAGCCAAGATTTGTTTAATTGCTGCACGAACACACGAACCGAACACAGGAGAGGGGGGGGGGGTGCGCTTAAACCCACAACGCAAGACGCACATGGGTCAGGCAGGTAAAGGGGGGGGGGTGGGGGTAATACACATTGGCGCAATACATACAGGCACCTGAAGGTGTAGATTGATTACGGTACGGTACAGACCTTCCACAGAAGATAGATATTAGCTTGCCGCGGCCGGTCACTCTCCATCATAACGTCACCACCACACTCACCGGGCTTTCCAAACCCTCACCACAGCTCTCTCTCTCAGCACACCAACACGAACCTTCCTAACTTTTCATAATATTTATATCCAGACTTCTTACTCATGTCTTAAATGATTTACCCACCCACGAATACGCCCAAACTGTCACGTGACCGTCCCGTCATGCAACGCGCACGTAGCACCGGTGACGAGTTGTTGAATGCAGATACAGACCCCCCGCTGAGCCAACTGGCAGCCCACCGGGGCAAATCACATTAAATTGCACCTTATGAGTGTAAATAAGTAACTGCTATTTACATATATACATGTTGCTACTAGTTACAAGTGACTTGGTACATATATATATATATATATATATATATATATATATATATATATATATATATATATATATATACCTATATACATCTTTTATACACGACCAAAGACAGTCATACACTTATCGAAGGCATTTCTTCCGTTATCTACACTGATCTAGGAACACTTCCTCGGCGATAAACTTGTCTCTGACGTTCTGCAGTGGTCGGCACCTATACACTTGTCAAAGACATTTTTCTGTTGAGCAATTCTACTTAGTCACACAATTTTCTTCGACCGTTCCACAATTCTCCTCAGTTACACTGAATAATGTGTACACTTTCTTCAGGACCACATTTATACATTTTTCTAAGATCATTCCCCAATTACATACTTCTCCACACACGTTTTTTTCCAGCTGGGACAGTTGCTCAGTAATAACAGCAGTTGACCGTACTTTCTTCCTTGAGCAATAAAACCTTACGCAACCATTCCCTAACAATAAATGCCACCTGTCAACATTATATAGATCATACAAGTAACCTGTCAACATTATATAGATCATACAAGTAACCTGTCAACATTATATAGATCATACATGTAATCTGTCGCTCATAATATATTCATGCATGCAACCTGTCAATATTAATTGATCACTTTCAACCTGTCAACATTATATACATCATATATGCAACCTGTCACTATTAATACCTCAAATGTGACACTACCGATCAGTGTTATTTATCTAACTATAACTATTAACGGATTTATCGGTTAATCTTCATGAGATATATGTTCATTTGTCTATGCTGGATACAGATAGCAGTTCTAAATGTTCGTTGTTGCTATTAGCTTACGTAGTTATAGCAGTTGCTGGTCTCGCCTCTGTTTCATTTTGGTCTTGTGCATACAAACACCTCAGGGATTAGCAGAAATTGCCACAGCCCAGTACCAGGGATTAGCAGAGGTCGCCACAGCCTAGTACATACCAGGGATTAGCAGAAATTGCCATAGCCCAGTACCAGGGATTAGCAGAGGTCGCCACAGCCTAGTACATACCAGGGATTAGCAGGTAACACGCAGACCAGTGCAGACAGTTTAGGACAATGTAATGCTTTGATTTCAATTGGTTCCTTCACCAAAACTTCATACTGACAATACTCCTCGGATTAGGTGATTAGTAGGACTATAGCTTTTATATTACGATAAAAATAAACATAAAACATCGATTGGCAACAGGGCGATAAAAGAGCGAACGAAGAGGCTGCAGTAGGTCTATGGTGTGGCAATCTATCTGGCTTCTCCCAGGGACCTGGTACCATGGTTACAGTAGATCGATAAGTTTCCCCCCAGACATCCTAAGCTTGTACATAGCGAAACACCTAAAACAGATTTAATATGGCAATAAAACAATTTCCACTGCAACGATTATTGAATACTTACTTTTACAAGAAATGGAATAGGAAACGAAAGCTCTCTATCCCAAGAAATCGAAATATACAGTATTTGATATATGATGTTCGGCAAATATTTGTGCTCTTATTTATGAGAAGAAGTGAACTGGATACTATTCGACGGGTTTAATACAGTGAACGATGGAGGGCGGGGGGGGGGGGGGTGGCATCATCAGACACAACTTTATATATTTAAGTCACTCAAACACAACTATATATTAACAGACTGACAGGATCCTGTCAAGCACAGCCTTATATTTATTGACTGGATTAAGTAAAACGGCGCAAAATGTAATGACAGGTCCCATTGACAAATCAGCCTTATATTTAATAGCAGGTTCCAGAGACACGGCAGTGTTATATCTACAATCATCCCGTCAATAATAATAATAATAATTATATTAATTAAAATAATTATAATTATTCATGCACACATCGAGTAATACTACATTGGTGATAATCCCACAGCCAGCCAGCCAGTCGGTGATAATCCCACAGCCAGCCAGCCAGTCGGTGATAATCCCACAGCCAGCCAGCCCGCGGCGGTCACACCCCCGTGGGGGGTCCGTGGGGGTCATCCACCGCTTGGGGACCACGTGGCCCTCACACAGTGTCGAGATATGTATTATATATATATATATATGTATATCTATCTATTGTTACGTTTATATAGACGGGGCTTAGGCGGTGTGGGTAGATAGTAGCTGGCTAGTGTTCTAGTCCTAAGCTGTCAGAAAGCGGAGCCTAGCGGCCAACACATCGGGAAACGTCACCTTCGGTAGGCCTATCGTAATGCGTAATGCGGTATATTGTTTATTAAACTTCATGGCTGGGTGTTGGTGGTGGTGCTGGGGGAAGGGGTGGGGGACAGGGGTTAACTCAGGATATTTGTCTCACTCACTCTCTCTTTCTTCTTTTATCTATGTTTTTCTTCTTTCTAGCGCCGTGCCTCGCTCGGTCCTTTCTAAGGCCGTACCGTGAGTACCGAATGGTAACCGGGGGTACCGGACGGTACACCGGGGGTACCGGACGGTACACCGGGCGTACTGGACGGTACACCGGGCGTACTGGACGGTACACCGGGGGTACCGGACGGTACACCGGGCGTACTGGACGGTACACCAGGGGTACCGGACGGTACACCGGGGGTACCGGGGGTACCGGACGGTACACCGGGGGCACCGGATTGTACACCGGGCGTGCGGGACGGTACACCGGGGGTACTAGATTGTACACCGGGCGTACAGGACGGTACACCGGGGGTACCGGATTGTACAACGGGGGTACCGGATTGTACACCGGGCGTACTGGACGGTACACCGGGGGTACCAGACGGTACACCGGGCGTCCCGGATTGTACACCGTGGGTGGGTGTATTACCGCGGCGGGAGATCGGTTGAGGTATCGCCAAGCTCGGGGGGGGGGAGGGGGATTACAGTAAACTGTTTAAAGCCGATGAATGCGATATGCAGCCCCCTTATTACCCACAAAGTCTGGTCAATAGGAGCCGAACATACAGACCTACCTACGGCTGTGGCATTACAACATGGCGGGTGGAGGGTGGGGTGGGGTGTGCACCCCGGCACAAGTGGCGATTGTTATATATATAAATAACGGTTACTACTAAAAGATGAAACGATGGACACAGAGTGCGGAGCAACATCACATCGAGGAAGCTCATGGTGGAGACAAGGGCTGGTACTAAAGGGCGGATTCCACGTCACACCCAGTGTTATATGCCACGTGGTCCTTGGTTCTAAATTGCAGTAGTGGTCTTGTCGTGTACACAAGGATTGGGGGCAATATGTCTTAATACTATTGTGTACACTAGGATGGGGGCAATACGTCTAAGACTATTGTGTACACTAGGATGGGAGACAGTATGTCTAATAGTGTCTTGTACACTGTGATTGGGTTTTTCGTGTTGTATTCCAGGTCGGGGGAGGGGTGGGGGGGGGGGGGGTGAACAGGGTCTCGACACTGCAGGGCTAGCTACCCAGCTGGCAATATACACAAACACCCTGCTGCACACACACAGATAGAATAGATAGATAGATAGAAAAGTAGACACACAACACTTGCTACCTTCACGCTTCAAGAACCATTTCAATACTGGCCGCGGAAATATCAAAGCTCGATTCGAGCTGTTCAATTAATAAATCTACTATATACTTTATTTATATATGTACACGATGCCTAGTGACGGTTTGACGTAGAAACTGCCTCTATATATACAACAATACTGACGAGTATACATTGGCTCTCTTCGTTTAGCCGGCGTTGTAACTGGCCCCCCAAGGTAATGCAGAAAGCTGGGGCGCTGGGCAGTGGCTCGACGACCTATGATAACTAGCCGACGACGAGAGTTATAATACGTTCACGTTAATCCGCGCCGGTGACGTGGTCACGGCTTGACAAGGATCAGGGCACCCACCTGTGGCGACGTGATATAAAGATACTGCTACCATGGCACACTCAAGATATTGCAAAATAATTCCCACGAAAGGAAACATTACCCCCCCCCCCCCACGTATAAATGCAGCTGACAAGGATTACTGTAGTAGCGCCACACATTAAAAAAACAAAAAACAAAAAAAATCTGGCGGATCATTCCTTATAGTGGGGGGGGGGGGGGTAGGTGTACGAACTGTTAATCACTGGCGGTAGCAAGAAATTACCCCCCAAACCAACCCAACCCAACGTCCCCAACACTGCGAAAGCGACACGAATCCGGATTCACGAGAAAAAAAATATATGTATATAAAATCACATTTGCACCGAAACAAAATCTGCAGGCAAAAAAAGTAGTTCGGCTGGACAGCCTGATGCAACTGAGACTACTGCTACTACCACTACTTGGCGCGATATATATATACAGACACTGACAGGGACGTGTGTGCGAGAAGACATCCTTCAAAGCCCAATACATTCACCCAAGCTGGTTGACATGGCAGCGGGGTCGTTATGGTACCGCCTTCGCCGAGACCTTATACATCATGTACAGAGCTCCAGACTCGAACCCAGCACCGACCAGAGACGTCGTGACAGGACGGGGGGGGGGGGGCGGGGGGCTACGGACCGGAAACCGTAGAAATCACGTGGTCTGCCGGTCAGCCAAATTAAAACAGAATATCATTAGTTGTGGAGTGGATAAAATCAAACAAAAGAAAGGTCAAAAAAACATCTCGGGTGTTTTGAATATTACATGGCGCCAGCTCTGTACATACTATGAGAGGCCTACCGGCTGTTGGTAAGTCGACATGATAGGATTCCACGGCGACTGGCTATATATAGCGTTGTGACTTCAGCGGTCAGCCCTCGTGCGACGGCATGACAACCGGGAAAGGGAAACACTCAAGTATGATGACGTCAGTCCGATTCAAGTGAAAGGCGGGGTCGCGAGGAAGGTCATCAAGGTCAAGGTCAGGTGGCTTCTTTTCAAGAGCTGTCGCTGTTGACGCTGCAGCTTCTTCTTCAAGTTGTCATGGAAACACGGAACATGTGTACCCGTTGGCCGGATCAAGATTCCTTCGGACGTGGCAATCTTCCAACAGAGGGCGCTAGCGGGAAGGCAGCGCTGGCGGGAGACGTTCGCTCCACGTGGTGACACCCGAAGTGAGACGTCGACGCTCGAACTCGACAGCGACGTCGACGTTGCTCGACACTGGTCTCCGTGGTGACGTCGACGCTCGACACTGGCCTCTGTAGTGACGTCGACGCTCGACACTGGCCTCAGCAGACGCAAGGGGCGGCGCCTCCCACAGTTGACAAAGACCAGTTTGGGCTTAACACGTCGCTTGCACCCTCCAACCACTCTACTAGCATGACGACAGTCCTCGTCAGTGACGTGAGTGACGTCAGCGGCCGGTCGTTCAGGGGCCGGGGGTCCGGGTCGGGGTGCCGGGCCGCGACAACGGGCGGCCGCGCCGACCGGCCACGACCGCGGTCCTCGGTGGAAGCGACACCAGCGGCGCCAAGCGGCCATCGCAACCCCCGTTGCTAGGCGACGGGAATGAATGTGCGGAGTCGGCTCGGGCAGCCCGCGGCGACCGCCCGACACGTTGAATGGAGCAACGTTGATACGCAGGATAAGGAGATGAGGATGCGGAGGAGGGAGGGTGGCTGGAGAAGGAAGGGGGGCAGGGGCTAGGAGTTGGCGGCGGCGGGGGGCTGCTGCTGCGACTGCTGCAGCTGGGTCAGAGTCTCTGGCGTGGCCGCCGCCTTCAGGATGCTGTTCTCGTACTCCAGCTGGTTGTTTTTTTCCAGCAGCTCCTTGATCTGCTCCTTCAGCACCTCCACCTCCTCGCGCACGGCGAACATCAGGTGGCTCTTCACCAGGTCCTGCACACCGGGGGGTGGGGGGGGGGGCAGAGGAAAGAACAAATGTTACCATAACAACGCGTATTAATGAGCAGTAGGCAGGCAACGCCCAAAAGAAAACAACGATAAAAAAAATTGTCACAATATTAACAGTAACCATGGTAACAAAGCCTGAAGAAAAAGGACATGAATCTAAACAACAACAACAACCCTTTAACGACGACAATAGGATTAAAGCCAATCCTTGAGGTTAATTAAGTCCAGGCACAGACAGAACTTTTCAAATTAATTTCTCTGTTACTATCAAAAGAGAACTGGTCGCAAACAATGTGGAAGACTCAAAACAAAAAACAGAACTGGTCAGAAACAATTTAAGAGACTCGAACGTGCTACTCTGGTGATGCAGTGGCGATGTAATATCGTTCTACTATTAAACATAATATATATTAGCATTTGAAGTAAATACTTGATGCTAGCATTGTCGCACAAAGTTTATACCAGTTTATATAAAAATACATTAACTTGAATGGCCATCAATTTGCAAATAGCTTTTGATGCAATCGTAATTTAAAGGCCCTCATACAGCAATATTTTCACATACATGCCTGCTTGTCAGTAAAGACAAGAGTTACTTACCATGGTCTGCTACACCAGTAAAGACAAGAGTTACTTACCATGGCCTGCTACACCAGTAAAGACAACAGTTACTTACCATGGCCTGCTACACCTTAAAGACAACAGTCACTTACCATGGCCTGCTAGATCAGTAAAGGCAAGAGTTACTTACCATGACCTGCTACACCAGTAAAGACAACAGTTACTTACCATGGCCTGCTACATCAGTAAAGACATAAGTTACTTACCATGGCCTGCTACATCAGTAAAGACAATAGTAACTTACCATGACATGCTACACCAGAAAAGACAACAGTTACTTACCATGGCCTGCTACACCTTAAAGACAACAGTCACTTACCATGGCCTGCTAGATCAGTAAAGACAAGAGTTACTTACCATGACCTGCTACACCAGTAAAGACAACAGTTACTTACCATGGCCTGCTACATCAGTAAAGACATAAGTTACTTACCATGGCCTGCTACATCAGTAAAGACAATAGTAACTTACCATGACATGCTACACCAGAAAAGACAACAGTTACTTACCATGGCCTGCTACACCAGTAAAGACAACAGTTACTTACCATGGCCTGCTACACCAGTAAAGACAACAGTTACTTACCATGGCCTGCTACACCAGTAAAGACACGAGTTACTTACCATGGCATGCTACATCAGTAAAGACAACAGTTACCATGGCTGGCTACACCAGTAAAGACGAGTTACTTACCATGGCCTGATACACCAGTAAAGACAACAGTTACCATGGCTGGCTACACCAGTAAAGACAATAGTTACTTACCATGGCCTGCTACACCAGTAAAGACAACAGTTACCATGGCTGGCTACACCAGTAAAGACAACAGTTACTTACCATGGCCTGCTACACCAGTAAAGACAACAGTTACCATGGCTGGCTACACCAGTAAAGACAACAGTTACTTACCATGGCCTGTTACACCAGTAAAGACAAGAGTTACTTACCATGGCCTGCTACACCAGTAAAGACAACAGTTACCATGGCTGGCTACACCAGTAAAGACAACAGTTACTTACCATGGCCTGCTACACCAGTAAAGACAACAGTTACCATGGCTGGCTACACCAGTAAAGACGACAGTTACTTACCATGGCCTGCTACACCAGTAAAGACAACAGTTACCATGGCTGGCTACACCAGTAAAGACAAGAGTTACTTACCATGGCCTGCTACACCAGTAAAGACAACAGTTACCATGGGTGGCTACACCAGTAAAGACAAGAGTTACTTACCATGGCCTGCTACACCAGTAAAGACAACAGTTACCATGGCTGGCTACACCAGTAAAGACAACAGTTACCATGGCCTGCTACACCAGTAACCATGGCCTGCTACACCAGTAAAGACAACAGTTACCATGGCTGGCTACACCAGTAAAGACAACAGTTACTTACCATGGCCTGCTACACCAGTAAAGACAACAGTTACCATGGCTGGCTACACCAGTAAAGACAAGAGTTACTTACCATGGCCTGCTACACCAGTAAAGACAACAGTTACCATGGCTGGCTACACCAGTAAAGACAAGAGTTACTTACCATGGCCTGCTACACCAGTAAAGACAACAGTTACCATGGCTGGCTACACCAGTAAAGACAAGAGTTACTTACCATGGCCTGCTACACCAGTAAAGACAACAGTTACCATGGCCTGCTACACCAGTAAAGACAAGAGTTACTTACCATGGTCTGCTACACCAGTAAAGACAACAGTTACCATGGCTGGCTACACCAGTAAAGACAACAGTTACCATGGCTGGCTACACCAGTAAAGACAACAATTACCATGGCTGGCTACACCAGTAAAGACAACAGTTACCATGGCCTGCTACACCAGTAAAGACAACAGTTACTTACCATGGCCTGCTACACCAGTAAAGACAACGGTTACTTACCATGGCCTGTTCGATCTTGTTGTCGATCGCCACGGTGCTGGCCCCGCTGTAAAGATAAAGGGATACATTTAGCCTCACACGCTCTGACCGGATATTAAACATATAACAGTGGCTTCCATCTCATAGTCCATTGCCACAGACAAACAAAAGAAGTGGCAGCCACTCCAAGGCAGTCTCCCTGATAAGGAAAAGAAACAAAAAATAATGTCGTGGTCGTCGGGGTATTCTTCATGAGAAGGTCATCAGGAACTGAAAAGTGGGCAACAGCGGCCGGAAAGCTGTGCTCTATGACGTCATGGGGTTACAAGGCAGTCCTAAACATGACCTCAGTACACTGATTAAGTTCGACATCAGAGGGGGCGCCCGGACAAGTACAGGGATGGCAGCGCGATGGGACAGATAGAGAGAGAACACCAAATGATGTCATAAAAATGTTTACGCCATTTATCCATCTTCAAAGATGGAGGGAGGACAAATCATCTATGCCATATATTTTTAAGCACTGTGTATTAATGCCCTATTGAATGATTAATTGTCAGCAAATAGAAGTGAATAGTTACACCTACTGACATACTACATATAAACGCGTGTTTACTTCAGTAATATTACAAGAAAATGTTTGAATTGCATGTCGGAAAACCAGAGGATGGGACCGTATCAACCAAGTGGCCATAATGACAGCTGTGTCATGTTTGAAAGCAGCTTGTATCGGGTTAGTTATATGGGTTTCAATGCCTTGAAAAATGATCAGATATTGAAATATTGACCATCGCGATCCTTGTTTACTGAGAGTATTACGGTCAGTGCTGGTGGCTGGTGGCCTACCAGTTGGTTAGGTCATCCAATGTACTGGTACGCACGGCTACCATGGCAACGCGATTATTGCTGACATCAGCCCCTTGTGGAGGAGTAATGTGTGGGGCAGGGGTGGGGGTGGGGGGGTGTCCTCGAGAGACACCGCTATAACATGGATGAGCGCTGGCTTAAAAAATCATTTATAATGGAGCTTGACGTCAACTACCATTTCTCATCTCACACTCCCCTTCCCACCACCCCCTCGTCAGCCCCCACTCCTCATGCCACACCTCCGATATACACAAGCTTCAGGCACCCGCAGAACACGAACATCATGAATGATTGACTCGGGGGTCACCCTGCCGGTCAGCACGGCCGTTCCGGACACCGTCTGCCCTCCCTCCGCACTTCCCCGACACCGTCGTGTTCACCATATCAAGCTTTGCTATCGCTGGGCAGTGGGATCAGCGCGGCTGTTCCGAGCACCGTCTGCCCTCCCTCCGCACTGCCACTTCGAGCCATCGCTACAGTCGTGTTTAACATATCAAGCTGTGCTAGCGCTGGGCAGGGGGGTAGGCGCGGCGGATGGGGTCGGCCCACACGGCTCACCACACGGCGCACGTCCTCACACGGCGCACGGCCTCACACGGCGCACGGCCCCACACGGCGCACGGCCTCACACGGCGCACGGCCCCACACGGCACACGGCCTCACACGGCGCACGGCCCCACACGGCGCACGGCCCCACACGGCCCACGGCCCCACAGCTGCACATCACAGGGAATAGGTAACCAAACCCACCGGAGCAATCGGCTCAGTTTTTCACCAAAGAACTAGTTTTCACAAGTACACATCTCGCCGGGGTCGTGAATATGACACATGTCAAACGTTCACGTCTTAGTCAGGCAAAAATATCTCCTGCAAACCGGGGAATCAGTAAGGGGAGGCAAGCCGCGCATACCGTGATCATGCAACTGCTGGCGTGAGTTATTTCGGTAACAAAAAACCGGTGAAGAGGACATTAATGAGCATTACAGCCAGGTAACTACCCCCAACCCCCCCCCCCCCTCCCCCCCCCCCCTCCCCACACACACATAACCCACCCCACCCCCACCCCAATCCTTAGGTAACAGACTGGTGAGGAAGTAAAGCACACTCGGTAATAATGAGCAAAACAGCCGAAGGTAACAAGAAGATAAACCGTTGCTCCAGCCTATGCCTCGGCAGTGAAGTGGGTCAGGTATATAAGGAAAGCCAGGCGAGGTAAGTCAGTCGCACGGCGAGCTGTTCCAGATAAATAAACCTACCATCGGTATAAATCCAGAAACTTGTCGTACACCACCTGCACTCCGGGGGAGGCCCTGGAGAGCAACAACAAGGTATCCATGGCTACTGAGACACGTGGTCCGTCTATCTCAACACTCTCCCCGAATGAAATGACGTCAGAATTGACAATGAAACTGTTTTTTGACGTTGACGTTTTTAAGTTCTCCGTATAACCGACGATTTTCACCCTTTCACGGCGCCGGAGAAATCGTTTGACGTCGGCATTCGCCCATAATTAAGTGACATCCGATGGTTGTCGTTACAGCTGTGAGTAGGCATATATATATATTTATATAACCATATGCATTGATAAACAGAGATCGAGTGTGCTCTTCAGTCAAATCCGACAGCAAAGGCGAGATTTGATGTCCGATATCTGTCGCTGATGAGATGGCCTGCCACACGATCAGTAATTAACATCAAGGACCTGTTGAGGTGTCCACGGACCCGAACGTCGTTGGGAAGGAACCCCTCTCAGCGCTGCCAATCAGAGCTCATTATGTCACTACCGCGAGAGTCCCTGGCCAGAGGTCTCATTGCCCACCGCTGGGTGGGCGCGAGCGCTGCATGGTCGGGCTCCCGCTATATACTTACTATACAGCCAGTTTGGGCGCCCTCCCTGCCTAAAGTCATGCCCCCGGGGCACCATCAGTGATTGATCCAGTAATAGGTTGGAGCAATAATCCCGGTCGTGCCATGCCATAGCCAGCCATGACAGTGCAGTGGCGTGGCGTGGCCAGCCGTGCCGCCAGCCTGTTGTCCCAGGCTTTGTAGACTTCAGCACAATGGTACATACATAATTGTATATATATGTACATCAATACGGGGCCGTGACCTCTCGCTCTCGCTCTCTCTCTCTCTCTCTCTGCCCGGGCACTAGAGGGGGTTACCGGGGTTACCGGGGTCACCGGGGCCACCGGGGCTGACCGGAGTGTCCAGATCGTCCGTGGATTACCTGGGGTTAATCCGAGACACGGATTGGCATCCAATGATTCGTAATCGACGCTGAGCTGTAGACGGAGTGAAGGAGCGCGCTTCACCCGAGAGGACGCCACCAGAGAGCGCCACCAGAAGGCACGTAAACAGCGGGTGCCACTGGCTGGTGCCACCAGAGGGCACCACTACAGAGGGCGCCACCAGAAGGCACGCCACTAGCGGGTGCCATTGGAGGGCGCCACTAGGGAGCGCCACTAGAGAGGGCGCCACTAGAGGGCGCCACTGGAGAGGCCGCGACTAAAGAGGGCGCCACTAGGGAGCGCAACAAGAGGGCGCCACTGAAGAGGGCGCTACCAGATCGCCACTGGAGGGCGCCACTAGAGAGGGGGCCACCAGATTGCACCACTAGAGGGCGCCACTAGAGCGGGTGCCACCAGGTGAGGCGGCGACGCCAAGGTCGCCAAGGTCGCGACAGGCAGCACGGCGGGAGGTCTCCAGTTCAGGGAGGGCGATAATACGCTCACGGGATCATCCCAGATTATCCAACACAAAGCCAGCCATGGCAGGACATGCAAGAACGCCTCAGTCCTCACCGACAGAATGGCCAACCGCCACCGCGGGGTGGGCCTATATAGCCCGCCGTCCGCTGGCGCCATTTCCCCCCGGCTCCCGCCCCTACCCCAGGCTACGGCCCCTACCCCCGCCCCGGTCTCCTCCCACCCAACCACCCTCACGCCCCGGGAAGCAGTCGCTCTCCCCCTCCCCCGGGCGCCACCACGAGGCATACCCCACCACGTCTGGCTTGCCCATCCCCGACATGGCAGTCGGCCAATCGCTCGGCGTGCAGGTTGTCTGCGTCCATGCCAGACTCCGTCCCCCCCCGGCTCCGCTTGGGTGGGTGCAGTCCGTACGGAAGGGGACACTGAATAAACCCCGTAGGGGTGGCGGGGGCTATAAACAACATGAAGTGGTTGAAACATGTTTCACATTTATAGTAAAGAAATAGAGTATACATGCACTATGAGGGGTGTTACACATACCCCAGCTCAGGTGTCTGGGGCCGGAGGACATATTAATCTGCAGTTTAGTGTGCTAACCACAGGGAGGCCTGAGAGGGGGTGGTGGGGGGGGGGGGGGTCTGGAAAGTGTGATGACACACACTCGACGCGTTGTCGTCGTCAACTCGTCACTACTCGCCCCTCCCCACAGCCACCACAACCCCAAATACGCATATTTCATATCATCGGTTCGGTTAATCACCTCAAGCCGAGTGATCTTTGTCCTGTGGCAGATCTCTCTCTGGGTGGCATCGCGGCCAGTCACTCTCCAGCAACTCCCCGTAGCGACAGCAAGGCCACAACTCCGCTAACAACCGACACAGCACAGCGACTCTAGGTCAGTAACTGAACCACGAAGATAGGACCCGGTTAAAAAACCCACCATCGCTTTGGTCTAAGGTCTGATTATTTTTTAAAGCGATTAAAACGCTATTTGCCCGGACGTTTATTATATCATAGAAAGCCTCTCTTGCGCACTGGCGTGCCATCCACCAGGGCAGAGAGCTGACCCACTGGCCCACTATGCCGGGCGGCGGAGCGGGGGGGTGGGGGGGGGGCCATCGCCCGTGGGGACGGGGACCTATTTGCAATGCCTGCCATCACTACAGGAAGGAAGGTAAATGATGGTGGAGGCCACGAGGCCAAGGGGGCTTGTGGCCGGTTGGGGCCTGCCGGAAATGACTCTGAAATGACTTCTATGATCTGAAATCCCGTTACTGAATATTTTTGTAATAGTCTTCCATATTTGTTCCTTATTCAATTATTACGATACAGCAGCAGTCTGGTCCCACCTTTTTTCTACCAATTGTCTATTTATACCAGTATACATATTCATGTCTTACGGTGGCTCCAACGTCACACAGACACTCCAGGTTTTACTGGGAGTCTCCCGACCAAGCAGTGTACTGGTTCACTCTGACTCGGCTCTAACACCTAACATTGATGTCTGCGCAAGCTATTAATGTTATTTGTTACCAAGTTGCATTTTAAGACTATGCATGACATACTTATGTAAGCGGCGTAAGTCGTATATATAATGTACTAGTCAGAATTCGTTTACTATGTTTACCATGAGCCGCTGGCCAGAAGTACGGTATACCCGTCTGGCCGTACCTGCCGTTTGGCTTTTTTCTTATCCCAGACTTATAATGGGTACGCTAAGAGACTTATCACCCGTGTAAGCGGCTTGATGGGACTGAAATCTTGTTCCTGCCAACCCAAGCTCGCATTACCTAACCCAGGAAATCTCGAGACCCTTAGACCCATGGGAAAGCCAATCAAAGAGCTGTCATGTCCTAGGAGCGCTGATGGAACTCGAGACCAAAGAGCTGCCACGTACTAGGAGCGCTGATGGAACTCGAGACCTGTTTCCTGGGTACTCCACGCTTTCATTAGTTAACCGACAATCACGAGATAACTACTGCACCTGCACGCCCTTGAGGGTGTATTATACCAAACGCACCTGTGCCTTATTATACAGAATAATTCCAAAGCCGCTGGATAAAATAACCCCCTGAGGCCCTGTTCATAATCCTATCTTTAACTGGCGTGTAAAAACCCAGTCTGCTCGTCCTAATCTCAAGCTGTGGTCTTCATCGCCCCAACGAGATGTTTATTTGGCACTTTCCTTATCCCAAAATGCATTTACGGAATTTCGGTATTTCGGGCTCATGGCAGCATTAATTAGGAAATTCTTCCACGCAAGCTGCTGTTTGAGTACTGTAGGTACTAGTTTAGCGCGTTCAGACTTTAGTGACATAGATCCAGGTGGGCGGGAATCTAGCGACTGTTATTATAATGTACGGCAAAATATAATACTGCATCTAAGACGGAGAGCAGGGTTCTGTAGTTCCTAAATTACCTTCCTTGGAAGAACCCCCTCAAAATATTCAACAATACAATACATCAGACAATCGCAAGTGACAACGTTATAAGCACTTCGGAAACCGTTTGCAGGTCATTCCCAATTTTCATTTTAAAACCGCTCACAATAGCAACATCCGCTTCCGGTCACGAGGCCCCGCCATGGCAGCAACTTTGGCGCCGTGACCAAGATCCGTGTTTTGCGAACGGTCGGCGTTCGTCCTCGTGAGCAACGCGACACTCCAACGAGATTCCGCGGCGCTTTGATGGGGGGTATCCCGTGACACAGACCCCATTTTCCTCAATCTCATCGAATCAGTCCTCGTCTTCACCGGCCGTCCGTTCCAATGATAGCCAGCAAGCCACCACACCCTTTACCGACGAAGACGGCGATTCAACCAAAGTACACAATCCAATATCTTCACACGAATCTTCGATGGTATTCTCTCCTACTTCCCACCACTTCAGTTGAGTGCCGTTCATTCCAGTCCGGTAATAGGTAAGCCCCCGCTATTTTAATTAGGTCCACTGGCCAGGCTGGTCTGATGAATGCGGTCAGTAAGTCCTGCCGGATGCCCTTGCGCAAGGCAGGGGGCTGTCGAGCCAACAGACGGAAGGGGACCGGTCGGCGTTATACCAAGACCGCTTGTGTCAGCAGTGCTTTCGGCCTACCAGTAATCCGGGACCACCTGAGGTACATATGACATCAGGGCCACGTGGTTATGCCAGCAAACAACACAGGACCAACCAACAACAACAACTATACACACACAGGGAAAAAATATTCCTCATTGAAACTGCGAGAACAGGCAGAACAAAAAGCCTGTACAATCCATAAAAATGGTGTTGGCCAACGCGATAACTGTTGACAGTATTGTCCATATGAGCGACGAGAGGGTACGAGGGGTTGGGGCCCAGCGTGGTACCCAAATATGGGAATCGGGAGGGGGAGGAAGAGGGGGGGGGGGGCTGGGGCTGGGCAGGGTGCGCCGTCAACATGTCTCTGTCGCCAGGGGAGAGGTACATCCAGCGCTTGGGGCCACATCCAATATTCATGGAGGACCTTTCTGGTAAGTGTGTGTATGTGTGAGTGTGTGCGCGTGGGTAAGAGGGGGGGGGGGTCAAGAGGGTGAGGGGGTGAGGAGGGGCAGAGCCATTGGCTGACGACTGGCAGGGTGGCTGCTTGTTGGTAAGTGCATGCTTGGTTCGTTCGATTAGAGTCTATGGTCGTTTGCTGATCCCTGGCGGGGGGGGGGGGGGGGGTAGTGTTTAGTTTTTTTTGACTAGTTGCTTGGTTCGGATTTTGAGTTAGAGGTGTGTTCGTCCGTCCATTAATTGGAACAGTGTCTTTTTTGGCCATTCAGTCGTGCTTCACCTCGAAAGTTGGTGCGGAAGGATGAATCCGTGATTTCGGCCACCTCTTTCTTTGCACACATGGGCTAAACCATGGCAGTGATTGGGTTGTATATTCAGGACGCTTTAACCAATGGGACAAGGAAGGGAAGAGCGGAGCCATGTCCCCGGGGGTATCCCCCTACACTTTGCGACGAAGGACGTGGGATCTTTATCCTGCGACCACACAGACATGACCACAGCGGGGCTCGAACCACCGAACCAAGACGTGCCGTTAGGCTCCCAGGCGGCCAGAGCCATAGCTCGATGCGAGCGTTCTAACCCACTCAGCTATCGGGCGATCCTTCCATGCCAATGACAGCAAGGTAAAATGGTGGCACGGCCCACGATACAGGTAACGCTGTGCACACAATACCGGTTGATCTGTAGTCGAGTACGCCGTGGATCGACCACTCGACCACGGCGGCTCCCTGTTCAAGGCCATCAGCCAACATGACCTGATGCCATGCGCTAACATTACCCGTCTCCCTCCAGCCACGGTGTCGCGACTGTGTGTGCCGTGGACAGGGGTGACGGGGGTTACATACGGGGATCAAGTGGAGTCACCCCACCCAATGGACCCAGCTAACGGTCACCTACGGGTTACCTCTCATCTTTGGGTCAACTATTGTGTCACTATTTGGGTCATCAGTTGGGTCACCTTTTTAGTCCTTTGGGTCGTCAATTTGTTAGTTACCTATTCGGGTCATCATTTGGGTCATTATATGGGTCATCATATGGGCCACCATATGGGTCATCATATGGGCCACCATATGGGTCATCATATGGGCCACCATTTGGGTTACCACTGAGGTTACCCTTCGGTTCAACTATTGGGTCACAACTTGGGTCATCACTCGGGTCATCATTCGGGTCACCATTTCAGAGACCTTTTTAGGTCACCATTTGGATCGATTACTAGGGGATCACCATAAGGATGTACATCACTAAGTATAAAAGCGACGCGGATCAGGCAGGAGGAGAGACACAAACTGAATCCTGGCTACAGAAGAGATTATTTAAGGAGCACTATACGATCTCTCCATGGCTACAGCCCCAATGACGACCCCCATCAGCCCTCGCCATCACTCCGCCACATACCTCAATCTCAGCGTTGATATCCGTTTCCTAGGCGACGCACTCCTGGGTCGTTTGGCCCCCTTCTCGACCCCATCAGAGGTGAGAAGGGCACGCAGGGTGGCTACGAGGTGCATGTCCCACCCCTGCCGGGCCTCCTGCCTGCTATTCCCCGTGATCACCCCCGTGGAGACCACACCACCGACACCAAGCACACCGCCAACAAGCCGCCTTCACGGCCTAACGCAGCGACCGTCAGGACAGCAGATCTAGCTAGGTATTCAGTATCGGCTCAACGTAGCCCACATAACCGGGGGACATGATAACCACGCTATAGGACGCTTCGACTGTTTGATGTCGAGCTATTCGGGTATCTGTCCTCGTCTGTCAAAGTCGATCGAGACCGGGCAAGCTTTCTGCGCGCGCACTGACAAAGCGAGGTTTGAAAAAGATATGAAGAGTCTTTTTGAGGCCGTCTTGAACTGGTCAAAACCAGAATGAGTTTGGGGGAGTGGGGGCGTGGGAGGTGGGCGGAGGCACGGGGACCGCCACCGACAGACAGCTGCTCTGGGTGGGTGCGTGAATCATACCAACCAACAAGCGAGTTAGGTCACAGGAAGCATAGGTGAAGGTGTTGGAGAGCGGGGGGTAGATACAGATTTGCTACCCCCCCCCCCCCTCCCCCCCAAAGGCGCTAGCCTTCGTCCGCCCGCCCACGCAGTCCCCACCCTAGGGCGATAGCTAGCCAGGTGCGTGCCGTCGCGAAGTGAAGAGGTATGAGAGGCAGAGGGAGGTGGAGGTGGGCGGGGGTTGAGAGGGGGGGGGGGGGGCGGCACCGGGGTGAGGGGTGACGTCAACAACTTGACAACAATCCGCCAACCATAGTTGGACACAAAGCGGAATACACGCCTCGGGTTGGTTGGTGCCATACCCGCTATAAGCCCCCCCCCCCTCCTCTCACCTACACACATACCATATATGACCTCTCCCCCACACAAATACCATATATGACCCTCCCACACAACACTAATAATCTTCTCACCTGCTTCCCCGCCCCCCCCCAATCCTGCCCAACCCCCCGCCTACTCCCCCTCAAACACGCAGCCACACCTACACACAAAAAGTATTACTCGTTACCAAGGGACATAGTCAACAAGGCATCGAGACGGAGCGGGAGAGGCGGGAAGGCGGGGGGGGGGGGGTAGAAGGGAGTTTGTATCCAGTCCACCTGCATGTGTGTGTGTGGGTCGACTCCCAAGCGAATGGACGGCTCACTCTGACTGAATGACTTCACTGCACGGATCGATCGTTCCCTGGATAATTCCTGTTTCTTCCAGACAGATCCGGCAGGCCATTGGGAATGCATTAGCGGCTCCTCCGGTCACCCCGCTCCCTCGCCCCCTTGCCCAGGGCCCCATCCCCCGCCCCCTTTCCCAGCATCCCCTCCCCCGCACCCTTTCTCAGCATCCCCTCCCCCGCCCGCTGTCCTAGACTTTCCTCCCCTAGCCCTTAACCCGCCATCTCCTCCCCTTCTCTCTTGTGTTGGTCATTATCAACCCACAGTGGCCGGATAGCAACCAAGGTGATGACGTCACTATTACGCGCGCCAAGAAAAGCCGACGAGACGCAGATCAAGAAATGTATCACGCCACAAGCCACAAGCCACGAAGACCACCCTATCGTGGTGCAAAGGAAGGACGCGCAGGTCACCGGATAAACACGTGAATAACCACACGCTGCTGCGGGGAGGGTGGGGGAGGGGAGGGGGCACCGTGAGGGGGGAAGAGGGGCGGGAGAGTGAACGGAGATAGGTGAGAGGATGCCGAAGAGGGGGGGGGGGGGGTCGGAGGTGGGGAGAGGTGGGTCTGAGAGAGGGGGTAGTTATGTGGGAGATGGGGCCGGAGAGGGATCGGGGAGAGGTTAGATAGGCGAGGGTCGGATAGTGGGGGAGGGGGGGGGGGAGGGGATCGAAGAGGGTGCGGCGGTTACTTGCACAACATATTTGTAATACAAATACGTCATAAAAAAAGGTCTTCAAAGACGTATGACTAACAAGATCAGATAATAAATCTCGAAATGGCAATTCAAAGGTCACTTCGTGGATGGAGAATTGTTGTACGTGCCCCCGTAGAACCCAACGTGACAGGAAACTACCGCGAAAATACCTTAGCAAACGGAAACTGAGTCTTACAATGAATGGTATATTAAGTTCTCGTAGCGGGCCATGGTACAAACAGCGAGGAGGAGGAAGAACCATTTTGTCGCTGCGTTCTTACAGCGAATACAAAACTGACGTCTTGCACGTGTAATGCCCGGCCGTGGAGCACTTCTTATCGCCCACAGCCATCACGGGCCACGCCACAAAAAATGGCTGTAAACATCTCACATTGCACATCGGCCCACGTCCAGACAGAAATAACTTTTTTGACCCAGTTCGAAACAGAAGAGATCGGCGTAACTATGAAACACAACTTCAAAACGTCGGATGGATGGTTTGGTTGTTTTGTCATTCTTGGGCTATTCGCCAATTTCACGAACGCAGTTTACATGAGCACGGGGCTTAGTCGGCTAAAGTTACCATGTAAACGATGGGCGATTTTAGTCGACTAAGCCCCATAGCCGGCTCAACTATGTACGTGAAATAAGCCACTGGACGGACTGTGCGTTGCGGCAAGCTTCCTATCTGCCACGTCTTGTGTCAGAGACTAAAGTTACTATTATAACCAAAAGTAAACATTGGACGAGTGGAGACGCACTGACTTGCGTAGATCTAGTAACCCGCAAGAAAAAAATCTGATACTCACGGACTGTAACGCCTCAAGTGAGAGAGTGTTTAATAGTGTTTTCGGCTGTTCAAACAGCGAGCGCGCCTCCCTCCGATCTGATGGATTCCTCCACCGCCAAATTTGTTGAAATAGGAACTTTAATTGTTGAAGGATTGAGATATATCGTGTTGATGTGTGTATAAATGTCTGTTATCTGTTGAATGTTACTATATAATATGTCGCTATACGTGGTATATCTGAACTTCAGACTAACTGGGTGGCTCCGGCCGCCAGCGACATGCAGGTCTTACCTCGAGTCTCCTCACCAAGTGTATTTCTTCTTGTTACATTGCGCATTTGCATTTAGCTACTTACTTGGTGAAATAAACGAATTTTGACTTTTCGACATTGACATTGTAGTTACAGCAGTGCACATTCTTGCGGTATCCAAGCAACGACAAAGAGGCTTCATTATGACGTCACAGGATAGCAACGGTCATTGGTAACGCCTGAGATGAGTATCAGTGTACACAAAAACAAAAGGGGAAGCAACAGTCACCCGATCACACGCTCAATCAATCACATAGACAACTCGTCATCGATGAACTATTGTAAAGGACATAGCTGATAGCTGTTTTTCCAGGTATGCATCAATGGGCCCAGCCATAGCCAAAGGCAAAACCAAGCCAAAGGCAAAGCCAAGCCTAAGGCAAAGCCAAGTCAAACCATAGCCAAATCCATGGCCAAAGGCATGTGGCTAAAGCCATAATGAAAACAAATACAAAAAAAAACATAATAAATCCAGTGAAAAGTCAGCCACACTAGATGTACAGGACCTATATCAGCCCAGCGGCCTATTTCACGAACATAGTTTAGCCGGTTTCGGGGCTTAGTCGGTTAAAATCGCCCGTCATTTACAAGGTAACTTTTGTGGACTAATAAGGCCCGTAGTCGGCTAAACGGCGTTCGTGAAATCCACAGGTACATGACTTATTTCAGCCCAGGTACAACACTTATATCAGCTCAGGTAAAAGTGTCATATCAGCCCAGGTACAGGACCGACCAGCCATGGCCCATGACTTAGATCAGTCAACAGTGCACCAGTGGGATGAGCCACGCTATGGTAAATAGCATTGTCAGTGCAGGGCTGTGGAGCCAGGGCCTTCACACCGCGGGACAGGCGGAAGGTAAAGACGCGGGAACATAGCTCAAGGAATGTGTCCTTGAGTTCTGGGCGGGGAGCGAGGAAGTGAGGGGGGAGTGAGGGCGGGAGGGAGGGCGGGAGTGAGGGGAGAGTGAGGGAAGGAGGGAGTGAGGGGGGAATGAGTGGGGACAGGGGGGGGGGGGGTGGGAGGGGCACCCTTACGCCATCGTAGTACGCTTTGCTGGTCCTAGGGGCGTTGGCTATTGACTCCGTAAGCAAATGACGTCAACCTGGTGGGATGGGAGAGTGAGGGTGGATGTGAGGGTGAGGATGAGGATCGGGGTGCGGTGGTGAAGGGGGTGAGGGGGCGGATGGGGTTCGGGTGGGGGTGGTCGTAAGGGTGAGGGTGAGGTTGAGGGTGAGGGTGAGGATGGCGGTGGGGGTGAGGGTAGGTGAGGGTGGGGGTGGGGGTCGGAGGATGAGGATCGGGGTGCGGTGGTGAAGGGGGTGAGGGGGCGGATGGGGTTCGGGTGGGGGTGGCCGTGAGGGTGAGGGTAGGTGAGGGTGGGGGTGGGGGTCGGAGGGGGTGAGGGTAAAGGTGATGTGAGTGGGAGTGAGGGTGGTCAGTACGCCACTGGGTGGCAGAGGGATTGAGGTAACGCCGCCCGACTTGATAGATTGCAGGAAGGAAACTATGGTGTTTAGGCCACTTTCGTGCACAAACTGGGCCGACAGCAATACCTCACTGGACCCGACGGGCCAGTAGTCCGGGCGCAAAACCACTGATCCGCACTATGTGCATATACAAAAAAGAAAAAATTGGGTACGCCACACGGGAAAGCAAACGCCGGATCAATTGGTATGTGTCTGCTGAAAGCATTTAGCTGTAGAACTACCCTACATGTATGACAAACCGGGCGGGGTTGAGAGGGGTGGGGGTTGGGGTAGGGTGGATTGAGAGGGGTGGGGGTTACCATTGAACCCCAGAATCTCTCTTCCAGGCTCTGCTCCACAGTAGATTCTATGACGTCTTTTGGCCATTCCCCTCTTCTTCAGCTTCCTTTTACATGCACTTCTTAACCCCCTACCCCCCCCCCCCCCAATAATACCCCCGAACAAGGAAAAAAAACGTGTCATTTCCCAGCGACCTACTGATGAGGCGCGGAATACCCCGCCCCCCCCCCCCCCCAGCCCGCTCCCGTCATTGCCACGGCTACCCCTGAAGTCCGTGCCCCCATCACCACGCCACAACCCCCCCCCCCCCACATACATATGACGTGGGTTAACCCTTACCACACTCCACCCCCAACACCCCATTGCGAAGCTCCCCGCTGGGGAGAAAAGGCCTTAGAAACGACGTCTAATAACATCCCTTGGCCAAACAACGGGACTTCTCGGCCCGATTGCACCCTTTGTAACATCCCCACTAATGAGGTGCCCATTAGGAGTACAAAAGGGTCACGGGTCAGACCCCCAGCAGCTCCCCCCCCCCCCACCCCGTTTACACCCCTCCTCTTCCCACTCACGGTATATGTCTTGTATCACGTAACATGCGGAGGACGCGGTTGACAACCAGACCCCGCCCCAACCCCTTGTAACCCCCAACCCCTCCTCCTTCCTCCCCAGACAGCGCCTACACGTCAGGACAAATTCCATATCCACCCAACAGAGTATGTATTATTATGTCACGCAACATACCGCCTCCCTTACCCAACCGGTGTGCACCTTATACATACAACATACCACCCTCGCCCCCCACCCTCTCCCCCATCCACTCTTGGGCGTGGGTAATAAGAGAGAAACAGGCACTTTTGGTTGCAGAAAAGCCGTGTCAGTGTCTGATAGCGGGGTCTGACTGTATCATATAACATCTCCCTCACTCACAGAACACGAATACATCACGCAACATACCGCCTCCCTTACCCCAACGGGTGTCCATCATATACATACAACATACCACCCCCGCCCCCCGCCCTCTCCCCCATCCACCCTTGGGCGTGGGTAATAAGAGAGAAACAGGCACTTTTGGTTGCAGAAAAGCAGTGTCAGTGTCTGATAGCGGGGTCTGACTGTATCATATAACATCTCCCTCACTCACAGAACACGAATACATCACGCAACCTACCGCCTCCCTTACCCAACGGGTGTCCATCTTATACATACAACATACTACCCCCGCCCCCCCTCTCCCCCATCCACCCTTGGGCGTGGGTAATAAGAGAGAAACAGGCACTTTGGTTGCAGAAAAGCAGTGGTGTCTGATAGCGGGGTCTGACTGTATCATATAACATCTCCCTCACTCACAGAACACGAATACATCACGCAACATACCGCCTCCCTTACCCAACGGGTGTGCACCTTATACATACAACATACCACCCCGCCCCCCGTTTCCCCATCCACCCTTGGGCGTGGGTAATAAGAGAGAAACATGCACTTCGGTTGCAGAAAAGCCGTGTCAGTGTTTGATAGCGGGGTCTGACTGTATCATATAACATCTCCCTCACTCACAGAACACGAATACATCACGCAACATACCGCCTCCCTTACCCCAAAGGGTGTCCATCTTATACATACAACATACTACCCCCGCCCCCCACCATCGGGCGAGGATATACACATCTCCCTCACTCACAGAACATGAATATATCATACAACATATCTCCCCTCTGACACCCACATGCTACATTCATACCGCAGA
Organism: Arenicola marina; assembly: GCA_964019135.1. Lineage (NCBI taxonomy): Eukaryota > Metazoa > Annelida > Polychaeta > Arenicolidae > Arenicola > Arenicola marina. Next base: position 9,577,234 of record OZ025254.1, on the reverse strand, counting down.
ATAATATATCACTTCCAGCTGGGGATGACACACCCCATCTCCATCCCACATGGTCCACGAGCCGTTAGGCTCTCAGGAGGCCAGAGCGCTCGCCTTGAGTGTTCTGGTCACCTAACAGCCTAACGGCACGTGGATCGATGGTTCGAGCCCCGCTGTGGCCATGTCTGTGTGGCCGCAGGATAAAGATCCTAAGTCCTTCTTCGCAAAGAGTAGGGGGTTACCCCCGGGGACATGGCTCCACTCTCCCATCCTTTTCCCAACCAACCATCCCACATGGTATAAATTTCATCACGTGACATCCTGACAACATTGACAACCTAACCTCCCCGAACCTCTCTTTACCTACCCCATATATGGTAGGTGACCCCATCGCATAACAAACACCCTCTCAGCCCACATGGTATGAATTACATCACATGAAATCCTGACAACATTGACAACCTAACCTCCCCGAATCTCGCCGTACCTACCCGATGGCAGGAATCGAACCTCCGACCCCCACAAAGACAACCCGCCCAGGCGCCTACACGTTGGTTTGGCTAGACAGCCCCCACCACTGATACACTTACCAGAGTGAGTTCATGACATCGAAGGCCGTGTTGAAGAAGTGATCCGGTTTATCCAGATTGAGAGTAGTTCCCGCCAAGGGGTTCACTCCGGAGTCATCCATGGCGGACCTCGCGTATCCCGAATCCAGTGTTTCACTTTGCCATCCGGGCCGCCAGAGAGTGAATAACGATAGCTGCCTGTTCATTCGGGAGTCCGAGACTTAAGAGCCAATTGCCGGTGACAGGATCAAGGGCAATCAGAAATCCGGATCGGGGGTCCACTTTGGGACTGAAACCTGGATTTCTCGGATGTCCTGCCGCAATTCCACAAGTTCTGGATCAACATATCTGTGGATATTCATTAGCAAGGTCGAACAGTTAATGGCTGTCTGGATCTGTGCGACGACCTTCATAACAGGGGATCACATATTACCTCGCTTGCTATAACGATGATGTTCTACTCCAATTCGGTATCAGAGCTCGAGAATAAATGATGATCCAGATGTATTTTGAAGTTCGACAGTGTTCGACAGCAACTTATCCAGATGTCGTCTTTATTTTAGTGATATATCCACATGTATTCTTGTCTTCGGCAGTAATGTATCCCGGTGTATTCTGAAGCCCGCGAGCAATGTATCCGGCTGGATCCTTGATGTCAGCAGTACTGTATAATGGAGCGCTATAACAATGACGCCAGTGTACACCTAACACGATGGGGACACCTCACGGGTCCATCTCACGTAGTTCATCGATCACGGACGCTAAGCCACTCCCAATGTCCCGCACATCCACCAAGGTCAACCCTTAAACACTCCCCAGTGAGTCTCCATGGAGATACCAGGGGTCATCCATCAGATACCAAGGGCCATCCGTCCCTGACGTTGTGTAGTTCGTGTTGGCAACTTACACCCCGCAGCAGGTATAAGGAGCGACTTCTCGGCCAATCAATTATTGATGATAATACGGACTTGGTAAGTAGGCTGGAATGCTTGGTTTGTCCTATATGACGGAGGCACAATAGTACGAGTTGAAACAATATCGATAGGTATAAATAAACATGTCATGAACGTTCACTGTTTATATTGGTGTATGTAGTACATATCGACGGGGATATGTTACAATATTTACATGTGTTAACAGGTATGGATCGTGGATTGTTGGCGCCAGTGGGTGACAAGGGACCCATCTCCAGAACCTGTATCGACATGTCCTTCATACCACACTGATCCCGATCTCATACGCCACAATGATCCAGATATCATTCACCACAATGATTCAGATCTGACTTGATGATCCAGATGCGACTCGCCACAATGATCCAGATATCATTCACCACAATGATTCAGACCGGACTTGATGATCCAGATGCGACTCGCCACAATGATCCAGACGAATTTCTCGACGGTGATCCAGATCTCATTCACCACAATAATCTACATCAGATTCTGATTTAGCACAGTGATCCAGATAGGATTTAGCACAGTGATCCAGATAGGATTTAGCACAGTGATCCAGATAAGATTTAGCACAGTGATCCAGATAGGATTTAGCACAGTGATCCAGATAGGATTTAGCACAGTGATCCAGATAGGATTTAGCACAGTGATCCAGATAGGATTTAGCACAGTGATCCAGATAGGATTTAGTACAGTGATCCAGATAGGATTTAGCACAGTGATCCAGATAGGATTTAGCACAGTGATCCAGATAGGATTTAGCACAGTGATCCAGATAGGATTTAGCACAGTGATCCAGATAGGATTTAGCACAGTGATCCAGATAGGATTTAGCACAGTGATCCAGATAGGATTTAGCACAGTGATCCAGATAGGATTTAGCACAGTGATCCAGATAGGATTTAGCACAGTGATCTAGATAGGATTTAGCACAGTGATCCAGATAGGATTTAGCACAGTGATCTAGATAGGATTCAGCACAGTGATCCAGATATGATTTAGCACAGTGATCCAGGTGTCACTCGCCCTGAGGCTGGACCCCACACATCACATCCCATCCTCGAGCTTCCAGCTGACACCGATCCGATCCACTCTTAGCCCTCGCTTTCTGCGGACATAGCCAAGTACAACGATACGGACCGTCCAGCTAAGCACAAAACCACGCCACAAATGAATCCAAACCGCGTGGTTCTCGAAGCACAAACTCCAAGCCAAAGACTCCCTACTGTAGTCCCCGGCCACGTAGCCTCATGCAAGATTGAGCGCGTCACCTAGTGAAGCAATTTATCGACCAGTCACTAGAAGTGTGCCTCCGCCAGCGAAGCAAAAAAAAAACACCCAGCAGAAGTCTGGTTAAGGAATGTCATGAAACAGCAGTCGACGATCCTGCCGTAATAGCGAGCCCAGCATAGGCGGAAAACAACAACAGAAACAAACTTAAAATGCAAGTCACGGACAGAACTGCGCGATGGTACAAGGTGGATGATCGTCAGGGACGGATGGCTAAAAACCGACGTGGCAAGATAAAAAAAAACCATCAAGTGTGAAGGCAAAGTAGGTTCGCTCGAGGAACCTACCAGCCTGTAGTGTATCATATACACCACTTGTTTATGGAGTCCAGGGGTCACAGTTTGCATGTTATCAGGTGAAGGGTTGGTCAACAAACACAGAGCAAAGGTAATTAACATGGTGAAGTCACGGGGGCTCGGCCGACCATACCCACAGCACGGTACACTGTATGCAACATTCATATCAGGTTACGCTGTATGCATCTGAGTTACTATTACCTAGTGATGTAATGTTTTATAATCTGTTTTATCGCAGTTTGTGAATACCAGGACTTCTTCTTTGAAAGAAAAAATCACTGACACTGTGTACACCAGTGTTACCATTAACATGTGCTGTGCATCACATGCCCCTCGTCCCATCCCAGTCACCCCCATCTTAGCCTTGTGACGACGCTGGCGATCAGTGGAGTCGTAAAAGCTCTGCCCTAATGACATCCACTGTGTGTGCCCATAGTATCGTCCATAATATCGCCGCTAGGGCCGTGATGTGACTTTCGGCATCGATTCGAATTCTTGGGAGGAATTAGCGTCTCAAAAGAGGGGTTGGGTACGTCTCGTTCAAGAGGGAATAGCCCACCATGACGGGCTCTTGTTTGAGAAACTGGATTTGAAACGCCAATCTAGGCGTCCAGTGAGAACAAACCAAGACCAAACGACAGGTCATCGATGCGATGACTGCGGTAAGCTGTGTCGGTCACGGATAGACTTATCCAGTCATGAGCGCAAATGCCGCAAAACAATTCTTTCTACTTCAGAAGCTGTAAATCCATCGTCTTTCGTAGACGGACGGATGCCAACCATGGCTGTGACGTAACTGGACGAAACCCATCAGGCATCTGAGTATCCTCCGCTCAGGACTAAATGGTATCAACCATATGATAACTCAAGACAAAATGACATCAACTATATGATGACTCAGGATAAAATGGCATCAACTATATGATGACTCGGGACAAAATGGCATCAACCATATGATAACTCAAGACAAAATGGCAACAACTATATGATGACTCGGGACAAAATGGCATCAACCATATGATAACTCAAGACAAAATGGCAACAACTATATGATGACTCGGGACAAAATGGCATCAACCATATGATGACTCAAGACAAAATAGCATCAACCATATGATAGCTCAGGACAAAATGGCATCAACCATATAATGTCTCAGGACAAAATGGCCTCAACCATATAAAGGCTCAAGACAAAATGGCATCAACCATATGATAGCTCAGGACAAAAGGGCATCAACCATATGATGGACCAGGAAAAAATGGCATCATCCCTATACAGAGGGCATGGGCCAGGACAAAATGGCATCAACCATATAATGGCACACGACAAAATTATATCCTAATGGGGCGTCAATTCAAGTTATGTTGACCTTCGTGACATTGTAATGGATTCGGGCTGAGATAGGAGCCGTCGTATGAATCACAGTAACGGATCACGTGATTCCAAACGACCTTGCATGCCCTTGACGTCCGCGTGGCAATGGCGGGCAGCCCCAGGGTTTACCACGCGAGCACGAAACCTTTTCTCTCGGGGACGGCTTTCACGGCTCCCACCAGGTGGCGTGTGTATATTAGCGGCCACGGTAGGCAAGAGTGCTGACTCAGCACCTTGGAGCCCCAACCGTGTCAAGTTGCCGCCGTTTGGAAAACACATTAACACAGAAATCTGCACATTAAGGAGAATATTGTGCTGGTTTTTTTGTTCTTGCTTTCTCGCTGTTGTGAACTAGGCACTTCGCTCTTCTCTAGTACGTATCGACACCATTCTAGAGCGCTGACTGGGACAGATTCGTCCGCCACGTCTATATCGCTGACTGGACAGATTCGTCCGCCACTACAACGGCAGTGCGTCCACGAAGACTGCCTCACGCGGAAACAGATCCACAGCAGGGACATCACAACCTGGGTGAGGCGACAGGGCACCCCGTGCTACGCTGAATGCTATGCAAACAAAATTGCAACGCAATAAAATTAAATGTCGGTGTTTTGGGCTTCTTCCGTGCACCTGAAGCCCTACTTGGGCCAAGAAGCCTCCCGGGACCCATCGATTCGCAGCTCAGTCCCCTGTTTATCAATGGAGCCAGGGACGCTCTGATGGGTTACGTAAGGCCATAATGCTATAACATGCGCTGGGTTATACCAGCCAGAATATAACGACGCACACATACAATAAAAACGAAATGGCCTTAGGGATCATCAAGCCAACCCTGTATACGGACATCCATTGTCCTAATTCCGATCATACGGCAGCTTCCAAATGGTCGATATACGCAGAAGATAATGCGCTTCGAAATGGTCGATATACGCCGAAAGATCATGCGCTTTGAAATGGTCCATATACGCAGAAGATAATGCGCTTCGAAATGGTCGATATACGCCGAAAGATAACAACCCTGAGTCACGTTCTACATGTTTGCCAGGGATTCCCGGCAACCAGAACGTAACGCCTCGGTACATATAACATTAGTGGGAGCCATACCCCGACGGGACGTCACATCTTGGGGTCATTAAACCCATACAACCCCGGCTACGGGCAGACGGACGGCAGCGATGCAGGCCATGCCGTGCAACGACCAGGCAGCCAAGGCAGCCAGGCGAAGACGATATCCATCCAATTTGCTATCGATTGCTCCCACGTAAGGCGGGCAATTAAGCTGTGCGGAGGCTGGACATAGCTGCCTCAGCAGCAGCAGCAGTCCGCGCCGCTGCAGCGACCTCGAACTGACATTGCCCATGTCCATCATCCCCGGGGCTGGCTGGGTTGAATAACGTTGGAATGTTCCTGGTCCCACCCCCCACCCCCGGCCCAACGGCCCACCGGCCTCTGATCCTGCCTACCCACTCTCTTTAACGCCAGGGTTTCTCCACCGCCGGTGCTATAATGTCGGTAGTCTAAGGGGGAGGGGAGGGGAGAGGAGAGGAGGATATGAGTGGGGGGGGGGGGGGGGGGTGTGAAGATAAATAGATACTCAGATATAGCGACGCCCTGACAGATTACGGACGTCCAGTTAGAACCTGTTTTTAGCTCCGGGGACACGTAGCTGGGTTCGTCTGTAGCCAGCCAGCCAGCCAGCCACCCACCACAGCGATCCAGGCATAAGTAAGCTAGCGAGGGTTCCAGTTACGGCGAGACAGACTCGGAGCGGACACAACCCGATACACAGCTACGGTCAGGAAGCATAAACCCCCTGGCAAGTTCTGTGTCTACACCGCCAGGGTGCTGTGTGTTTTCCCGAGGGGACACAAATCCGGACAAACACGAGAGCGTCCATTACTTCCCCTTGCATTGCTTTGTCTCAGTAACCACGCAGTAATTAAGTTCATCCAGTCTGGGCTAGGCTCCCAGCCTCCTACAGCAAGCAAACAAGCAGTGAGATACACTCACATCTATTCAGAATAACGGGGCAACGGCATCCCGGGTGGCAAAGCAACCACCCCTCGTCAGCAGTCAAGGACTCCAACACGCAATAAAAAGGCCCCTCGCATTATGTAACGCATACAGGGCATACACGTGGCCACATCAATGTGGGGACGCCGTGCCCGGCCTTGTAATTTGCACCCATTCCCAGAGGCGCCAGAGAATAAAAGTGCGAGTCGGTACATGAATTGAGTGCCCATCGAGCGACAGGGACTGAATAGCGTGTCGGGGGAACGGGATCAATCCATGTGAAGTATTGATCAACAGGGCACACAGCGCAGCATCGGGATCCCATCGTGCCATTATAAGGGTATCATGCCCTCATGTGAAGGGCGGAGACATCACTCTTTTACCGTGGAGGATTCGGCCATCAGACCCTTCTATGCGGAGGATTCGGCCATCAGACCCTTCTATGCGGAGGATTGAGCCATCAGACCAATCTCATTGGAGGGTTGGGCCATCAGACCCTTCCCATTGGAGGATTGGGCCATCAAACCCTTCTCTGTGGAGGCTTGGTTAATTAAACCCTTCTCTGTGGAGGATTGGTTTATCAGACCCTTCTCTATGGAGGATTGGTTTATCAGACCCTTTTCCGTGGAGGATTGGGCCATCAGACCCTTCTCTGTGAAGGATTGGGTCAGACCCTTCTCTATGGAGGATTGGGTCAGACCCTTCTCTATGGAGGATTGGTTTATCAGACCCTTCTCCGTGAAGGCTTAGGCCATCAGACCCTTCTCTGGGGATAATTGGTTTATCAGACCCTTCTCCGTTGGGGATTGGTTCCTCAGGCCCTATTCCGCGGACGATTGGTACATCAGACCCTTCTCCACGAAGGCTTAGACCATCAGACCCTTCTCTATGGAGGATTGGTTTATGAGACCCTTTTCCGTGGAAGATTGGTTCATCAGACCCTTCTCCACGGAGGCTTAGGCCATCAGATCCTTCTCTATGGAGGGTTGGTTTATCAGACCCTCTCCGTGAAGGCTTAGGCCATCAGAACCTTCTCTGTGGAGGATTGGTTTATCAGACCCTTCTCCACGAAGGCTTAGACCATCAGACCCTTCTCTATGTAGGATTGGTTTATGAGACCCTTTTCCGTGGAAGATTGGTTCATCAGACCCTTCTCCACGGAGGCTTAGGCCATCAGATCCTTCTCTATGGAGGATTGGTTTATCAGACCCTCTCCGTGAAGGCTTAGGCCATCAGAACCTTCTCTGTGGAGAATTGGTTTATCAGACACTTCTCTATGAAGGTTTGGGCCATAAGACTCCGTGGACGCATGGAATATTGAACAAGGTCTGGGTCGGGGACTGGCATATCATCCCCACAAAAATCTCACCCAGCAGCGGGTCTGACAAGCCCAAACAAAAGACAAGGACCCCGGCTGCTCAGTGCTGTGAGCGCCTGATGCAAACCTAGCTGGCCATAAACAACGTAAGCTGTCATTGTGGCGTTGCACCACAGTCGCAAAGCGCCTGACGCCAGCGGCAGGCAGCACGGGCGACGCCGACGGCACAGAGCGATGGCCAGAGCGCGGGACCCCAGCCAGCCAGCCAGCCAGCCAGCCAGCCAGCCAGCCCATCAACCAGCCAGCGAACTAACCAACCAGGGGACGGAAACAGAAACAACCCCCGTTCGCAGGCCAACCCCCATTCGCCAATGATTGACCATCAAATGATGACGTCACGTGTGTTTGATACGTACGCGGCATGACAAAAAACGACAGCATCCGTTTCTGCATAGAGATATATAGAGATACAAAAACTATCGCCGCGAAACAAGCCGGGGGAACCAGGCGAAAACAACAACGTTGAAGTAATGTAGTCTCAGTATCGGCGCATATTAACTCACTACGAAGCGGTGTTTGTGAGTATGGAGACGACCTGGAAAAAAAGATAGACCGCGTTCCGGATAGGACTGACATAGCATGTGAATAGGCGTGCCAGAGAGGACGCTGACGGATGCTAATCCGAGGGTGCCTCGCCCAATCTGGAGCAGACCCTGGCGCAGACCATGGAGCAGACCCTGGAGCAGACGCTGCCCAATCCGTCTCATTTGATTAGGGTTTTGACTGCACGGTTATATTGCGCCATCCCATATGCGATATACATGTTGCTCCAGAGGTATACAGTGCGCTTTACAGGTCGCTATATAGTCGCTATAAGTTCACTATACAGGAGGCAAAACAGTCGCTATACACGTCGCTATACACGTCGCTATACAGGGCGCTAGATGGTCGCTATAAGGGCGCTTTTGAGATAGTTATACAGGTCGCTATATGCAGATAATGATCCGTACATCCCTTTGAAGCCACGGATTCATCACTGACAGCCACGAACAGCCACTTCATAACGAAGAGTTTCTGCCACACAATCACTGGTGGTCGCGACGAACACACCCAACCACACCACATCGGCAAGGGACACTGCGATGACGACGGCAGAAATGAAAGCAATGGAGATTGCCAGTATTCCAATGAGGGCGCCAAGCAAGCAAGGATCCGAGCCTTAAGATGAAACAGCCCCCTCTATCGCTGAAGACCTTTCTCAACCTGGCGTGCTCGTCCTATACGGGGTCTGTCAAGGTGAGGCGCGGAATGGTGCAGGGGTCGTTGTCGCCGGTGAACTGCTGGGGAGAAGACGCCGCGTCGTGACGCTGGGGGTAGTATATAGCCCAGGAAAACACGGGATACGGCAGATCCATATCACGCCACATCACATCACATCACATAACAACATGACATAGGACCAGCGGTGCATACATTGACCACGGCCCTGCTGCACCGAGACTTCACTGCCATCCGCTCCCGCAGTAGCGGGCCGGGGATGGCGAGAGGGGAGGGCCGGATGAGCGGGCGAGAGTGCAGGGAGGGCCGGCGGGGAAAGACCGGGCAGGCAGGCAGGCATGCGAGCGGGCTGGTGGGGCACCGGCCTGGCGCACTGCAGGCCGCCCGCGGCGCGGTGCGGTGCGGTGCGGTGCGGTGCCGGCGCTGCCGTCAGTCACTACGTCAGTCCCCCCCGTAAGCCATCCATTGCCACAACCAAGCCTCCCTTTTTCCCCCGCTGCCGCTGTTCACACGGCCCTGGTTCTGCTGCCGCTGCCGCTGCTGGGTTTAGCGTGTTATTATTCCGTTCACTGGTGCCCCTGGCACCGAGCTACGTGCCGCTATGATCCGTTTCCTGCTTCATATAATAACACAGATCCAAGTGGCAGCTGACCCTTCCCTCTCTCACCAAGTAACGTCCGGCTATGTCACCCCTCACACTGTAGCCGGGCGGGCTTCATCCCTCCCGCGCCAGAGCAACGCCAGATCAATCGGCGGCGTCACGAGGCTGTTGTTGCGACTGCGGCGGCGGCGGCGGCGGCGGCGGCGGCGGGTGCTCCAACTCAAATGAGTGCTGACGCTGAACTGCGGTGACCCACTTCCCAGGGAACCCGGGGGTTGTGACGTGGTCGACGTCATGTTAATGGCGGCATTCGCGGCTGAAGCCTGAGGCACGCTCCGGCGGTGGGCAACGGAGATTGGCGGCATTGGCAGGGTAACCGATGGTGTTATTGAGGGAAGGGGCAACCGATGGTGGTATTGAGGGAAGGACAACCGACGGTGGTATTGGATGAAGGACAACCGATGATGCTATTGGGGGAAGGACAACCGATGGTGGTATTGGGGGAAGGACAACCGATGGTGGTATTGGGGGAAGAACAACCGATGATGCTATTGGGGGAAGGACAACCGATTGTGGTATTGGGGGAAGGGCAACCGATGGTGGTATTGGGGGAAGAACAACCGATGATGCTATTGGGGGAAGGACAACCGATTGTGGTATTGGGGGAAGGGCAACCGATGGTGGTATTGGGGGAAGAACAACCGATGATGCTATTGGGGGAAGGACAACCGATTGTGGTATTGGGGGAAGGGCAACCGATGGTGGTATTGGGGGAAGGACAACCGACGGTGGTATTGGAGGAAGGACAACCGATGGTGGTATTAGAGGAAGGACAACCGATGGTGGTAATGGAGGAAGGACAACCGATGGTGGTAATGGAGGAAGGACAACCGATGGTGGTATTGGGGAAAGGACAACCGATGATGGTATCGGGGGAAGGACAACCGATAGTGGTATTGGAGGAAGGACAACCGATGGTGGTAATGGAGGAAGGACAACCGATGGTGGTATTGGGGAAAGGACAACCGATGGTGGTAATGGAGGAAGGACAACCGATGGTGGTAATGGGGAAAGGACAACCGATGGTGGTAATGGGGGAACGGCCACCGATGGTGGTATTGGGGGAAGGACAACCGATGGTTGCAATGGCGGAAGAACAACCGATGGTGGTATTGGAGGAAGGACAACCGATGGTGGTATTGGAGGAAGGACAACCGATGGTGGTAATGGGGAAAGGACAACCGATGGTGGTAATGGGGGAACGGCCACCGATGGTGGTATTGGGGGAAGGACAACCGATGGTTGCAATGGCGGAAGAACAACCGATGGTGGTATTGGAGGAAGGACAACCGATGGTGGTAATGGAGGAAGGACAACCGATGGTGGTAATGGGGAAAGGACAACCGATGGTGGTAATGGGGGAAGGACAACCGATGGTGGTAATGGGGGAACGGCCACCGATGGTGGTATTGGGGGAAGGACAACCGATGGTTGCAATGGCGGAAGGACAACCGATGGTGGTATTGGAGGAAGGACAACCGATGGTGGCATTGGAGGAAGGACAACCGATGGTGGTATTGGAGGAAGGACAACCGATGGTGGTATTGGGGGAAGGACAACCGATGGTGGTATTGGAGGAAGGACAACCGATGGTGGTATTGGAGGAAGGACAACCGATGGTGGTATTGGAGGAAGGACAACCGATGGTGGTATTGGAGGAAGGACAACCGATGGTGGTAATGGAGGAAAGACAACCGATGGTGGTATTGGAGGAAGGACAACCGATGGTGGTATTGGAGGAAGGACAACCGATGGTGGTATTGGAGGAAGGACAACCGATGGTGGTATTGGAGGAAGGACAACCGATGATGGTATTGGGGGAAGGACAACCGATGGTTGTAATGGCGGAAGGACAACCGAGGGTGGTATTGGCGGAAGGACAACCGATGGCGGTAATGGTGGAAGGACAACCGATGGCGGCATTGCGGGAAGGGCAACCGATGGTCGTAATGGAGGAAGGACAACCGATGGTGGTATTGGGGAAAGGACAACCGATGGTGGTATTGGAGGAAGGACAACCGATGGTGGTATTGGAGGAAGGACAACCGATGGTGGTATTGGAGGAAGGACAACCGATGATGGTATTGGGGGAAGGACAACCGATGGTTGTAATGGCGAAAGGACAACCGAGGGTGGTATTGGCGGAAGGACAACCGATGGTGGTATTGGAGGAAGGACAACCGATGGTGGTATTGGAGGAAGGACAACCGATGGTGGTATTGGAGGAAGGACAACCGATGGTGGTAATGGAGGAAAGACAACCGATGGTGGTATTGGAGGAAGGACAACCGATGGTGGTATTGGAGGAAGGACAACCGATGGTGGTATTGGAGGAAGGACAACCGATGGTGGTATTGGAGGAAGGACAACCGATGATGGTATTGGGGGAAGGACAACCGATGGTGGTAATGGAGGAAAGACAACCGATGGTGGTATTGGAGGAAGGACAACCGATGGTGGTAATGGAGGAAAGACAACCGATGGTGGTATTGGAGGAAGGACAACCAATGGTGGTATTGGAGGAAGGACAACCAATGGTGGTATTGGAGGAAGGACAACCGATGGTGAAATTAGGGGAAGGGCCACCGATGGTGGTATTGGAAAGCCAACGTATTGTGGTACTAAAGAAAGGACAGCAAAACAAATGTGAAAACATGCCACATATTCCTTCTGTACGAGATGTACGGAGAATATATATTTTACTCGTGAAATGAAAACTAGGTGCAAGCACAAGTAAACCCTATATCATCGTTCTGTTAGCTTTACGAGACAGATCTATTCCCTTGGCGGTTGACCCCGAAGTCGGCACTCTGATCACAGTACACAATAAACAGACCCTTCGTCCCAACGCCTCTACCGCTTGCAGAGCCACACAGACGCCTCGCCGTCTTCTGTCTCGCCAGCCATATCGCCCCCAGGCCATGGAGGAACACTTGGCCCTGGGTCCCCGGGGTCTCTCTCAGCAAGATTGGCCGGCCTCATCTACCGCTCCCACGGCTCAGCAAGTCCTCTGCTTATCGAACATAGCGGGCCATCAGCCCTTCAAGGTGCCATTTAGGTTTTGGGCACCTTTTTCCCCTGCCCCTGAGGCATTAATATTCACCTTGAACCTGGTTATCCCAAGTGCTGATTGACATAGGCGAAAGCTGGGAGTACATTATATGTAAGTCTATATGGTGAATCTCATCAAGCTTGTTCGGTCCGATGGGTGATCTTAATATATACCATGCCATGGACCACTGGGTCTGACCACTGACCACTGGGTCTGACCATTGACCACCGGGTCTGACCAAGGGCCACTGGGTCTGACCATGGACCACTGGGTCTGACCATGGGCCACTGGGTCTGACCATGGGCCACTGGGTCTGATCATGAACTATTGGGTGTGACCATAGACCATATGGTCTGACCATGGACCACTGGGTCTGACCATGGACCACTGGGTCTGACCATGGGCCACTGGGTCTGCCCATGGGCCTCTGGGTCTGATCATGAACCATTGGGTGTGACCATAGACCACATGGTCTGACCATAGACCACTGGGTCTGACCATGGGCCACTGGGTCTGATCATGGGCCACTGGGTCTGATCATGAACCATTGGGTGTGACCATAGACCACATGGTCTGACCGTGAACCATTGGGTGTGACCATAAACCACATGGTCTGACCATGGACCACTGGGTCTGACCATGGGCCACTGGGTCTGACCATGTGCCACTGGGTCTGACCATGGGCCACTGGGTCTGACCATAGGCCACTGGGTCTGACCATGAACCATTGGGTCTGACCATAGGCCACTGGGTCCGACCATGTGCCACTGGGTCCGACCATGGACCGCTGGGCATCAAGCTCTGTGTGTCCTCATGTACTAAACCTGCTGCCCTCTCCTACTTAGATCAATGGCGTCGGGAGATCACCCAACCAGAAGGCGTAGCCTATCTCACCCAGCCAGGGTGATCCTGGGTTTTGCTACTCAAGCTTCGGTGTGAAGGAACTGTGCGAATAAATAACAATATCCCACAGGATGGCAACCGCTCAGAACAGGTCCAGGCGGAAAGAACAGTCGGTCGGGACCAGGATGGAACTGTACCAATATGATCATCACTTGTTGCCAACCCATCCATATAGGCACACAGCGCCCGTGCCCCTCGTTTGTTACCGGTACTCAGCATAAAACGCTGACTCAGCATCATGGGCGGAAGGTGGCCATCGAAGAAAAAAGTTCGCGACACTCTGCCAGCAGACGGAGCTCTTCTCTCACATCACCTCCGCTTCATGCAACCGACAACCTCACCATTGATCTCAACGCTGCAAGGGTCACGAAAAGTATCCGAATTCTGTTTTGGTGGCATTGAGCATTTGCATCGATGCAGAGTTGGATGTAGACATTCTGTTGTCGAACAATCACAATGAAAGAGTTAAGCGACAAAATATTTCGATATAACATGGGGGTCAAAGTTCAAAGCGCTTCACGCCTTTGACCTCGATCCATCTCGAAAGCATAGCTCGAAAGGAACACAGCTTCGAATTAATCAAAATCGAGTGATGTCGTCCCGTACGGTACCAGTACCCCAGTAAGTGTTACACAGTGGTGTCTTTGATGCCAAACTGCGAATATATCTTCGATTAAATATCATTTTCAAATTTCGCGTATGAAGGATAATTCTGATGGTTACATTTGATGTGGGGCAGAGAGACTATAGCATAAGTGGAACGCCCTCTGCCTTCAGATCGGGATCGCATCTGTCCCATCCTCGGGTGTTACCGTTACTCGTTATTGCCAAGCAATCAATAGCTTCATCAATATACAATTCACGCAGTAAAATCCAGAACCCATTTTTGGGAAAGCTGACCGGCACTTTCTTACTCAGTCACTTTCTTACTTCATCCCACCTAAACATCAGGCGGTAAACATGTTATTGAGCATCGCCAGAAAACAAGATGCCTGGTAGGTCCATCCAATCCTGTTAGCCATCTGCAGCCGCTCCTGCAGCCCCAAGTACAGCCCCCCCCCCCCTCCCCCGCCCCCACCCCGACCCCCACCCACAGCATGGGCAATTACCCCTAATCCAAAGAAAAACGTCCACATTCAGACAACCGACCCCAGCCGACGTGCAAGTACATAATAACGCCCCCCCCCCCCCTGCCCCACCCACCCCCCGCCCAGATTCCTTCACTGCGTAGCTTCCGACCGCCAACTTGCTCTCCGCTCACCTATTCCCGGAATGGCTGGCGTGGTCACCTGGTACTCAAATCTACAGCGTGAAGAGATACATCCCCCGTCCCCTAAACTCGCCTCGGCGGCCGACCTGATGCTGCAGCCATGTAGGATGGGTGGATGGACGGCGACATGGTCTACATAGAGGGGGGCCGGTCCATGAGGACAAAAATATACACAGACGAAGAATAACTAAGTAAAAAATCTCGGCAAGGGAGTCCTTCGTAAGATCGATGTTATGATTCCCAGAACGTGCACCGCCAAAGCCAATATTATCAGTCCAGGTACAGAGGGGCCGGCCCGGTAGCTCAGTGGGTTAGAGCGCTCCCACTGAGCGTTCTGGTCGCCTGAGAGCCTAACGGCACGTGGATCGATAGTTAAAAGCGTCCGGAATATACAACCAACCAACCAACCAGGTACAGTAGCCCCACAAGCAGCGGACAGACACGTCGAGTTTAACACTTGTAGCTAGCTGTACGCGGGTCTGATAAGCACCGAATGGCATGCTGATGGAAAGCAGGGCTCCTGCTAATATTACGACTCCCAAACCAGACTGCAGGCAGCTCAAATGAAAATTTGGGGAGATATTTTTCCATTATAATGAAAACGGCGCCCCGAGCCTGGAACACTCGGCTCCGGGTAAACACAATGAGGAAACGCAAGCCGCAGAAAGCTGGTTTCGTCCAATCTGTCGTCCCCAGACAGAGTTGGCAACAGACACGGCAAGCCGCAGAAAGCTGGTTTCGTCTAATCTGTCGTCCTCAGACAGAGAGAGTTGGCAACAGACACGGCAAGCCGCAGAAAGCTGGTTTCGTCTAATCTGTCGTCCTCAGACAGAGAGAGCTGGCAACAGACACGGCAAGCCGCAGAAAGCTGGTTTCGTCCAATCTGTCGTCCTCAGACAGAGAGCTGGCAACAGACACGGCAAGCCGCAGAAAGCTGGTTTCGTCCAATCTGTCGTCCTCAGACAGAGAGCTGGCAACAGACACGGCAAGCCGCAGAAAGCAGGTTTCGTCCAATCTGTCGTCCTCAGACAGAGAGCTGGCAACAGACACGGCAAGCCACAGAAAGCGGGTTTCGTCCAATCTGTCGTCCTCAGACAGAGAGCTGGCAACAGACACGGCAAGCCGCAAAAAGCTGGTTTAGTCCAATCTGTCGTCCTCAGACAGAGAGCTGGCAACAGACACGGCAAGCCGCAGAAAGCTGGTTTCGTCCAATCTGTCGTCCTCAGACAGAGAGTTGGCAACAGACACGGCAAGCCGCAAAAAGCTGGTTTAGTCCAATCTGTCGTCCTCAGACAGAGAGCTGGCAACAGACACGGCAAGCCGCAATAAGCTGGTTTCGTCCCATCTGTCGTCCTCAGACAGAGAGCTGGCAACACAGACAAGGCTTTTATCTCGTGCTTATTAATATGAACGAAACTTGCTGATTTCAACAAAAATAACCTCTCGTTTTATGTTCTAGAAGTTATTAACAAGAAGAATTTGACGTTTTAAAACGATGTATCGGAATAGCTGAATTAATATATATACGCTCGCATGCCGTTCACCTATCCATATTACATTGTTTGTTTTATATCATGTATCAACGACAAGATGGGCATTTTATGCCACTTTTGTATACAGAAGAGTAGGATAACCTAGTCCAGGAAAATGCATGGATAATGTTTATGTACCAGAGACCTGTACATCACAATCGCTGCAAATACCTTAAGCTATGAGAATAGCTTTTGAATAGCTTTTGAGAATAGGGTTTGAGAAACTGGATTTGAAACGCCGATCTAGGCATCCAGTGAGTTTAAACCTAGACCTATCGACAGGTCGTCGATGCGACGACTGCAGTACGCTCTGTCGGTCACAGACAGGCTTATTTAGTCCAAATCTTACTGCCTGAACCAAAACAAAAGCGGCAAATCCATCGTCTTTCGCAGATGGACGGATGCCAACCATGAGAATAAATATTTTCCACGAAAGGCACGTAAGTACAAACCCCTTAACAACATCTCATACCACATATTTCCTGCCGTGAGACAGATCCAGGGACTGACTGCATTGACGCAGACTGCGCAGTTACGATGTTGTCATCACACTATAAATTTCCCTGAACATGGAAGAGATTTCTTCGCTCCAGCGGCCGCTCCGGCGTGGTAAACAAAAGCGCCGGGCGAGATGAAAACTCGGCCACAGGCGGAAGAAGGCCATCGAGCATGGTTTCGCGCCTGTCCCGCCGTCCTCCTGTGTTACCGGTGTACACGCGGGCATGGGGGGGGCACATAAACCGCTGACTCAGCAAGTTTCACCCACAGCCTCACGATATGAGGATGCCAGGCACATACATTCAGCTTTCTCCGACGGGATACAGCGCTCAATATATCGACGCCACCGCGCGGAAAAATCTCATTAATCACTCTTTTATTACCTCTGCATCCTTCCTCCCGTGCCGCCGGGCCACTCAACAAACATCCCCGCATCAGGCGGAGACGACCCAACGCCCCGTCAATTCTTTCAAGACCTGTTTTGTTAACCTGATTCCCGTAGTTTTTATCAATAGTTCGACTTGAGGAGGCAAAGAGTGGGTCCTCTTGGTTCGCAGCGTTAACTCGCCCCCTGTGATTTTTTATTAATAGACCGACCTAAGGGCGCGAAGGGTTTGGTTGTTCGTTCGCTCACTTCACACCCCGATCGATCTGTGTTTCGGGCCGTCTTTCCCACTCTCGTTGCCACATTTTCTGCCAAATGCCATCCTAATTGTGAAAGAACAATGGAATGACCAGCGAGAGTTTAATTACATGCTATATATACACGAATTAGCAGTTGCGCTTGGTAGCTCTGTGTATGGCGCACGCATTGGTGACATAATATGCGGCGGCATACTCCAAGCTGACGACATTGCCGTATGTGCTCTAACGAATTCTGCCTTGCAGGCACTGGTAAGCGTCAGCGAAAACTACAGCCGAAGGTGGCAATTTAAATATAATCCAACCAAGTCGAAGGTAATGTTTTTGGATAGCAAATTACGAAGAGTTAAAAAGGCGAATGCATGTCAGATTGGGCTATATAACGAGCGTGTGGAAGAAGTCCAGGTATACAAACATGTGGGAATTCACCTCGATGTCAATCTTTCCTCAACATGGGCGGTGGAAGAGGCGACTAAAAAGCTTAAGAGGGGCTTAATGAGCATCCTGTCAGTCAACACAAAGAATGCCGGCATGAGTTGTCTCACCTCTTTGAAACTGTATCGATGTATTGTCATTCCGCGGGCCCTCTATGGTGCTGAGTTATGGAATCATCTGACACACAACCACCTAGCGAAACTTGAAGCGGCCCACAATGGCGCCATACGATGTATTCAAAATTTTCCAAAATGCTCTAGTGCGACCATTGCCCGCAGTATGGTTAACGAAATGTCTCTTGTGGAAGAAATTGATAAAAAGAAGCTAACAATTCTGGGCAGATTATGTCGGCTCAAAAATACCGCATTAGCGAAACGCATATTTGTGGAACGTCTCTATCAATCCCAGGGCCCAGGGCCAAAGTTTGGGCATATTAGGGACATCATAGAGATCCTGAAGAAATATAATCTAGAAGGAATCGTTTTTAGGTTCATGGATAACAGCAACTTTCCTAGCAAAGGCGACTGGAAAAAGTTGGTGAGAACGGCCGTGCGGCGCTGGTCGGAACAACTGTTAACCACCAAATTGTCCCAACCAAAATACAGACGCTTTGAAATGATTAGAGGAGGAGTTTTTGGCGTAAACGCCATATGGACCGTAGAACACCGTACGCGTGGTCGAAGGCAACACCTGCGTGACCTAGCTCGTTGAACTGTGCCGTACACGACACCAAGACATATGCATGCACACACTGTGACCGTGCATATACGGATATTCTCAATCACCTTTTCCATCATTGCGTGGCGTACCGTGAGGCCCGTGAATACTTCTGGGCACTAATTGTAAATACATGTGAAGTGCCAATAAGCGCGTATCTATACAATCTTGAAGAGATCGAATTAACTCGAGTAATGTTAGGCAAGCCTCCTGACATTGAAGCCACCCTAGAGCAGCTTAGCCTTTTAACCCAAATATGTGCCAACGCTTGGCAAAGAATGTCATACGACAAAATGTTAACATTTTACTGACGACCGTTTTTTTTTTTTTTTTTTTTTTTTTCCTGCGTGTTTTTGTTATTTGTTCTGTTTTTTGACATGTTCTAATGCTCACCAGGAAGTGGTGGAATAAAGGAGATTCATTCATTCATTCATCCTAATTGTGAAAGAACTATGGAATGACCAGCGAGAGTTTCATTGTTATCATTATCAGATCCTAAATGCTTCACTGAAACACTTGATTGTGGCCGTGAAGAGGTGACGACGAGGAAAAAATTAAGATTTTATCTCCGTGGAACCAAAACTAAATTCCTTGAGGATGCTGTCGATTCACTATGCGTGGACACGACCAACTGCGCAACGCTTCATTCAACACAGGTTAGGGGTAAACATCCCGATTGGGGGGGTTACAGTATGATCAACGGTCACAACGTATGAGAGGTCTTATATGAGCACGTTGTGATATCAGCCTGTCTTGCTGGACCCACGACCAACACGGGTACCCAATGATAGCATAAGGGAGGAAAGCTGAACTGCTAGAGGGAAGGGATATGATTATTAAGCGACATTTCTGGCGTCACTTTTGTGCATATGAAGACTAAACCGGGCCATGAAACCTCCCAGAACAATACAAGGGTTTGGATGAAGCATCCTCCAGATGAAGGTGTCAGGGTTCGAACCCACGACTGCAGTGCAGGTTGCTCACCAATTGAGCAAGGGACCCCCCTCCCCCCCACTCCCATCGAGAAGCCCAGACGCGATGCCCGGTAACCGGACGTAATATAAGTGGATTTCAATCGTAACAAATTAACGGTTATCCATTTCACTTTATCGCTGAGATCACAATCAAAACCGAGGAGTGAGTTAATTAAAATATTTATATTAGTAAAACGCTTTTGGTCAAGGCTGCTACTGAGCCCCTAAAATATCGTTGGTGAGTCTTTATATCAAGGACGATTGTTCATTTCAATGCCAAGTGGGTGCAAAACATTGCTTCTGCATAGCTCACTTATTACTTATTACGCTTAGCAGCGCATGGAATATTTCCGGCTATTTATCCTCCATGGTAAAAACCTGGCAACCGTTCCAGTGAACTCATACATGTGCTCACGTCAAGGCTTAGGCCGATCGCTGCTACCTATTACACCAGACGTTATTTGGGGAGGGGGGGGTGTTGTATGTCTGTCTGGGCGATAGGCCGGGTAATTGATCTGTCTCATGCTGGGCCCGGCCAGCTAAGGGCAAGCGGTGTGTCCCCGCGGCTACATTGCCTGCCTCGTCAGGCGATGGATGATGGCTCAGCGGGCAAACGACACCCCCGGGGACCTCGACGGTGACACATTGCGCCCTCTGGCGAGTAAAGACACCTGCTCCCACCTCTCAGGGCGTCCTGTACCAGTTAGGTGGGAAGTACCTGCAACAGCAGCAGGGAGGATAACTAGAACCATCACCTGCAAGCACTGCGGCAATGGTAACTCAGTAACTCAGCGCCATCGCTATAATTTTTATTGGTAAACATCAGTGCTGCCATCACCTGCAAGCGCTGGTGTAATGGTGATACCACCAGCACTGCTGCCATCACCTGCAAGTGCTGGTATAATGGTGATACCACCAGCACTACTTCCATCACCTGCAAGTGCTGGTATAATGGTGATACCACCAGCACTGCTGCCATCACCTGCAAGCGCTGGTGTAATGGTGATACCACAAGCACTGCTGCCATCACCTGCAAGTGCTGGTATAATGGTGATACCACCAGCACTACTTCCATCACCTGCAAGTGCTGGTATAATGGTGATACCACCAGCACTGCTGCCATCACCTGCAAGCGCTGGTGTAATGGTGATACCACCAGCACTGCTGCCATCACCTGCAAGTGCTGGTATAATGGTGATACCACCAGCACTACTTCCATCACTTGCAAGTGCTGGTATAATGGTGATACCACCAGCACTGCTGCCATCACCTGCAAGCGCTGATATAATGGTGATACCACCACCCCTGCTGCCGTCACCTGCCAGCGCTGCTGTAATGGTGATATCACCAGCACTGCTGCAATCACATGCAAGCGCTGCTGTAATGGTGATATCACCAGCACTGCTGCCATCACATGCAAGCGCTGCTGTAATGGTGATACCACCAGCACTGCTGCCATCACCTGCCAGCGCTGCTGTAATGGTGATACCACCAGCACTGCTGCCATCACCTGCTATCACCAGCACTGCTGCCATCACATGCAAGGGCTGGTATAATGGTGATACCACCAGCACTGCTGCCATCACCTGCAAGGGCTGATATAATGGTGATACCACCAGCACAGCTGCCATCACCTGCTAGCGCTGCTGTAATGGTGATACCACCAGCACAGCTGCCATCACCTGCTAGCGCTGCTGTAATGGTGATACCACCAGCACTGCTGCCATCACCTGCAAGGGCTGATATAATGGTGATACCACCAGCACTGCTGCCATCACCTGCAAGTGCTGGTATAATGGTAATACCACCAGCACTACTTCCATCACCTGCAAGTGCTGGTATAATGGTGATACCACCAGCACTGCTGCCATCACCTGCAAGGGCTGATATAATGGTGATACCACCAGCACAGCTGCCATCACCTGCTAGCGCTGCTGTAATGGTGATATCACCAGCACTGCTGCCATCACCTGCTAGCGCTGCTGTAATGGTGATATCACCAGCACTGCTGCCATCACCTGCTAGCGCTGCTGTAATGGTGATATCACCAGCACTGCTGCCATCACCTGCTAGCGCTGCTGTAATGGTGATATCACCAGCACTGCTGCCATCACCTGCAAGGGCTGATATAATGGTAATACCACCAGCACTACTTCCATCACCTGCAAGTGCTGGTATAATGATGATACCACCAGCACTGCTGCCATCACCTGCAAGGGCTGGTATAATGGTGATACCACCAGCACTGCTGCCATCACCTGCAAGGGCTGATGTAATGGTGATACCACCAGCACTGCTGCCATCACCTGCAAGTGCTGGTATAATGGTAATACCACCAGCACTACTTCCATCACCTGCAAGTGCTGGTATAATGGTAATACCACCAGCACTACTTCCATCACCTGCAAGTGCTGGTATAATGGTGATACCACCAGCACTGCTGCCATCACCTGCAAGCGCTGGTGTAATGGTGATACCACCAGCACTGCTGCCATCACCTGCAAGTGCTGGTATAATGGTAATACCACCAGCACTACTTCCATCACCTGCAAGTGCTGGTATAATGGTGATACCACCAGCACTGCTGCCATCACCTGCAAGCGCTGATGTAATGGTGATACCACCAGCACTGCTTCCATCACCTGCAAGTGCTGGTATAATGGTGATACCACCAGCACTGCTGCCATCACCTGCAAGCGCTGATATAATGGTGATACCACCAGCCCTGCTGCCGTCACCTGCCAGCGCTGCTGTAATGGTGATACCACCAGCACTGCTGCCATCACCTGCTAGCACTGCTGTAATGGTGATATCACCAGCACTGCTGCCATCACCTGCAAGTGCTGGTATAATGGTGATACCACCAGCACTGCTGCCATCACCTGCAAGCGCTGATATAATGGTGATACCACCAGCCCTGCTGCCGTCACCTGCCAGCGCTGCTGTAATGGTGATACCACCAGCACTGCTGCCATCACCTGCTAGCGCTGCTGTAATGGTGATATCACCAGCACTGCTGCCATCACGTGCAAGGGCTGATATAATGGTGATACCACCAGCACTGCTGCCATCACCTGCTAGCGCTGCTGTAATGGTGATACCACCAGCACTGCTGCCATCACCTGCTAGCGCTGCTGTAATGGTGATATCACCAGCACTGCTGCCATCACATGCAAGCGCTGCTGTAATGGTGATATCACCAGCACTACTTCCATCACCTGCAAGTGCTGGTATAATGGTGATATCACCAGCACTGCTGCCATCACATGCAAGGGCTGATATAATGGTGATACCACCAGCACTGCTGCCATCACCTGCTAGCGCTGCTGTAATGGTGATACCACCAGCACTGCTGCCATCACATGCAAGCGCTGCTGTAATGGTGATATCACCAGCACTGCTGCCATCACATGCAAGGGCTGATATAATGGTGATACCACCAGCACTGCTGCCATCACCTGCTAGCGCTGCTGTAATGGTGATATCACCAGCACTGCTGCCATCACCTGCTAGCGCTGCTGTAATGGTGATATCACCAGCACTGCTGCCATCACCTGCTAGCGCTGCTGTAATGGTGATATCACCAGCACTGCTGCCATCACATGCAAGCGCTGCTGTAATGGTGATATCACCAGCACTGCTACCATCACCTGCCAGCGCTTCTGCCGTGGTAAAAATAATCCAACACCATTGCAAAGTGGTAAACACCAGCACTGCTTTAATCACCCGCCAGGTGCTGCGGCAACGGTAACAATAACTTAGTGCCATGGCGACTAACAACAACAAGGAAGCAAGCAAAATACCATCTCCTCTCAACTCACCTCGCTACTATAGCAACGCCAAAGTTCAACGCTACCAATTCAGGTAGCGACACGCGAGGCTAAAGAAAGCCAAAGCAACACCCGTAGTCCATCAGCTTATTTTTCACCCACAGATCACGCTGCGCCGGTTGATAGGCACGAGGCCCCATCGCGCTGAGGGCGCGGCCTCGGAGGTAACTACTTGCAGATCATAATAAGCGCCGGTCGGCCTCCACAACTCATTAGACATTGGCCTGTTTACCCTTCCGTTTCACGTCAATATATGACATGGCACCACGCATTGCTGATGCTGAACGTCGAGGTTTTATCTTGGCCTGGTGTGTGTGGGGGGGGGGTGGGGGGGGGAGGCGGATTTCAGCTTCAGCTCGGGACTTGTATGTACGTCGGAAAGAGTACATACAATATCATATCTCGAGACGTGCCCTTACTCTTTGCAAAAGAGGAAACGTGTACTTTCCAACAGTCATGAAATAATATGGAAACGTACTGACTCGGAAGCGAGGAAGGAGGAGGTGTGTTTGGGCGAGGGGGTCGATGGGGAGGGGGGGGTGGAGGCTTAACGGCATGTCAAGTAGTCAGACAATACATACCGATATTTATTCGATAACAACAAACAATTCGAGCACGTTATATAAATTGCCCTTCACAGTCGCCAAGCCGACACCATTTTCTCCTCCAGCGTACCTCACCTCGCGGCCACCAGTCGGCGCCGTTGGGAAAAGGCCATCTCCCTACTGGAAGTTAGTTTAAACATATTTTATTGGCAAGTTGACCTTTACGGGCTACATTAGGAATGTCTTTATCGTTTTGCGATGTCGCGCAAGCGTCACGGACTGCTACTGGCTCCGGAACCCCAGGCCTAGTTATAAGGAGAGTGGTAGGGTAGCCAGGGGAGGGGGGATGGGGAAGGGGCGAAGGGTAGGCCATGCCATTAAACACCTTGCCTCAAGACAGCCATCGGGAGAAACGACCACTTGAACGTTTCCATAGCAACATCTATTTCGTCACAAAGTCCATGTCGGCTGCCGGGAATAAGAAAGCCGGTGGCAATATGAAAACTGCAACGAACAGGTTTTTGGTCCCACGGCCGCTTGCAAGCCTCCAAAAACCCTATCGTATGGCGAGTCATTCCAGTATTTATTGATGTAAGGAATTGGATAATGTTTTCACATCCAGAATTAGGGCATACATATCGGGATGGCACACCATACTTGCTCCCTCAGCATAGAAGTCATCATAGTCAAAACATTACAACGACAACAACGGAACCAAGTCGTAACTTATGTTATTTAAGGACACAAACACATCAGTCTGAAATATGCCTTGTAGGCTATTCGGCGAACCCTTCATGCTATCCGTCGGCCACTTGTGGTCGTAAACATGGCAATGACGGGTTGATTTCCCCCGGGACCCGGGAGAGGGGATGCTCAGCACTTGTTATGGTCACAACTGGAAGGGAGGGGGTAAGAGTGGGAGAAGGAAGAGCGGTAGGGAAGGGAGGGACGAGTGGGAGGGAAGAGTGGAAGGGACGGTGGTGCCTCTGCCTAGCTCCAATAGACCGCTCTTCAGCTAAGCCCCGCCCACGCTTGAGTCCTTTTTCCTTAATCGTGAGTATGAAATTGACAACCATAGCTGGTGGTACTTAAAAGTGAGCAGTACTCATCTCTGAAACTGACAACAAAGTGACACTCTGCTTTGTTTGTCCGACTTGTTTGTTGGACATAACGCACGTGGACGACTGTTTTTCCCCCACATGATACAAGCAACAGTGACGTCAGTGACTGATTGACAACCTGGCTCGATCTATTATTATCATCAGCAGGCTTATGTGGATAGCAGCAACACGGCAGGTACGGAGGGCGTAGCTTATTCGTCGCAATCTACGTTGCTTGGTAGATCGGACCCGGGGGCATTCAGAACAACCATCAGGGAATTCCCAAGTCCAAGGTTGCCGTAATGACAGTAGGCGTTGGGAAAACACCAACTGCCTCTACGACGGTCATTTTGTCATCGACAGAGAGCTGCTGTAACTACGCGTAAGGCAGTCCTCAACTCGTACTGCTGTGATGACAGTCAGTTTGTCATCGACATGGGGTTACCATAAGTTAGCTGTGATCTTGTCACAGACAGTCGCCTTTTTAGTGTTATGTTGTCAGACATAAAACGATCGTGATTGCAGTGAGTTCTTTCGTCATCGCTCTGGTCGCCTTGGTGACACTGATCGTCATTCTGCGTCATCGACCTTGTCGCCTTGGTGACAGTGATCGGCATGCTGTGTCATCGACCTTGTCGCCTTGGTGACAGTAATCGTCATGGTGTGTCATCGACCTAGTCGCCTTGGTGACAGTGATCTTCATGCTGTGTCATCGACCTAGTCGCCTTGGTGACAGTGATCTTCATGCTGTGTCATCGACCTTGTCGCCTTGGTGACAGTGATCGTCATGCTGTGTCATCGACCTAGTCGCCTTGGTGACAGTGATCGTCATGCTGTGTCATCGACCTAGTCGCCTTGGTGACAGTGATCGTCATGCTGTGTCATCGACCTAGTCGCCTTGGTGACAGTGATCGGCATGCTGTGTCATCGACCTTGTCGCCTTGGTGACAGTGATCGGCATGCTGTGTCATCGACCTTGTCGCCTTGGTGACAGTAATCGTCATGCTGTGTCATCGACCTAGTCGCCTTGGTGACAGTGATCTTCATGCTGTGTCATCGACCTTGTCGCCTTGGTGACAGTGATCGTCATGCTGTGTCATCGACCTAGTCGCCTTGGTGACAGTGATCGGCATGCTGTGTCATCGACCTTGTCGCTTTGGTGACAGTAATCGTCATGGTGTGTCATCGACCTGGTCGCCTTGGTGACAGTGATCGTCATGCTGTGTCATCGACCTAGTCACCTTGGTGACAGTGATCGTCATGCTGTGTCATCGACCTGGTCACCTTGGTGACAGTGATCGTCATGCTGTGTCATCGACCTGGTCGCCTTGGTGACAGTGATCGTCATGCTGTGTCATCGACCTAGTCGCCTTGGTGACAGTGAGCGTCATGCTGACATCGACTTAGTTAAAATCAATACACTACAAATAGCGTAGCGCAGTGGTGGGATGCTTTGACAAGTAACATGTAGAGTCGTATAGCGTCAAGGAGAATGGGACCGGACCAGGGGGAGAGGGAGGGGGGCATTCCCCAAGTAGGGCGCGAACCCCGGCACGATGGCTGGCATGGCAGAACTCACTTGACAAAGCCGAGAGCGCTAACCACCACACCATTCGGGTGGTCCCCAGTGGGGCGCGAATCAGGCACGATGGCTGGCATGGCAGAGCCCACTTTATTATAAAGCATATCTCTATACAACAAGTAGCACTACCACAGAAAAGGTCGCGGCAATACGCGGCAAGAAACGGCTATAAGCGACAATAGGTGTTGAGGGGCTGACAGCCACCCCCGTACAGGTGGCCCCACCGGTCGGCCCCAGCACGGCAGAAACAGTACAAAGGTAGGGGAGGGCCCCAGGTATGACTGATTGGCCCAGCCTGACGACAATTAAACACGTTGACGACATACGCCACGGGTACAACCGTGCCTAGCATCAGTAATGACAGGCGGTAGGGGTTATCGCAACCGTCAAAGTGGTGACGGCCGATATATACACACCTGGTGGAATCTCCAGTCAAGATAAAAACTGTCGGCACAACACCGACCCCCACCCCCCACCCCCCACCTTGTGATCCGCAAACTAACACTTTTGATCAAACTATCGGCACAAAACCTCCCCCCCCCACACCCCTCTCCAAAACCCCACCCTCTGATCCGCTAACTCAACACTGTCGGCACAACCCCCCACCCCTAGCGCTAACGCAGCCCTCTTGAATCAATCAACCTTGATTTACTGATACAAGCTGATACGATAATAGATTATATGGTCATATATTAGGCGCTAGCAAGGAATGCAAACACAACACCGTCGGATTGGCCACTTCATAAGAATCACCCAATCCAGGTACCCAAAGATACATCCGAAGGCAAATCGGTTCTCACATTAAAGTATGATCTTTATTTGTAGTATAGAACAACCTTGTTCAACCCTTTACGAGAAACAAAACTTTACGAGACACAAAACAGTTCCTTCAGGGTTATAGTTATCTTTTGAGCTTAAATATGATAAACAGACTTGTTCACAATGGCAAAAAATCCACTTTTTCTAGTTTTTTAGTTATATCCAGTGCAGGGCGTATGTCGGCATACATGTATAACGTAACTCAGTGAAGTGGTGCGGGGTAAAGTGGAGCAGCCTCTCGTGCATACTTTATGGGGGAGGTCATAGTCGCCATTAAGGACACGCAGAGGGGTTCGAACCGGCGGGTACCGGTATGGCCGGAGCAGAGTGTGGCAGTGCCTAGCCTGCTGCGCCACCTACTTATGTACTAACGCTTCATCCCTATTCATTATTATTATTATTATTATTATTATTATATCATTATTATTATTATTATTATTAAAACAAATTATTATTATTTTTTATTATTATTATTATTATTATTACTATTATTGGTTTTTTTAATTATTATTATTATTGTTTTTTTTAATTATTATTATTGTTGTTGTTTTTTAATTATTATTTTTAGAATTATTATTATATTGGCATGCCATACTTACATGATTTCT
Source organism: Arenicola marina (assembly GCA_964019135.1). NCBI lineage: Eukaryota > Metazoa > Annelida > Polychaeta > Arenicolidae > Arenicola > Arenicola marina. The sequence continues at coordinate 9,548,992 of OZ025254.1, read as the reverse complement.
GAGGCCCTCCTCAACCTGTGGTAGTCCTTGTGCCACGCGTCCGGATCGTAATCCTCAACCATCAGAGCGCCCTGACTGGGTAACGAGCCGAAGTAAGGGGGTGTCCCCACCCAGTCCCCGCTCCCGGACCCGCAGCCATCCGCCCCTGACATCTCGGCCACGGAGTAATGCGCCCCACCGGCTCGGCGCTCCTCCGGTATAGTGTACGGGGCGGACGCGAGCGGCGGCTGCCGGATTGTGGGGGCAGGGCCGCTCACCCCGGGCATGCCACCCCCTCCATAGGCGCCGCGGTGGGGTCGGCCCAGGCGGCTGGGGAGGGTCGCAGGGTCGACCACCGAGAGCCAGGTCGGCCAGTGGCCGCTGGCGCCCCCAGCCTGCCCCAGGCCAGCCGCCAGCGTGAGGCCGTGTCACACACAACCCACTCGACGGGCGCTTCAGTGGGCAACGGTCGTCTCACTGACTGGCGGTCGCTCCAGTGGCCAAGGGTCGTCCGTCCCACCGACCGGCGGTCGCTCCAGGGGCCAAGGGTCGTCCCACCGACCGGCGGTCGCTCCAGTGGCCAAGGGTCGTCCGTCCCACCGACCGGCGGTCGCTCCAGTGGCCAAGGGTCGTCCGTCCCACCGACCGGCGGTCGCTCCAGTGGCCAAGGGTCGTCCGTCCCACCGACCGGCGGTCGCTCCAGGGGCCAAGGGTCGTCCGTCCCACCGACCGGCGGTCGCTCCAGTGGCCAACGGTCGTCCCACCGACCGGCGGTCGCTCCAGTGGATACGGGTCGTCCCACAGACCAGCGGTCGCAACAGAGACCGGCCGCCCTCCAACCGTCGCGCCGTGTCCACGCAATCACAGCTCTATGCAGTCATGAGGCTTTCTGCGACAACCTCGCGCGATCCATGGCAGATGAGACGGTTCCTCCACCGGAAGTAGGCTCCTCACATCCGGGTACTAAGGCTACCCCGCACACTTCGCAAAATCCCGATTTTGACACCTAGTTACAATTTCAATTCTTTAACGCTAACGATAACAGATCCAACGTAAACGGGGTTCCAGCCGTACAGTTGGTCACGGCAATAACACCATTGCAGACACACAGTTCACCGCCGTGGGTAACGCCTGTTGCAGCAGCAGCTATGGCGACATCTCCAATAATCCGAAATCCCGTAATTGTCCACGACAGCGACGGACACAGTTATTGTCACAGAGCATCACCAAGTGAACCCTCTCCGTTGTGAAGCCACCACTGATATGGGGTGCGCGTCTATCTTCTCAGTCTGTATGCGCATAGCCTTGGGTATGTATATCCGAAGCCAGGGTCGTTAGAGAGTATAGGGTGGCTTACACACGGCCCGACCTGATATGGCCAATTCTACGGCTGTAGCCAGCTAGTTAGCTGGCTCCGTGCGGGGCCACGTTACACCCATCAACACCGTCACTCAACGCAGGGCTTACTTAAGTATGTGACAATGCCGGCGTGAGATTGAGGGATATGGGTGGGAGAGAGGTAGGGTGCTGCAAGGAAGGAATGGAATGTTGGTGTTTTAGGCCACTTTTGTGCACATACAGGCTAAATTGGGCCAAGGAACCTCCCGAGACGATGAAGGATGAAGGAATGAAACATGCCCCAGATTAGGTGCCCGAGCCCGGATTCGAACCCAGGACCTATTGATCTGCGGTCTAGTGCGCTAACCACTACACCAGGGAGGCCCCCCCCCCTGCAAGGAAGGAGCACGTCGGTGTGCCTTATCAGCAGCCCCTGGCAGCCTGCAGCCTATTTTGTTTTATTGTTCTGTCCTCCGAGCCATCGGTAGCGTCAAGGCCACTCGTCGGATGGCGCTGCTGTGTAGTCTAATACCGACGACGCGTGACGTCACCGTGACGTCATCATGGCGGATGGTTTCACGTCAACAACCAGGATATGTATGGTCGGTTTATCCGTGTTTTGATCGTCATTTCACCTCATACGTTGTTTCAGAAGCCTTGAAAATGATAGCGATGTCGTTTGTGTACACTCGCCACTTAACATCCATACATATATAGATATTCTATGCAATATGCTAAGCAGCGAGATAATATAATCTCATCACTATTATGCGGTTGAGGTAAAGGATCATAACTCGAGCCAGTCAATCATACTGAAGCCTCTGATATAAAAACCACCAGTGGAAGCAGACCCCGACAAACACCCGCCTGAGCAACCGCCTGAGCAAAGACACCAAGACGACAAGGTGGTAGTAACATATTGCAGGTCAGGCGGCTTCCGGCCAGGGCCGGCCAACAACCAACCAACCCTGCTCATAAAGACGTCGTCAGGATAATGTCCATCCATACATACCAAGATACTATTTACTACAGATGGGTGGATGGATGAATGAATGGATGGATGAATGGATGGATGGATGGATGAATGGATGGATGAATGGGGGGGGTGGATGGATGGATGGATGGATGGATAAATGGATGGATGGAGGGACGGATGGATGGATGGGTGGATGGATGCATGGATGGATGGATGGATGGGTTTTTAGGCCACCTTAACGCCGGTATATGCCAACGCGGGCCCAGTCAACCTTAACATTACGGGATGAAATTAATATACGTGTCTGGCTAGGGTCCCTAGCCCTTAAAAAGGAATAGGCTACCGAACGACAATCCAGACCGCCGATAATAAACCGAGCGCCGCTGCCGACAGGGGTATATAGCGACCTACAGAGGACACAGACAAAGGGTAAGGACTACACTCAAAATATACACTCTCCGTCCGATCGGCTATAAATAGGGTGCAAGCACTCTTAGCCATGTCGTGTATCGCCATAATGCGATCAATAACATAGACGTGGCGGATCGACTTGCTGACACCAAGAATGTCCATCAGGCCTACTACACGAAACGTGTGGGGGGCTATCTGCATGGCCGCAAGCTTCGGGCGGAAAGTTTTTTTTTTGGGGGGGGGGGGGGTGGTCGCGGGGGGGGGGGTGGTCGTGGGTTGCGCAACCTGCCCTTCAAACCGCTGAAGGGTAAACATAGGCCCTCTTTGTAATCGGCAAAACAAGCCACCCCTCTTGTCATATACGACTAATCATAACAACAACAAAAACACGTCGCACGCTATAAATGCCTCGGGGCCTCTTGTATCGTTTTGCAAGAACGCTCCAGAATGATATATAAAGCATTACGGTTAACTTATCAGTGCTATCGTGTCCCCCACAGGTGGGTGGTTTCGCATAGAGGGGTGTCACATGAGGGGACGCCAGACCCGTGACGTCACCGTGAGCCGAGAGGATACATACAGCCCCTCTCAGGGCAACGTCCACTCGGTTATTTCTACCGCCGGATAAACACATACCGTTTCTATCAGTAGATCTAATAGCATTTGGCAGGAAATGGTTCTGTATCACATAGCGGTAATATAGATTAAAAAAACGCTACGTATTTTATCGGAAATTATATAGGGCCCAACACTGTTTCAATGATACTTTTGAGAATGTTGAAAAAACCCACGTCTCCCCAGCAATGCATACTTGTTGTTTTCACTACTTGTCTTTGAGATCGTTCGTCAACTTACACTAAACGATTATTCGTACGCTTTGCCAAGTAGATAAGCAGTACCGACATGGTAAAAAAGTGCACCTTCTTCCTTCTGCACGGAAGAAGACCACAATTTAACACTGTCGTCCTAGGAGGAAGCAATAAGGAGCGTGCCAACCCTATAGTTGACACTGCCTAGAGGAGCTAGGGAGTATCAGTACAAAGTGCGGCGTAAAGTGCGGCATGAACAGCTCCCTGGAAAGGCCGCTGCGTGTGGTGCCTGGTTCGCGGCCGGTCACCCCCGGGCGCGAGAACCATCTATCCCGACGGTCAGTCCAAGCCCACCCCCCCCCCCCCCCCACCCCACTTCCTCTCTGTAATGACCGCCACATAACCCGGCCACCTTATCACCAATATCCCCATCGACGTGTTTACTCCCGATAACTGCCATACAGTGCTGACGACGCAACGACCTCTCGTTCACCTACACAATTAAGATTGGTGTTCAATACCGGGGTGAGTCCAGAACACACTAACGAGCATCCCCACCCCCCCCCCCCCCCCACCTCCCTTCCCAACCCACATTCCCCCACCATGCCGAAACAACCCCCCTGCCGCCGCTGCCGGGAAAACCCTTTGTGCCGCCGCTGCCGGGACAACCCCTGTGCCGCCGCTGCCGGGACAACCCCTGTGCCGCCGCTGCCGGGACAACCCCCCTGCCGCCGCCGCCGCCGCCGGGACAACCCACGGGGGTGTATCACGAAGCCACCATGGTTACCCCAGGCAACAGACAGGGCGCCTGACGAGTTACGTACATACTGGGTTAATTCTTCCTTCCCTCCCATAAGGGACATGATCCGCAGGAAACGACCGGCAGTTAATCATCGACCGCTGATTGTTTCGACATTGCAAACCCGCCTCGGTGGCTCTCCGTGCAGCGGCATAGTCGTCACGAACTACTTACTGCCGCGCGTGTTGCTACACTGGCTTCAGATGTACCGAGCAAGGGAGAGTTTCTGCTTGGTATGTGCAAGGCGACCCGTCGACTCGACTGTAATCTAGCCCATCAAACGCGCAGTAGAGTTTTACGGACGCCGCCTCGGTCCGCTACGCGTCTACGCGGTAACACAAAGGGGCCTGGGTAGAGGAGGTGGGTACAGGCAGGGGTGGGGTGAGAGAGGGTGAGGGAGGTGGGTGGGAGCTACTAGACCTTGACACACTGGATTGTGATACGGCGAGTTCGCCGAATAGGGAGAACGTGCCGTCGTCATGGATACCACATCAGCAGCTATTGTGTGGATTATGATACCAATGTTGCAGACCGGGAACGGAGTTGCCATGGATACGATTATACCAGCGAAGGAAGGAGAAACGTTGGCATGGATACCACAACAACAGTCAATTGAAAGACATTCGATAGCTCCACGTCAATTTCTGAACGTATGGAGTGTATCCAGAGAAATGTGTCCATATAAATCCTGAAGTATATCCAGAGACGTGTATCCCGAAAATGATGACCGCATAAGGAATCCTGCACCATATCCATGTATGGGTCACCTTCATCATCCACGAGCAACTAATCCAGATTCTAGGTGCCCTGGAGGTGTCCTGGGGGTGTCCTGGGGTTATCCTGGGGGTGCCCTGGAGGTGTCCTGGGGGTGTCTTGGGGGTGTCCTGTGGGTGTCCTGGGGTTATCCTGGGGGTGCCCTGGGGGTACCCTGGGGTGTCCTGGGGGTGTCCTGGGGTTGTCCTGAGGGTGTCCTAGGGGTGCCCGGGGGGTGCCCTGGGGGTGCCCTGGGGTGTCCTGGGGGTGTCCTTGGGGTGACCTGGGGGTGCCCTGGGGGTGCCCTGGGGGTGCCTTGGGGGTGCCCTGGGGGTGTTCTCGGGGTAGCCTGGGCTTATGCCGTAAGAGGCTCGCCGTGTCAACCACCGTCTCACCCAGCTGCCGCGTGGACTACTGAATCATAATAAACCCGGAACCACCAGGACACGGTCATGGCTCCCTGCCTCACGGGGACTTCAACCCCCGGGCGGGCGGGACAGGCCGGGGCCGGGGGCCGGGGGCCGGGGGCCGGGGGCCGGGGGATGGGGGAGGTGGGTCAGAGGGGGAGGGAGACAGGCCGGGGCAGGGGGGAGGTGGGTCAGAGAGGGAGGTGGGCAGCCCGGGCCTGGCGGGAGCTGTGTGGTAGGGTGAGGGGGACAGGCCGGGCCTGGCGGGAGGTGGGTCGGAGAGGGAGGGGGGCAGCCCGGGCCTGGCGGGAGGTGTGTCGTAGGGTGAGGGGGACAGGCCGGGCCTGGCGGGAGGTGGGTCGGAGGGGGAGGGGGGCAGGCCGGGGGGGGGAGGGGAGAAGAATGATGGGGGAGAGGCCAGGGGGCATGTACAAGGGGGAGAGGGAGGGGGAAAGGTAGGGGGAGAGGGAGATGATCGGCTATGAGGAGGCTGGCTCAAGCATACAGGCGCACAGAGGGTTCCATAGACTGGCAGAGACGAGACAGCCAGACCGGCAAGCCGAGACTGAATGAACGACACGGGTGAGGTGGCGGTGGGATGGCAAATGGTTCGTTTGTATCTGACGCCAAGGATATTATATGGCGGGATAGGAGGGGGAGGGGGGGGGGCAGGGTAAGCAGGTAGGATAGAGGAAAGAACAGGACATGGAATAGTAAGGGCATGGGGCATGGGGCAGTTTTTGCCAGTATTATGAATACTGGCCCAAGGTTCTTTCCTTCCCACCCTGACCCTTCCCATGGCGTCGCTGCGACCTTTCAGCCAAAAGGGTCCAAGCAACACACGAGCCAAGCGAGCAACAGCCGCCAGTGGCAACACACGGCTACAGCACCGACCGCCAAGTCACGTGATCACACTACTTGGTCAGTCCATTACTGCCGCGAGACATTCTGGTCCGCGAGACTTCAGCGCGGCCAGCGGAGAAACCGGATTCAGGTCGGCGGACGGCGCCAGACGAGGCTCCATCAGACCTTGTATCATGTCGGCTGGAGGGTGGATGTTGGGGGGGGGGGGGGGGGGTATAGGGGAGGAGGGCGAATGAGACCCATGCAACCTATGAAATTGGAACTAATCGTAACGGAGAGCGATCGAGATTCACCTGTCCATTGGAAATACGTCACCTTACGTCACGAAGAGCAACTAAGACAGCAGGGTCCATCAGAAACACGTCAGCTGACAGCGACCAAGGCTCAGTGTTCATCGGAAACACGTTAGCGGAGAGCGACCAAAACTCAAATATTCATCAAAAACACGGTAGCTGAGAGAAACCAAGACAGAAGCGTCCATCAAAAACACGGTAGCTGAGAGAAACCAAGACAGAAGTGTCCATCAGAAACACGTCAGCTGACAGCGACCATAGCTCTAGTGTTCATCGGAAACACGTTAGCTGAGAGCGACCAAAACTCAAGTATTCATCAAAAACACGGTAGATGAGAGAAACCAAGACAGAAGTGTCCATCAGGAACACGGTAGCTGACAGCGACCAACACAGACTATATTGAAAGCAACCTTGCTCAGGTTGTTTACTCGACCCTGCTTACCATTAATCCATACATCGCTATCCAACCACCTCTAGTGTTAATCCAGACCTGGTTACTTCTAATCCAGATATGTTTATTTGACCGTGTTTACTGTTAATCCAGACTTCTATATACCCGACTGTTTACTGTTGATCCACATCTCGCTGTCCGACCTTGTTTACTGCCATTCCAGAGGTCGCTATTCTACAATGATTAATGTTAATCCAGACCTCGCTATTCAATCCTGATTAATAATAATCCACATCTCGCTATCCGACCTTGTTTACTGTTAATCCAGATGTCGCTATTCAACCCTGAGCTCGCTATCCGATCATTCACTGATAATCCAGACCACATTTGAGGACATTTCCTGCAGATCCAGACATCCAGGTATCCACTACTGTCTCCTGTTGATGCAGACCTCAGTTTTACGGCCGCCGTGTGGATTAGGAGCGTGTTCGGTGCATATTAAGTCCTGCTGGGCGCCCGCGCCTCAGTGGCGACCAGCCGATAGCGCCAGATACTTCATGGATCCACAACAAACCCCACACAACACACACACACACACACACACACACACACAGACAGACAGACCGGGGCGAGCCCCGAGCGAGTGGCGGTGAGCCGGACACGCCGTGGGTTCCTTGGATTGACTCTATCTACAGTCCGCAGCCCCCCTCAGTGGGTGTGGGCAGGGGTGGGAGTGGGGGTGGAAGAGGGGGGGGGGGGGACTTTCGGGGGTGCTGCATCTATCGCTATATATAAGTCCGTGTGGGCACATACCGTAAGCTCCGGGGCCAGTGCGCCCCTTAGGTATGACTTACGTATTTCACAGTTAGTATCGGCAGTGATTAGTGGCTCCGGCCAGCTGAAGCCTCAGTCAGTCTGGCCTCCATCAGGCTGGCTTCAGTCAGTCTGGCCTCCATCAGGCTGGTTTCAGTCAGTCTGGCCTACATCAGTCTAGCTTCAGTCAGTCTAGTCTCAATCAGTCTGGTCTTAGTCAGTCTGTCATCAGTCTGTTCCCAGTCAGCCAGCCGTGGCGGTAGGTATGTAACAAGGTATGATCGCCACATTCCTCTCTCGTCCAGCCAACACCCCGTCCCGTCTCCCAAACACCTCACCCACCCATCATCTTGGCCGTGAAAACTAGACAACCGCGCAGAAATATAGTCCACGAAGTGCCAGTTTTTGCTTTTGTAGACCTTGTCGTGGATTGTTTGGTTAATAAAACATATTCTTCTCGGTTATAACTCAACGTCAGATGTACGGTGATTCTATTTGCGCAGTTCTTAAACACCGGACGTACTGTAATAAATGAACAGCGGCCAACGCAAGGTGATAAACACAAATATAACCTTTACTCCACGGCCGACGTAAGGTTATAAACCCAAGTATTGCCTTCAATCAACAGCCGACGTAAGGTTATAAACTCAAGTATTGCCTTCAATCACCAGCCGACGTAAGGTTATAAACACAGGTATTGCCTTCAATCAACAGCCGACGTAAGGTTATAAACACAGGTATTGCCTTCAATCAACAGCCGACGTAAGGTTATAAACACAAGTATTGCCTTCAATCACCAGCCGACGTAAGGTTATAAACACAGGTATTGCCTTCAATCAACGACCGACGTCAGGTCTTAAGCACAAATATTGTCTTCACCCAACAGTAAATTTAGGTAAATTGACACAAATTTAATTTACATATGCGCACACAGAATACTGTATTATTCAATAATCTAGGTGCATTCTGCTACCAAGCAGCAAAGTTACACCGTTGATCATAAATAGCGCGCAACATGTTATGTAAATTTTTTATATGTGCCATGGGCCCGTGGCCCGAAACTGCAATAAAGACACACATACACTGTAGTAGAACCATTAGGCCACGATACCATGAGATGGTTGTATATTCCGGACGCTTTACCCACTTTTGGTAATGTCGCCTCAATGGAAGAAAGAAGGTAGAGAGGAGCCATGTCCCCGGGGGTAACCCCCCAACTCTTTGCGAAGGACATTGGATCTTTATCCTGCGACCACACAGACATGGCCACAGCAGGGCTCGAACCACCGATTCACGTGCCGTTAGGCCCTCAGGTGACCAGAGCACTCAAGGCGAGCGATCTAACCCATCCAGTCCGCCCGCAAACAGTATATTCGGCGCAATCATAGCGCACTCAGGGCAACTTAGTCATAGCGCCCCCTTCCAATACAGCCGCCCATGGCTACAACACTGATCATAACGCGCCCCTAAAAGATGTCCCATTGCGCGAGACGATATCTGGATGTCTCTCTCAGCCGCTACAGTTCACGTGTCAGTTCTCAGAGGGCGCTCGATGTACCAACTAACCAAAGCAGTATCTGCCCCTTAGCGCAACGACACATATTCATGTCATACGGATGCGTGTTAGTCAGAGAGACTGCGGAGTAAAATATCGAAGGAAATACGTGACCCATTTTGTCCTTTTTTTTTCACACCGCTTTCACCGGTCGACGACGTATCGTGTGACACGCTGTCACCGCCAGCTTCAGACGTAGGGTGTGTGTGTGTGTGTGTGTGGGTATGTGGGGGGGGGGGGGGTTACCCATTGTTAGCTATTAGCTTCAGCGGGTAAAACAAAGTACGTAGGCCGGCGGCCGCGGCGGGGGCTAAAGCCTGGAAGAGTGGAAAAAAAAAAAAACCCCAAAAAAAAAAACTGGAGGAAGACTATGATGAATGGATTTGCGTTTTATGCCATATTTCCACACACATGGGTTATACCTGGACCAAGGAACTCCCGGAATCCCCGAGGGATTGTGAGATAAAGGAATGACATGCGAGATCCTGGCCGGTTCATCAATATAGTGTGGGCAGGTAGCCCTGTATAGTGGGGGTTACAGTTCGATCAGGGTGGCTCCAAGGTGGATGAAAGATGTAAGAGGAGGAGCACGGCTGAAAGAAGATAGCAGGATGCCTTGGACTGGAGGCTGGAGGCTGGAGGCAGGAGGCAGGAGGCAGGAGGCTAGGGGCTGGGGGCTGGGGGCTGGGGGCTGGGGGCTGGGGGCTGGGGGCTGGGGGATGGAGGCTGGGGGCTGGGGGCTGGGGGCTGGAGGCAGGAGGGTGGGGCTGGGGGTTGGAGGCCGGAGGGTGGGAGTCACAGAGCTGCCCGTCGGCGCCGAAGCGGGGTGGGGGGAGGGGGGCGGTGAGGCCAGTTTAATGCGGGACAATGGGAAAGCGGTTGCGTATTAAAGTTGTCGCCCCACACAACCGTTCTCAGTTCACATAACACGTGTCTACAGGATAAAAATGTGCTACAGGTGCTAAATAGTTCACAAAATTTGACAACCTCCAGTGCGTCTTTGTCACTGGGTGAACGCGTAACGGTCTGTTGGCTTCCTGCCGAGTGACACGGGGGGGGGGGGGGGGGCGGGGCTCATTCTTCCAACTTCACGCACCGTGGCGACCGACACGACTATTAAATACATAGAGCTTAGTTCATTTTAAGTCGGACGCTTGGCAGACAACAGAAAGTGTAATGGCTCAAAATAATTTGTTTTTATTAAGCGAGGACTTTACGTGGATAATAACAAAACAATACATAGAGTACCTAGCGCATGCAGTGACGTCACCAGGTCACTGCGGAATAATCTGAACTGAAGCGAAGTGTTTGATGCAGTTGGAGGGGAGAGAAGGTGGAAATTGAACAGTTTGCACTGCGCTTTAAAACTATAAAGCGGACCAAACAGTACTAACAGTTTGTACCTCAAATTGTGTTGGTCACAGCCCCCCCCCCCTCCCCCAACCCCTGTGGGTTAGGATGCGGTGGTGGTGGGGGGGGGGGGGTGCAGCGAGAGGGATAGAGGGGTGGGGGGAGGGCTACCGACATACAACCCCTTTCGGGGAATCAGTCGCAGCAGTACGCACCGAGCCTTTAACCTGAACGGTGGTTATCATACAGAATCCCCAACACGAATACACTGTGCACCTAATAACCTTTCATCATTTGATTAACGCCATGACACCTGTGAACAGGTGAATGGCGGACGCAGTGTCCCTGAATCACATATCGGACCCTCTTAGGTGGTGGGGTGGGGGGGGCGGGGGCGTAAGCGGGCTCCTCACTCACTCTTCAAGGGCTGTCGATGTACCAGTGACACACGTCCTCAACACTGCACCGGGGGTACCAGCTTGATCTGGTTCCTCGTCTGGACGACACACGAGGGAGGGTCAGGTCAAGGAGGTGGAGGGGGGGGGGGGTGTAGTAGGTGTCAATACCAAGGATCATATCACCACCACCACCTCCACCACCACCACCATGGCCTCATCCCCAACCCTGATTCGATCACCTACTACTACCTCCCCCCATTCATTCTATACTACCCCGATAAGATCACTCCCCCTATCCCACCCCGATCAGATCACTCCAGATACCCCACCCCGATAAGATCACTCCTCATACCCCACCCCGAGCAGATCACTCCCCATACCCCATCCCGATCCGATCACTCAAGATACCCCATCTCGATTCTATCACCCACTACTCCCCCTCTCCCCTCACGACCACCACCTTCATCACCACCACCCTCACGACCACCACCCTCACGACCACCACCCTCACGACTACCACCCTCACCAGCCTTCCACGTGAGACCCCCAACCTTCGCCTGTCGGGACAGGCCCACTAGGACCCAATGGTCGGTGATCGGCCGAACTCTGTCGCCGATATAATATGTGTTAATATATGGAACACTTTGATAACGTCAGCCTGAGGTATGGGCGGAGCACGGAACCAGGGTGGGGGATCAGTGCGTATTGGGGCGGGGGGTATATCAGGGGCTCCAGATGGGTGGAGGTGGAAGACATCAAAGTGTCCAGGGAAGGAGCCCCCCTGACGACCCCACCCCCCCCCCCCTCCCCGCGTCCCCGACCACCGATTGGATCACCCACTACCCACCCCCCCTCCACCCCGACCCATTACAGCCTTCCAAAGAATGTGATACGGTAAAACTCGGCAAAGCCTTTTCCTGACAGACAGGGTGGCAAAGCGGCCAAACGAACTTTGATTAGGATTGTCAGTAAACCTGTTAACATATTAGACACTTGAATTATAACCTCAGCCTGAGGGACTGCTGTATATGGATGCCGGGGGGGTGGGGGGGTCGACCAGGGGTTCCCGATATGGCAAGGGTGGACATGGGGCTCACGATGGGGGTTGGAGGAGGAGGCGGGGGCGGGGGCTAGGGCAATATGGGGGGGGGCGGGATTTGGGGCCCAAAACAGGTGAAGGGAGATGGAGGAAGGGGTCATGAGGGGGGGGGGGGGGGGTGGGGGGGATGAGTAGAACCACAGGATCAGTGGCCTTGAAGGGTGCGAGCACATAACGATAGATGTGGCTGATTTACTGGATACGAGACGGGGAGGGACGGTGGGGGGAGGGGCCAAGGTCAGGAGTGTACGGGGGAGGGGGAGGGGGGATAGGGGATGCTGCAGGGGTGGGGGTAGGGTAGGGGGCAGTAGGCGGGTACAAGTGCGTGGGAGCCGGTCCGGGTTCCGGGTAGTGGGTCGCACCCCCAGCCGACACCAATAAAGTCATATATCAAGTATGTCTCAATAGCTACATAACGTTCGTGTGAGTGGACGGCGGGTTGAAGGGGGGAGGCCGGGGAGGGTGGGGGTGGGTTTGAAGGGGGGGGGGGGTATCCAGGAGGTCCAGACGTCCAGTAAATGTATAATTTACGACGCTATATATATATATATATATGTCTCAGAGATCGGAATGTGGCTGGGCGATAATGAGCTGTATTCGAGAGGTGACCGCAATTCGCTCGGGATACTGAGGCACATGGGTTTGGGATTTAAGTAGAACGCTTTTTAACCTCATAAGGTGGGTCATATCGCGACAATGGGAAAGGTTCGTTGCAGGTTGTATATTCATGTTGCTTTAACCACTTTTGGTCATATCGCGTCAATGGGAAGAGGAAGGGAGAGTGGAGCCATGTCCCCGGGGATAACCCCGTACTGTTTGCGAAAAAGGACATGGGATCTTTATCGTGCGGGGCTCGAACCATCGATCCGCGTAAGGCTCTCAGGTGGCCTGAGCACTCAAGGCGAGCGCTCTTAACCATGGAGCTACCGGGGCGGCCCCCAAATCTGCAAGGTACTTGTGGAGAGAAGCCATGTTTACGCCTCAGGGAGAAACCCCCACATCTCTGCGAAAGAAAGACATGGGCTGTTTATCTTGCACCTGTAGACATGAGCGTCCTGCACAGGTGGGGATCGAACCAAGAACATGTCACTTGAGCTCTTTGCCTAGCTGCGAGTACACTCGACAATAGCCGAACGCGCAGGGGACCCCACATGGACATTTGCACGGGTCGGGCTCGAACCAGGTACCGGCCACTTGGGCTGACTTTAGCACAGAGCACGACCCGCAAATAGCCGATCCCGCTACCCCCTGGACCACACAGTACATACACACTAGCGGTATTGTACAGAGGTCACGTGTTACCCATCGATGACCCATTTCTTCCATTTCGGCCGCCATGAGTGCGATGACGCGCTGATTTGTTACCCTCGCTCGAGCCTCGGTGACTGGGTCACCTAGCTCTACCCGTGCGGCGAAACACGGAACCCCCAAACCGGATGTGTGACGTCATCAGACACTCGCCTCCAGGGGGGAATGCACCCAGTTAGTAGTCGTTGTTGGTAATGTATCTGACTTATCGTAGTCATATCGTCTCTCAGTTGACAGTCAGTATGTCAAGGGGTCAGACAGAAAGGTTTTTATTAGGTCCAGTGACCGGCCCGAAGAATGGCTGGAGCCGCAAGTCGCGGTCACTTACTGGTGTACGGGGACATCCGATCTCTCAAGCTCCCCGCACGGTGGCGCTACGCAAGCTCGCTTTTACCGCTGCTGTGGGCCGGGGGCAAATATCAAGATTCTTGAAAAACGGTCAAATCAGCCGTAATTTCTTGCAACATTATAATTTTCCAGAATAAAACATAAAAATAACGAGCTTTGTGTATTTAATACAGCAAAAAACATGTTGTACCCTTTCGAAAAAGTTATAATTGTGACAGATCTATTTCCTTCATCACCTGATTTCATGTGTTATTAGGCTTAAGCAGCGAACACACGGTCCGTTTTTTTGCATGCGTCGCCGGGTCCGCGAGCGTCGTGCGTCGTCCGTCTTAAGGGGATCCACTATAATTAAATGGAGCGAAGACACGAGTCCGCGCTCAGGTCCGCCGCCTTCTCCGGCTGCGTCGACTTCGGTCCGGGACCGACTTTGACGCAGGCGAGAGAAGGCGACGGACCATTAATTACGCAGGAGAGAGGTTTTCCAGATGTCGTGCGTCGTCCGTCTTAAAGGGATCCACTATAATTCAATGGAGCGAACACACGAGTTTACACCCAGGATATCCTCCAAGTCGGTGTCGCTGTTTGTGTCCATACTCCGCGGCCTACCAGTCACACCTAATCTAGGCCAAACGCCTGCGAGTGAAAATGTAGGTCACGCGACGGACAACAAGACGGACGATAAAAAACGCACACGTGTGTTCGCAAAAGACGCACGACGCACAACGCACGACGCATGCAAAAAAACGGACCGTGTGCTCGCTGCTTTAGGCTGGGTCCCAGCACTAACTTGTAGAAATGCGCGACGCATTTTTCCTATCGATTTGCGCAGCGCCGCCCTGGCGAGCGAGGGTGACAATGCATTGAGGACGCAGGCGATAACAGAGATATAATGGAGCACTAGCGGAGTGAGTCGAAGGCAGAGAGTGCCGATCTCTGTCATTTGGTATACAGGATGAGCTAGGTCATGGGTTCGATCCCCGGGGGGGCATGTTTCATACAGACCAATTGAACTGCCGGGAGGTGTCTGGGCCCAGTGTCGCCCCAATATACAACAATATGGCATAAAACACACCCAGCAAAAGTGGTTAAACGTCCTGAATATACAACCAACCAACCAATCATTTCAGTCGATTTTTGGTCCATTACAAATTACGACGTGTCATATGTTGCGTCTGATGTTTGAAAATGTCTGACGATATAATATATTATCATGTTAAGTGCCCGGTCGTACTGGCTGGGGTATAACTGTCGGCTCGCGTCAGTCCCCGGCCTGTTACACGTCATGTTGTACAGACAACGACATGACGTATTTACATACAGTTGTTATTAGCTCATCCAATCGGTTATGCGGTGCAACACGCCTGGGTCGCAGGGCGATCAGCATACAAACTGCCTTTGCGGGAAAAGTGAAGTCATGTTATTCATCAGAAAAGGTGGTCAGGACATCAGAGAAGCTGGGCAAGTCATCAAACAAGGTGGGCAGATCACCAGACAAAGTGGTCAGGTCATCAGAGAAGGTGGTCAGGTCACCGGACAAGGTGGGCAGATCATCAGACAAGGTGTTCAGGTCATCAGACAAGGTGGTTATGTCATCAGATAAGGTGGTCAGGTCACCAGACACGGTGGTCAGGTCATCAGACAAGGTGGTCATGTCATCAGACAAGGTAGGCAGATCATCAGACAAGGTGATCAGGTCATCAGACAAGGTGGTCAGGTCATCAGATAAGGTGGTCAGGTCACCAGACAAGGTGGTCATGTCACCAGACAAGGTGGTCATGTCACCAGACAAGGTGGTCATGTCACCAGACAAGGTGGTCAGGTCACCAGACAAGGTGGGTAGGTCATCAGAGAAGGTGGGCAAGTCATCAGACAAGGTGGGCAGATCATCAGACAAGGTGGTCAGGTCACCAGACAAGGTGGTCAGGTCACCAGACAAGGTAGGCATGTCACCAGACAAGGTGGTCAGGTCACCAGACAAGGTGGTCAGGTCACCAGACAAGGTGGGTAGGTCATCAGAGAAGGTGGGCAAGTCATCAGACAAGGTGGGCAGATCATCATACAAGGTGGTCAGGTCACCAGACAAGGTGGTCAGGTCACCAGACAAGGTGGGCATGTCACCAGACAAGGTGGTCAGCCCGTTAGACCAGACAGTCAGACTGGTCACCAACACCCGTGGCCACTGAAAGCCAGGTGTGAGACATGAGGCCGCTTGGACGGCCGCCAGCAACACATCGACAGCCAACACCGGTCACACGATCTCTTCAGGCAGCAATCAGCCGGCGGCAGAGTAATCAAAACATGGACAGCAGTCTGGGGAGGAACTCTGCAGACACGGTCACGGCAAGAATGGTTTGGTGGGTTGTACAATCAGGACGTTTTATCCACTTATGGTCATAACGCGTCAATGGGAGAAGGAAGGGAGAGTAGAGTCATGTCATGGGATCTTTATCCTGCGACCACAGAGACATGGCCACAGCGGGGCGCGAACCACCGATCCACGTGCCGTTTGGCTCTCAGGTGGCCAGAGCACTCAAGGCGAGCGCTCTAACTCACTGAGCTATCGGGGCGGCCCCCGGTCACGGCACAGAAAACCAAACCCGAGAGCGTTCTCTCCAAGTTGAAGACCTCTGGCATCCTTGACAGACAGACCAGCCCGCAGCTAGCATGGCGAGGATCGAACCCCAGACCGCATGGCGAGGATCGAACCCCAGACCGCATGGCGAGGATCGAACCCCAGACCGCATGGCGAGGATCGAACCCCAGACCGCATGGCGAGGATCGAACCCCAGACCGCATGGCGAGGATCGAACCCCAGACCGCATGGCGAGGATCGAACGCCAGACCGCATGGCGAGGATAGAACCCCAGACCGCATGGCGAGGATCGAACCCCAGACCGCATGGCGAGGATCGAACCCCAGACCGCATGGCGAGGATAGAACCCCAGACCGCATGGCGAGGATCGAACCCCAGACCGCATGGCGAGGATCGAACCCCAGACCGCATGGCGAGAATTGAACCCCAGACCGCATGGCGAGGATCGAAACCCAGACCGCATGGCGAGGATCGAACCCCAGACCGCATGGCGGGGATCGAAACCCAGACCGCATGGCGAGGATCGAACCCCAGACCGCATGGCGAGGATCGAACCCCAGACCGCATGGCGAGGATCGAACCCCAGACCGCATGGCGAGGATCGAACCCCAGACCGCATGGCGAGGATCGAACCCCAGACCGCATGCCCTAGCTGGTGACCTGATGGTGTCCACTTGACACAGTCATTTGAACCAACAAAGGATATCACAGATTGGAGAGAAGACAATGAATAGTTGAGATTAGATTAGATTAGACCCGGATTAGATCCCTGAGATCGGATGTCCACCCAGAGATCTACATTGGTCTATGGTCGAGTGTTCTGCCCAATCGGCCACGGAGGGTGCTGAGCCAGAGTGGTGGCAAGGAGAGAGAGAGAGGGGGGGGGGGGGTAATAACTGAACACCAGATGACAGTGATAACAGGAGGACAGAGGTCATCTAAACCCAGATAACCTTAACTATCAGATATCCCACCATATTTCTGGCGTTTCTAACTCTTATTCTGTCCCCAACTGCCACCGCATTACCCCGACCCCCCCCCCCCCACCCCCCACACACACACGGCCATAGGGGTGAGAGGTGAGAAGGAACGGCGGGTACCACAGTACTAACAGTAACAGTACTAATACACAGACTAACAGACTAACAGTAACAGTACGAACACTGACCATACCGTGATAAACAAACCACAGTGATATAACACTTTTACTTCAAAAACAAGCCTTGCCAGTTTATCGATAGAGTGAAACAGCTAACCCAGACTGACACATATCGGCATTCTACACCTCCCCCCCCCCCCCCACACTCCCCGTCGTCCCCGTCTCTAAATACCCCCGCCAGGGGGAGCCTAGGAACAGACATATCCCTGGGAAAGGCACGGGAGCTTCTGTTTCCAATCAACCGGGCGTTTGTCACAGTACATGGCAGTAACGAAGGATTTAACAGCGCCCTAATAAACCCGCCCGCCCTCTGGCGGTAGGAGACTGTACCACCTTCACACGCGCTCCCAACCGCCCGACCGAGCAGCCGACCAATCAATGCTCCCCTATTATTCACCCCCGGGGGACGCAAAGGGCAGAGTTAAGCTGCACCCAGTTGTTGCGTAACAACGCAATGGCCCACGCCGACCGCCAATTAAAGGTCGGCAGGCCCATCGCCGCACCCACGGCTAACCACCAGTACGGACAGTGCGACAGACAGGAAAGCATTGAATCTAACTTATATAATAGTGTGTAAGATGTAGGCGAAGCGGTACTTTATTCCCTGTACTTAGCCAATAAAGACGTGCCCATTATCTAGCTTCAGGCGGGCTCCATTTGGGAACAAATCATAAGGCAAACGCGTGACACATGGAAAGAGAAAACGTCTCGCCCAGTGTTCTCATTCCGCCTTTCAGACAGTTCAGCTGTTACCATTTTGCCGTGAATTCGAGGTCAGGGTGATGACATACACTGTCCGCTAGTGTACTGAGCGTTAGAACATCACGTACATTGTCCGCTAGTGTACTGAGCGTTAGAACATCACGTACATTGTCCGCTAGTGTACTAAGCGTTAGAACATCACGTACATTGTCCGCTAGTGTACTGAGCGTTAGAACATCACGTACATTGTCCGCTAGTGTACTGAGCGTTAGAACATCACGTACATTGTCCGCTAGTGTACTAAGCGTTAGAACATCACGTACATTGTCCGCTAGTGTACTGAGCGTTAGAACATCACGTACATTGTCCGCTAGTGTACTGAGCGTTAGAACATCACGTACATTGTCCGCTAGTGTACTAAGCGTTAGAACATCCCGTACATTGTCCGCTAGTGTACTGAGCGTTAGAACATCACGTACATTGTCCGCTAGTGTACTGAGCGTTAGAACATCACGTACATTGTCCGCTAGTGTACTAAGCGTTAGAACATCACGTACATTGTCCGCTAGTGTACTGAGCGTTAGAACATCACGTACATTGTCCGCTAGTGTACTGAGCGTTAGAACCTCAGATACATTGTGCGCTAGTGTACTGAGCGTTAGAACATCACATACATTGTCCGCTAGTGTACTGAGCGTTAGAACATCACGTACATTGTCCGCTAGTGTACTAAGCGTTAGAACATCACGTACATTGTCCGCTAGTGTACTGAGCGTTAGAACATCACGTACATTGTCCGCTAGTGTACTGAGCGTTAGAACATCACATACATTGTCCGCTAGTGTACTGAGCGTTAGAACATCACATACATTGTCCGCTAGTGTACTGAGCGTTAGAACCTCAGATACAGTGTCCGCTAGTGTACTGAGCGTTAGAACATCACATACATTGTCCGCTAGTATACTGAGCGTTAGAACCTCAGGTACATGGTCCGCTAGTGTACTGACCGTTAGAACATCACATGCATTGTCCGCTAGTGTACTGACCGTTAGAACATCACATACACTGCCCGCTAGTGTACTGAGCGTTAGAACATCACATACATTGTTCGCTAGTGTACTGACCGTTAGAACATCACATACATTGCCCGCTAGTGTACTGAGCGTTAGAACATCACATACATTGTGCGCTAGTGTACTGAGCGTTAGAACATCACATACATTGTCCGCTAGTGTACTGAGAGTTAGAACATCACATACATTGTCCGCTAGTGTACTGAGCGTTAGAACATCACATACATTGTCCGCTAGTGTACTGAGCGTTAGAACCTCAGATACAGTGTCCGCTAGTGTACTGAGCGTTAGAACATCACATACATTGTCCGCTAGTATACTGAGCGTTAGAACCTCAGATACATGGTCCGCTAGTGTACTGACCGTTAGAACATCACATGCATTGTCCGCTAGTGTACTGACCGTTAGAACATCACATACACTGCCCGCTAGTGTACTGAGCGTTAGAACATCACATACATTGTTCGCTAGTGTACTGACCGTTAGAACATCACATACATTGTTCGCTAGTGTACTGACCGTAAGAACATCACATACATTGTGCGCTAGTGTACTGAGCGTTAGAACATCACATACATTGTCCGCTAGTGTACTGAGCGTTAGAACCTCAGATACATTGTCCGCCACAGTGTACTGAGCGCCGCAACCTCATACATTGTCCGCCACAATGTACTCAGCGCCACAACTGGACCAGATAAAATGGCACGTTTCTTGGCAATTAACATTTCAAAATCATCCCTTCTAATTATTCCCGTCACCAAGGTGCGGTGTATATCATAATCCTGACAGAAAGCGGCTAAGTAAATCTGTCTGGCGCAACCAGTCTTTATTACCTCCCCCCCCCCCCCCAACCTCCGCACCCCTCTGCTGCTTTTGATAGGAGGAGGGGGGGGGCTGTGGATTTATTGAGTCACTGACTTGCTGAATGTGTATATACATAGCTATGTTTGTAAAAACACACGACCCTATTTTACGCCACACCTGTCCATCCACTAATGATTAAAAGCTGGGATCCATGATTTCCTATATATACGGGGCCGGCGCGATAGCTCAGTGGGTTAGAGCGCTCGCATTGAGTGCTCTGGTCACCTGAGAGCCTAACGGCACATGGATCGATGGTTCCAGCCCCGCTGTGGCCATGTCTGTGTGGTCGCAGGATGAAGATCCCAGGTCTTTCTTCGTAAAGAGTAGGGGGTTACCCCCGGGGACATGGCTCCACTCTCCCTTCCTTCTCCCATTGACGTGATATGACCAAAATTGGTTAAAGCGTCAACCAACCAACCTATACATGAATCCCCGAACAACGCACTGCGTAGACAGGTGCTAGGCAGGTGCTAGGATATTAGATTACATGACGAATCCTGACTAAGCACAGATTCTATGCGAGGTTTCAAAACCGGATTCTATGACTGTATATGACGGGGTTTCAGATCGGTGTTAGGACCAGTTCTACGGTACCAGTTCAAGATGTACTGACGTGCACAGTGACAGATCCAAGACCGGTACTGATGGAATGTATTGCGACAGGTTTTACGACAGGTTCTATGACACGTTCTATGACATGTGCCATGACAGTTCCTATGACATGGGCCATGACAGTTCCTATGACATGGGCCATGAGAGTTCCCATGAGATGTGCCATAACAGTTCCCATGACATGGGCCATGACAGTTCCTATGACATGGGCCATGACAGTTCCTATGACATGGGCCATGACAGTTCCTATGACATGTGCCATGACAGTTCCTATGACATCGGCCATGACAGTTCCTATGACATGTGCCATGACAGTTCCTATGACATGTGCCATGACACGCTCTATGACATGTGCCATGACAGGTCCTATGTCATGGGCCATGACAGGTTCTATGACATGTGCCATGACACGCTCTATGACATGTGCCATGACAGGTTCTATGACATGGGCCATAACAGTTTCTATGACATGTGCCATGACACGCTCTATGACATGTGCCATGACAAGTCCTATGACATGGGCCATGACAGTTCCTATGACATGTGCCATGACAGGTTCAATGACATGTGCCATGACACGCTCTATGACATGTGCCATGACAGTTCCTATGACATCGGCCATTACAGTTCCTATGACATGTGCCATGAGAGTTCCTATGACATGGGCCATGACAGTTCCTATGACATGTGCCATGACACGTTCTATGACATGTGCCATGACACGCTCCATGACATGTGCCATGACAAGCTCTATGACACGTTCCATGACAAGCTCTATGACATGTGCCATGACACGCTCCATGACATGCGCCATGACACGCTCTATGACATGTGCCATGACACGCTCTATGACATGTGCCATGACACGCTCTATGACATGTGCCATGACACGCTCTATGACATGTGCTATGACACGCTCCATGACATGTGCCATGACACGCTCTATGACATGTGCCATGACACGCTCTATGACATGTGCCATGACACGCTCTATGACATGTGCCATGACATGCTCTATGACATGTGCCATGACATGCTCTATGACATGCGCCATGACACGCTCTATGACATGTGCCATGACACGCTCTATGACATGTGCCATGACACGCTCTATGACATGTGCCATGACACGCTCTATGACATGCGCCATGACACGCTCTATGACATGTGCCATGACACGCTCCATGACATGCGCCATGACACGCTCTATGACATGTGCCATGACACGCTCTATGACATGTGCCATGACACGCTCTATGACATGTGCCATGACACGCTCTATGACATGTGCCATGACACGCTCTATGACATGCGCCATGACACGCTCTATGACATGTGCCATGACACGCTCTATGACATGTGCCATGACACGCTCTATGATATGTGCCATGACATGCTCTATGACATGTGTCATGACACGCTCTATGACAGGATATGTGACGGGGACTACGACAGCATGTTTGTCGTCATCGATCTTTTTTTTTTTGCCTCATGCCCCCTCCACCCCAGCGGGGGGCGCGGGGGGGGGGTGCTTAATCCTATACGCAGCGGGTGCTTGGGGCTCAGACGGTTACCAAAGCAACGGAATCTAGACCGTCACACACCGTAGGGCATTTAGACCCCCAATTAACACATACAGTCCACGCCTTGAGGTAAACCTTCAGTCTCAGGCTCCCGAGGGATTCCCGCGTCTCGGTGAGGATACTAATAACCAGCCACTGCGTGACCGGAAGCACGTGGTGCTCAGAGACAACACTTTCGTCTTAACTGGAATAACGCTCGCCAGGGGGCAGTGCGCTGTGTCGTCGCGGCGATGGGGAAGGGGACAGGGGAGTGGAGGGTGAAGGGCGAGGGGGAGGGGCAGGTGAAGGTAAAGGTAAAGGTAAAGGATAAGAGGATTTCGGTGGCTCTAGCGCCAGCGATCTTTAAAGGTCTTTGTTTCACTTCTCGTTTGTATTTATGTCGTACTTAATAATAAAAGAATCTTGAATCTTGAATCTTGAGGTGGAGGTGGAGGGGAAGGCGGAGAAGAAGGAGAGGAAGGGGGGGGGCGCAGGGAAAGGCAAGGAACAAAAGGAAGCGATAGCGGCCTTGTCACATGGCTAAAAGGCAGACATTAACGGGGGGGGGGCCTTGTTTACCATCGACTGCACGCCAGTAACAGGTGGCGGGTTCGAACCGCACCTACATCTCAGCCCGCGTTATCCTCTCATAGTCCCAGTGCCTTTCTATTTTCGCCAGGTTTCACACATTAGTGCACAAAGGTGAGCAAAACCACTAAGCTAAGATTAGGATGACCAAGATTCCCACCCATTTCAGTGCTTAACACAGCGCGCCACGGCTTTCACGCAGCCTATATCACCCACGTGAACCCCCCATATCACCCACGTGAACACCCCATATCACCTGAACAATATGTACTGCGCGTAGAATGGGGTATTTACCGGCCGAGTACGACATTCTAGCTCGGTTCATCCAATCAATCGAACCATTGTCTTCCGCAAACGGACAACACAAAAACCACTACAAACGAGTTTATCTCTGCGGGTGGGTTGAGATTGGGTTGAGTCGAGGGCACTTGAAACCCATCCCCCCTGGAGGCAGGTTCAATGAGCGGGGTGACAACCACTGCGGGGGTGAGAAAACTGACAGCGGTGGGGCGACATCGGTCAACAGAGAGAAGACAAGATTAACGGGGACAACGGTTCCTGGTAAAGTCCTATGTCTACAACCCAGCTCACCATGCATGCTCTCACTCTTCACAAGCGAGCCAAACACAACCCAGTCTTCACCCCGTAATCCGATCTAAATCTCATCATCCACCGCCGCCCCCACCCCTCCCACACACCCCACAACTAGGGATGGGTGATATACAGCATATGTAATAAGAAACCTGTCGTTTAGGGCGAATCACTATTAGATTAAGGCCTAGCGGATGGCAAGACTCCACAACGAGGTAACCCCACATTTAGACCAGCTAGGAAAGTTATGGTGCTGTCAGCGATACTGACGTAAATGAGATAAAAAGAAAAACCCAAACTGGGACGAGAACTGGTCAAGAAAAACTGGGTGCGGGTGGGTGATGGGGTTGGGAGCAGCCAGCATATAGATGGGGCATCGGTATCGTTCCGTCGCCCCCCCCCCCCCTTAGCTGCCGCTTTACGCCCCCCCCCCCACCACCACCACCCTTCCCCTATCCGAGGCATAGTTAGTTTTCCTGTTGTTGTGAACCCGTAGCTCCGGAGGTTCTCGACGGACGGTCGGCCGGTCGACTGCGTACAGAGGTGTGACTGGTCGCTCGCAGCCGGCCCACCACCCCCCACCTCATCTAAGTAAAACAAACAAGACTCGCATAATATCGCCCACCTCGCCTGTCTGCACTAGTCACGCACAGAACAGACAGGACAGTGACCCTGTGGGGGCTGTGGCATCCGACAAAAATAACTCCACCCCCCGGACAGCTTTCCCACCCCCACGCCCCAGCCCTGACAGCCATCCACACAACACACTTCCGACATATACACCCACACCTCTCCCCCACCTCCCCCTGGGTCTAATATAGCAGAAGGTATAACTGGGTAAGAGAGAACACGCCCCTTGTTGTGTAGTGGGAGGGGGTGGGGGGGGGGCACTATAAACATACACGACTTCAGTTTATAAGGGTTACTGGAACCCCCGTCAGCACGCATGTAATGAGCGGAGAAAATTGTTAACCTATTACCAATATTGACTCGACCTAGTAACGTGCAGACCACGTGCGCACTGGCGGTCAAGGAGGACGGAGTGCGGGGTGGGGGGGGGGGGGGGTGATGCGGAGTGGGGGAATAGGTCAATGTCTGTGCAGGGGAGGGGGGGGGTCATGGGTCCGGAGAGGGGCTCGACTGTTGTGAGCCGAACGACAGGATGAGGGAGGTGGAAGGGGGGTGGCTGGGGGGAGAAAGGGATGGATGGGTAGATTGGAAAGGGTGGATGTCAGGCGGGTAATAATCTCCAATATCGCTATGATGTATGGTAGGGGTAACGGTCTGGTTACGACGGGGACTAACCCCCCCCCGACACATTAACTGGCCATGTCCTATAACTCCCCCCCCCCGCCCACCCACCCACTCCTATGTCCCATAATCCTGCCCCTTACCCTCCCTCCCCCATTCTACCCCCGCCCCCCCCCACCTACTCCTATCTCCCATAATCCTGCCCCTTACCCGCCCTCCCCCCCACCCACCCACTCCTATGTCCCATAATCCTGCCCCTTACCCTCCCTCCCCCATTCTACCCCCGCCCCCTCCCACCTACTCCTATCTCCCATAATCCTGCCCCTTACCCGCCCTCCCCCCCACCCACCCACTCCTATGTCCCATAATCCTGCCCCTTACCCTCCCTCCCCCCCACCCACCCACCCACTCCTATGTCACATAACCCAGCCCCTGGCCCTCCCTCCCCCCCCCACCCCGTCCCCCGCCACCCACTCCTATCTCGCCATCATCACGCAGACCCACATATACGTCTGACAACGTCGCCCGACATTGTAAGTCAGAGGACCACAGTTACTGTCGTCCCCAAGGTCCCAGACTAGTAGATCTGCCACCACGTAAGCGCACGTTTCCCACATGCACAGTCCCACGGAAGACACACCCACTTGACAGACAGCCAGCCTACTGCCCCCAGAAGCCCGGATGATGATAAGGTGGTACTGACACTCACCCAGATACACACCCAAACCCTCCTCCATCCTATCCCTCTGAAAGGTCACGTGACCAGCACGCCCAGCAGACCATGAATATTAAAATTCGTTTAACACACTTTCCATCGCTGCAGATGGCGCCCTTGATTTATGTCCCTCTCGACAAATATACCCTCGACCGCCCGCTCAGCTCAGCCTGGGTAGGGGAGGGCAGGGTGGGGGGGGGGCAGGGTAGTAGTCACGGCAGCCATGGCAGTCAGTGGAAGGCACGACGAACGCGCGTATCGAGCAAAACACAATAGTCCGCGCCCGTAAACTGCGCACCGGAAGTACAAAGCGCTGGTCGGCTGGTCTCGATGGCGGCTTGACACAGTTTTCATCAAGGTATCGTCGCTAACGTCGCCGTCGATGCGTCATTTTAAAGTTGAACAATGCGTGGATAGATACACGAGTTTGCGGAGTTCACATTTTATGCCTGCCGTCACCGGTCGATTATCAAGTCCGTATCGAATCTGCTAGCGCTCCGATTTCTAACCCTTCCTCTCATCGCTCTCCCATTTATAACCCTTCCTCTCATCGCTCTCCCATTTCTAACCTTCCTCTCATCACTCTCCCATTTCTAACCCTTCCTCTCATCGCTCTCCCTTTTCTAACCCTTCCTCTCATCGCTCTCCCATTTCTAACCTTCCTCTCATCACTCGCCCATTTATAACCCTTCCTCTCATCGCTCTCCCATTTCTAACCCTTCCTCTCATCGCTCTCCCTTTTCTAACCCTTCCTCTCATCGCTCTCCCCATTTCTAACCCTTCCTCTCATCGCTCTCCCATTTATAACCCTTCCTCTCATCGCTCTCCCATGTCTAACCCTTCCTCTCATCGCTCTCCCATTTCTAACCCTTCCTCTCATCGCTCTCCCATGTCTAACCCTTCCTCTCATCGCTCTCCCTTTTCTAACCCTTCCTCTCATCACTCTCCCATTTCTAACCCTTCCTCTCATCGCTCTCCCATTTCTAACCCTTCCTCTCATCGCTCTCCCATTTCTAACCCTTCCTCTCATCGCTCTCCCATTTCTAACCCTTCCTCTCATCGCTCTCCCATTTCTAACCCTTCCTCTCATCACTCTCCCATTTCTAACCCTTCCTCTCATCGCTCTCCCATTTCTAACCCTTCCTCTCATCGCCCTCCCATTTCTAACCCTTCCTCTCATCGCTCTCCCATTTCTAACCCTTCCTCTCATCGCTCTCCCATTTCTAACCATTCCTCTCATCGCTCTCCCATTTATAACCCTTCCTCTCATCGCTCTCCCATGTCTAACCCTTCCTCTCATCGCTCTCCCATTTCTAACCCTTCCTCTCATCGCTCTCCCATTTTTAACCCTTCCTCACATCGCTCTCCCAGTTCTAACCCTTCTTGCTGTTACTGCTGTCCTGTGGGTTCTGTTTCAAGGTTTTCTCATTGGATTATAAACATGTATAGCTTAGCGCCATATACATTAGCATCCCTTGTCCATTTAAGTCTCGGACACACCTTAAAAAGCAATGGTTCGGCAAAGATTAAAAAAGGCGCTAGCAAGTGAAAACAATGCGTTAAACAGCGAACACACGGGGACGCGGTTTCGTGTGTTCGCTCCATTGAATTATAGTGGATCCCTTTGAGACGGACGACGCACGACGCCCGCGGACCCGGCGACGGATGCAAAAAAACGGACCGTGTGTTCGCTGCTTTAGACGATCCTTCCAATAGGGTGAAACTAGGTCAATAAATCATTTAAACAAAGAACCCAAACGTCTCCAGCAGACACAAGTGTCGTTCGAACCCACAACCGGTCAGTCTGCAGCCGAATACGCCAGCTTCCTCGTCCTCCCGACGATGGCGGCTCCAAGAGCCACGGCTCCCAGCAGACACAGGCGGGATTCGAACCCGCAACTGGTAAGTCTGCAACCGAGTACGCCAGCTTCCTCGTCCTCTCGACCATGGCGGCTCCAAGAGCCACGGCCAAACGCCGTATTTAAATCTCTAAGTGATTACCTGATGGCGTCGACAGGTGACACGCCGGCCGCACCGGCGCAGGACAGACTAGAACGTCGGGCAATTT
>OZ025254.1:9344691-9521123 GCA_964019135.1 Arenicola marina | reverse complement strand
CCTCTAAAAGGTCACGTGACAAGCACGCCCAGCAGACCATGAATATTAAAATTCGTTTAACACACTTTCCATCGCTGCAGATGGCGCCCTTGATTTATGTCCCTCTCGACAAATATACCCTCGACCGCCCGCTCAGCTCAGCCTGGGTAGGGGAGGGCAGGGTGGTGGGGGGCAGGGTAGTAGTCACGGCAGCCATGGCAGTCAGTGGAAGGCACGACGAACGCGCGTATCGAGCAAAACACAATAGTCCGCGCCCGTAAACTGCGCACCGGAAGTACAAAGCGCTGGTCGGCTGGTCTCGATGGCGGCTTGACACAGTTTTCATCAAGGTATCGTCGCTAACGTCGCCGTCGATGCGTCATTTTAAAGTTGAACAATGCGTGGATAGATACACGAGTTTGTGGAGTTCACATTTTATGCCTGCCGTCACCGGTCGATTATCAAGTCCGTATCGATCTGCTAGCGCTCCGATTTATAACCCTTCCTCTCATCGCTCTCCCATTTATAACCCTTCCTCTCATCGCTCTCCCATTTCTAACCATTCCTCTCATCGCTCTCCCTTTTCTAACCCTTCCTCTCATCACTCTCCCATTTCTAACCCTTCCTCTCATCGCTCTCCCATTTCTAACCCTTCCTCTCATCGCTCTCCCATTTCTAACCCTTCCTCTCATCACTCTCCCATTTCTAACCCTTCCTCTCATCGCTCTCCCATTTCTAACCCTTCCTCTCATCGCTCTCCCATTTCTAACCCTTCCTCTCATCACTCTCCCATTTCTAACCCTTCCTCTCATCGCTCTCCCATTTCTAACCCTTCCTCTCATCGCTCTCCCATTTCTAACCCTTCCTCTCATCGCTCTCCCATTTCTAACCCTTCCTCTCATCGCTCTCCCATTTCTAATCATTCCTCTCATCGCTCTCCCATTTCTAACCCTTCCTCTCATCGCTCTCCCATTTCTAACCATTCCTCTCATCGCTCTCCCATTTCTAACCATTCCTCTCATGGCTCTCCCATTTCTAACCATTCCTCTCATCGCTCTGCCATTTCTAACCCTTCCTCTCATCGCTCTCCCATTTCTAACCCTTCCTCTCATCGCTCTCCCATTTCTAACCATTCCTCTCATCGCTCTCCCTTTTCTAACCCTTCCTCTCATCACTCTCCCATTTCTAACCCTTCCTCTCATCGCTCTCCCATCTCTAACCCTTCCTCTCATCGCTCTCCCATTTCTAACCCTTCCTCTCATCGCTCTCCCATTTCTAACCATTCCTCTCATCGCTCTCCCATTTCTAACCCTTCCTCTCATCACTCTCCCATTTCTAACCCTTCCTCTCATCGCTCTCCCATTTCTAACCCTTCCTCTCATCGCTCTCCCATTTCTAACCATTCCTCTCATCGCTCTCCCATTTCTAACCCTTCCTCTCATCACTCTCCCATTTCTAACCCTTCCTCTCATCGCTCTCCCATTTCTAACCCTTCCTCTCATCGCCCTCCCATTTCTAACCTTTCCTCTCATCGCTCTCCCATTTCTAACCCTTCCTCTCATCGCTCTCCCATTTCTAACCCTTCCTCTCATCGCTCTCCCATTTCTAACCCTTCCTCTCATCGCTCTCCCATTTCTAACCCTTCCTCTCATCGCTCTCCCATTTCTAACCCTTCCTCTCATCGCTCTCCCATTTCTAACCCTTCCTCTCATCACTCTCCCATTTCTAACCCTTTCTCTCATCGCTCTCCCATTTCTAACCCTTCCTCTCATCACTCTCCCATTTCTAACCCTTCCTCTCATCGCTCTCCCATTTCTAACCCTTCCTCTCATCACTCTCCCATTTCTAACCCTTCCTCTCATCGCTCTCCCATTTCTAACCCTTCCTCTCATCGCTCTCCCATTTCTAACCATTCCTCTCATCGCTCTCCCATTTCTAACCCTTCCTCTCATCACTCTCCCATTTCTAACCCTTCCTCTCATCGCTCTCCCATTTCTAACCCT
Source organism: Arenicola marina (assembly GCA_964019135.1). NCBI lineage: Eukaryota > Metazoa > Annelida > Polychaeta > Arenicolidae > Arenicola > Arenicola marina. The sequence continues at coordinate 9,519,141 of OZ025254.1, read as the reverse complement.
TCCTCTCATCGCCCTCCCATTTCTAGCCCTTCCTCTCATCGCTCTCCCATTTCTAACCCTTCCTCTCATCGCTCTCCCATTTCTAACCCTTCCTCTCATCGCTCTCCCATTTCTAACCCTTCCTCTCATCGCTCTCCCATTTCTAACCCTTCCTCTCATCGCTCTCCCATTTCTTAACCCTTCCTCTCATCGCTCTCCCATTTCTAACCCTTCCTCTCATCGCTCTCCCATTTCTAACCCTTCCTCTCATCGCTCTCCCATTTCTAACCATTCCTCTCATCGCTCTCCCATTTCTAACCCTTCCTCTCATCGCTCTCCAAATTTCTAACCATTCCTCTCATCGCTCTGCCATTTCTAACCCTTCCTCTCATCGCTCTCCCATTTCTAACCATTCCTCTCATCGCTCTCCCTTTTCTAACCATTCCTCTCATCGCTCTCCCATTTCTAACCCTTCCTCTCATCGCTCTCCCATTTCTAACCCTTCCTCTCATCGCTCTCCCATTTCTAACCCTTCCTCTCATCGCTCTCCCATTTCTAACCCTTCCTCTCATCACTCTCCCATTTCTAACCCTTCCTCTCATCGCTCTCCCATTTCTAACCCTTCCTCTCATCGCTCTCCCATTTCTAACCCTTCCTCTCATCACTCTCCCATTTCTAACCCTTCCTCTCATCGCTCTCCCTTTTCTAACCCTTCCTCTCATCGCTCTCCCATTTCTAACCCTTCCTCTCATCGCTCTCCCATTTCTAACCCTTCCTCTCATCGCTCTCCCATTTCTAACCCTTCCTCACATCGCTCTCCCATTTCTAACCCTTCCTCTCATCGCTCCCATTTTTAACCCTTCCTCTCATCGCTCTCCCATTTCTAACCCTTCCTCTCATCGCTCTCCCATTTCTAACCCTTCCTCTCATCGCTCCCATTTCTAACCCTTCCTCTCATCGCTCTCCCATTTCTAACCCTTCCTCTCATCGCTCTCCCATTTCTAACCCTTCCTCTCATCGCTCTCCCATTTCTAACCCTTCCTCACATCGCTCTCCCATTTCTAACCCTTCCTCTCATCGCTCCCATTTTTAACCCTTCCTCACATCGCTCTCCCAGTTCTAACCCTTCTTGCTGTTACTGCTGTCCTGTGGGTTCTGTTTCAAGGTTTTCTCATTGGATTATAAACATGTATAGCTTAGCGCCATATACATTAGTATCCCTTGTCCATTTAAGTCTCGGACACACCTTAAAAAGCAATGGTTCGGCAAAGATTAAAAAAGGCGCTAGCAAGTGAAAACAATGCGTTAAGCAGCGAACACACGGGGACGCGGTTTCGTGTGTTCGCTCCATTGAATTATAGTGGATCCCTTTGAGACGGACGACGCACGACGCCCGCGGACCCGGCGACGGATGCAAAAAAACGGACCGTGTGTTCGCTGCTTTAGACGATCCTTCCAATAGGGTGAAACTAGGTCAATAAATCATTTAAACAAAGAACCCAAACGTCTCCAGCAGACACAAGTGTCGTTCGAACCCACAACCGGTCAGTCTGCAGCCGAATACGCCAGCTTCCTCGTCCTCCCGACGATGGCGGCACCAAGAGCCACGGCTCCCAGCAGACACAGGCGGGATTCGAACCCGCAACTGGTAAGTCTGCAACCGAGTACGCCAGCTTCCTCGTCCTCTCGACCATGGCGGCTCCAAGAGCCACGGCCAAACGCCGTATTTAAATCTCTAAGTGATTACCTGATGGCGTCGACAGGTGACACGCCGGCGACCGGCGCTGGCAGCTTAGGAACGTCCTGACAACCTCATTTGTCAAGCGGAAATTGCCCGCGTAGTTGTCTGGCCGGGTGCGGCGGCGGCGGCGGCGGCGGCGGCGGCGGCAAGCTTTGTCCGGCGCGGAAGCACGGTAGAACACGAGGTCAAGGTCAATGTGGGTAGTGTGTGGGTAGTAAGTGGCCCTTGCCTCCTCTCCCCCCCCCCCCCCCCCCCCCACTGCCGCATGGGATGCCTCACAGACCAACCACGTTGTATCATAGCGACGGACGGACGGACGGACGGGCGGCCAACGTGACATTATTTATCGCTACGGCTTTCGAATGGGGGAAAACAGTTTGTGGCCGTTGTCCAGGTAACCTTTATGACGTATGGGTCACGACTGGTATGGTCTCGAGAAGTGCCTGGCATGATCTGTACAAATAATCCCACAGACTCGGATTCCGTATGCGATCGGAGGGCCGAACTAGGGGTATGTCCGGAGTGTCATCCACGTAAGGGCCGAGCTAGGGGTATGTCCGGAGTGTCATCCACGTAAGGGCCGAGCTAGGGGTATGTCCGGAGTGTCATCCACGTAAGGGCCGAACTAGGGGTATGTCCGGAGTGTCATCCACGTAAGGGCCGAACTAGGGGTATGTCCGGAGTGTCATCCACGTAAGGGCCGAACTAGGGGTATGTCCGGAGTGTCATCCACGTAAGGGCCGAACTAGGGGTATGTCCGGAGTGTCATCCACGTAAGGGCCGAACTAGGGGTATGTCCGGAGTGTCATCCACGTAAGGGCCGAACTAGGGGTATGTCCGGAGTGTCATCCACGTAAGGGCCGAACTAGGGGTATGTCCGGAGTGTCATCCACGTAAGGGCCGAACTAGGGGTATGTCCGGAGTGTCATCCACGTAAGGGCCGAACTAGGGGTATGTCCGGAGTGTCATCCACGTAAGGGCCGAACTAGGGGTATGTCCGGAGTGTCATCCACGTAAGGGCCGAACTAGGGGTATGTCCGGAGTGTCATCCACGTAAGGGCCGAACTAGGGGTATGTCCGGAGTGTCATCAACGTAAGGGCCGAGCTAGGGGTATGTCCGGAGTGTCATCCACGTAAGGGCCGAGCTAGGGGTATGTCCGGAGTGTCATCCACGTAAGGGCCGAACTAGGGGTATGTCCGGAGTGTCATCCACGTAAGGGCCGAACTAGGGGTATGTCCGGAGTGTCATCCACGTAAGGGCCGAACTAGGGGTATGTCCGGAGTGTCATCCACGTAAGGGCCGAGCTAGGGGTATGTCCGGAGTGCCATCCACGTAAGGGCCGAGCTAGGGGTATGTCCGGAGTGTCATCCACGTAAGGGCCGAACTAGGGGTATGTCCGGAGTGTCATCCACGTAAGGGCCGAACTAGGGGTATGTCCGGAGTGTCATCCACGTAAGGGCCGAGCTAGGGGTATGTCCGGAGTGTCATCCACGTAAGGGCCGAGCTAGGGGTATGTCCGGAGTGTCATCCACGTAAGGGCCGAACTAGGGGTATGTCCGGAGTGTCATCCACGTAAGGGCCGAACTAGGGGTATGTCCGGAGTGTCATCCACGTAAGGGCCGAACTAGGGGTATGTCCGGAGTGTCATCCACGTAAGGGCCGAGCTAGGGGTATGTCCGGAGTGTCATCCACGTAAGGGCCGAACTAGGGGTATGTCCGGAGTGTCATCCACGTAAGGGCCGAACTAGGGGTATGTCCGGAGTGTCATCCACGTAAGGGCCGAACTAGGGGTATGTCCGGAGTGTCATCCACGTAAGGGCCGAACTAGGGGTATGTCCGGAGTGTCATCCACGTAAGGGCTGAACTAGGGGTATGTCCGGAGTGTCATCCACGTAAGGGCCGAACTAGGGGTATGTCCGGAGTGTCATCCACGTAAGGGCCGAACTAGGGGTATGTCCGGAGTGTCATCCACGTAAGGGCCGAACTAGGGGTATGTCCGGAGTGTCATCCACGTAAGGGCCGAGCTAGGGGTATGTCCGGAGTGTCATCCACGTAAGGGCCGAACTAGGGGTATGTCCGGAGTGTCATCCACGTAAGGGCCGAGCTAGGGGTATGTCCGGAGTGTCATCCACGTAAGGGCCGAGCTAGGGGTATGTCCGGAGTGTCATCCACGTAAGGGCTGAAGTAGGGGTATGTCCGGAGTGTCATCCACGTAAAGGCCGAGCTAGGGGTATGTCCGGAGTGTCATCCACGTAAGGGCCGAGCTAGGGGTATGTCCGGAGTGTCATCCACGTAAGGGCCGAGCTAGGGGTATGTCCGGAGTGTCATCCACGTAAGGGCCGAACTAGGGGTATGTCCGGAGTGTCATCCACGTAAGGGCCGAGCTAGGGGTATGTCCGGAGTGTCATCCACGTAAGGGCCGAACTAGGGGTATGTCCGGAGTGTCATCCACGTAAGGGCCGAGCTAGGGGTATGTCCGGAGTGTCATCCACGTAAGGGCCGAGCTAGGGGTATGTCCGGAGTGTCATCCACGTAAGGGCCGAGCTAGGGGTATGTCCGGAGTGTCATCCACGTAAGGGCCGAGCTAGGGGTATGTCCGGAGTGTCATCCACGTAAGGGCCGAACTAGGGGTATGTCCGGAGTGTCATCCACGTAAGGGCCGAGCTAGGGGTATGTCCGGAGTGTCATCCACGTAAGGGCCGAACTAGGGGTATGTCCGGAGTGTCATCCACGTAAGGGCCGAGCTAGGGGTATGTCCGGAGTGTCATCCACGTAAGGGCCGAACTAGGGGTATGTCCGGAGTGTCATCCACGTAAGGGCCGAACTAGGGGTATGTCCGGAGTGTCATCCACGTAAGGGCCGAACTAGGGGTATGTCCGGAGTGTCATCCACGTAAGGGCCGAACTAGGGGTATGTCCGGAGTGTCATCCACGTAAGGGCCGAATTAGGGGTATGTCCGGAGTGTCATCCACGTAAGGGCCGAGCTAGGGGTATGTCCGGAGTGTCATCCACGTAAGGGCCGAGCTAGGGGTATGTCCGGAGTGTCATCCACGTAAGGGCCGAGCTAGGGGTATGTCCGGAGTGTCATCCACGTAAGGGCCGAGCTAGGGGTATGTCCGGAGTGTCATCCACGTAAGGGCCGAGCTAGGGGTATGTCCGGAGTGTCATCCACGTAAGGGCCGAACTAGGGGTATGTCCGGAGTGTCATCCACGTAAGGGCCGAACTAGGGGTATGTCCGGAGTGTCATCCACGTAAGGGCCGAACTAGGGGTATGTCCGGAGTGTCATCCACGTAAGGGCCGAACTAGGGGTATGTCCGGAGTGTCATCCACGTAAGGGCCGAACTAGTGGTATGTCCGGAGTGTCATCCACGTAAGGGCCGAACTAGGGGTATGTCCGGAGTGTCATCCACGTAAGGGCCGAGCTAGGGGTATGTCCGGAGTGTCATCCACGTAAGGGCCGAACTAGGGGTATGTCCGGAGTGTCATCCACGTAAGGGCCGAACTAGGGGTATGTCCGGAGTGTCATCCACGTAAGGGCCGAACTAGGGGTATGTCCGGAGTGTCATCCACGTAAGGGCCGAGCTAGGGGTATGTCCGGAGTGTCATCCACGTAAGGGCCGAACTAGGGGTATGTCCGGAGTGTCATCCACGTAAGGGCCGAACTAGGGGTATGTCCGGAGTGTCATCCACGTAAGGGCCGAACTAGGGGTATGTCCGGAGTGTCATCCACGTAAGGGCCGAGCTAGGGGTATGTCCGGAGTGTCATCCACGTAAGGGCCGAACTAGGGGTATGTCCGGAGTGTCATCCACGTAAGGGCCGAACTAGGGGTATGTCCGGAGTGTCATCCACGTAAGGGCCGAGCTAGGGGTATGTCCGGAGTGTCATCCACGTAAGGGCCGAGCTAGGGGTATGTCCGGAGTGTCATCCACGTAAGGGCCGAACTAGGGGTATGTCCGGAGTGTCATCCACGTAAGGGCCGAACTAGGGGTATGTCCGGAGTGTCATCCACGTAAGGGCCGAACTAGGGGTATGTCCGGAGTGTCATCCACGTAAGGGCCGAACTAGGGGTATGTCCGGAGTGTCATCCACGTAAGGGCCGAGCTAGGGGTATGTCCGGAGTGTCATCCACGTAAGGGCCGAACTAGGGGTATGTCCGGAGTGTCATCCACGTAAGGGCCGAACTAGGGGTATGTCCGGAGTGTCATCCACGTAAGGGCCGAACTAGGGGTATGTCCGGAGTGTCATCCACGTAAGGGCCGAATTAGGGGTATGTCCGGAGTGTCATCCACGTAAGGGCCGAGCTAGGGGTATGTCCGGAGTGTCATCCACGTAAGGGCCGAACTAGGGGTATGTCCGGAGTGTCATCCACGTAAGGGCCGAGCTAGGGGTATGTCCGGAGTGTCATCCACGTAAGGGCCGAACTAGGGGTATGTCCGGAGTGTCATCCACGTAAGGGCCGAACTAGGGGTATGTCCGGAGTGTCATCCACGTAAGGGCTGAACTAGGGGTATGTCCGGAGTGTCATCCACGTAAGGGCCGAACTAGGGGTATGTCCGGAGTGTCATCCACGTAAGGGCCGAACTAGGGGTATGTCCGGAGTGTCATCCACGTAAGGGCCGAACTAGGGGTATGTCCGGAGTGTCATCCACGTAAGGGCCGAACTAGGGGTATGTCCGGAGTGTCATCCACGTAAGGGCCGAACTAGGGGTATGTCCGGAGTGTCATCCACGTAAGGGCCGAACTAGGGGTATGTCCGGAGTGTCATCCACGTAAGGGCCGAACTAGGGGTATGTCCGGAGTGTCATCCACGTAAGGGCCGAACTAGGGGTATGTCCGGAGTGTCATCCACGTAAGGGCCGAACTAGGGGTATGTCCGGAGTGTCATCCACGTAAGGGCCGAGCTAGGGGTATGTCCGGAGTGTCATCCACGTAAGGGCCGAACTAGGGGTATGTCCGGAGTGTCATCCACGTAAGGGCCGAACTAGGGGTATGTCCGGAGTGTCATCCACGTAAGGGCTGAACTAGGGGTATGTCCGGAGTGTCATCCACGTAAGGGCCGAACTAGGGGTATGTCCGGAGTGTCATCCACGTAAGGGCCGAACTAGGGGTATGTCCGGAGTGTCATCCACGTAAGGGCCGAACTAGGGGTATGTCCGGAGTGTCATCCACGTAAGGGCCGAACTAGGGGTATGTCCGGAGTGTCATCCACGTAAGGGCCGAACTAGGGGTATGTCCGGAGTGTCATCCACGTAAGGGCTGAACTAGGGGTATGTCCGGAGTGTCATCCACGTAAGGGCCGAACTAGGGGTATGTCCGGAGTGTCATCCACGTAAGGGCCGAGCTAGGGGTATGTCCGGAGTGTCATCCACGTAAGGGCCGAACTAGGGGTATGTCCGGAGTGTCATCCACGTAAGGGCCGAGCTAGGGGTATGTCCGGAGTGTCATCCACGTAAGGGCCGAACTAGGGGTATGTCCGGAGTGTCATCCACGTAAGGGCCGAACTAGGGGTATGTCCGGAGTGTCATCCACGTAAGGGCCGAACTAGGGGTATGTCCGGAGTGTCATCCACGTAAGGGCCGAACTAGGGGATGTCCGGAGTGTCATCCACGTAAGGGCCGAACTAGGGGTATGTCCGAAGTGTCATCCACGTAAGGGCCGAACTAGGGTTATGTCCGGAGTGTCATCCACGTAAGGGCCGAACTAGGGGTATGTCCGGAGTGTCATCCACGTAAGGGCCGAACTAGGGGTATGTCCGAAGTGTCATCCACGTAAGGGCCGAACTAGGGGTATGTCCGGAGTGTCATCCACGTAAGGGCCGAGCTAGGGATATGTCCGGAGTGTCATCCACGTAAGGGCCGAACTAGGGGTATGTCCGGAGTGTCATCCACGTAAGGGCCGAACTAGGGGTATGTCCGGAGTGTCATCCACGTAAGGGCCGAACTAGGGGTATGTCCGGAGTGTCATCCACGTAAGGGCCGAACTAGGGGTATGTCCGGAGTGTCATCCACGTAAGGGCCGAACTAGGGGTATGTCCGGAGTGTCATCCACGTAAGGGCCGAACTAGGGGTATGTCCGGAGTGTCATCCACGTAAGGGCCGAACTAGGGGTATGTCCGGAGTGTCATCCACGTAAGGGCCGAGCTAGGGGTATGTCCGGAGTGTCATCCACGTAAGGGCCGAACTAGGGGTATATCCGGAGTGTCATCCACGTAAGGGCTGAACTAGGGGTATGTCCGGAGTGTCATCCACGTAAGGGCCGAGCTAGGGGTATGTCCGGAGTGTCATCCACGTAAGGGCCGAACTAGGGGTATGTCCGGAGTGTCATCCACGTAAGGGCCGAACTAGGGGTATGTCCGGAGTGTCATCCACGTAAGGGCCGAACTAGGGGTATGTCCGGAGTGTCATCCACGTAAGGGCCGAACTAGGGATATGTCCGGAGTGTCATCCACGTAAGGGCCGAACTAGGGGTATGTCCGGAGTGTCATCCACGTAAGGGCCGAACTAGGGGTATGTCCGGAGTGTCATCCACGTAAGGGCCGAACTAGGGGTATGTCCGGAGTGTCATCCACGTAAGGGCCGAACTAGGGGTATGTCCGGAGTGTCATCCACGTAAGGGCTGAACTAGGGGTATGTCCGGAGTGTCATCCACGTAAGGGCCGAACTAGGGATATGTCCGGAGTGTCATCCACGTAAGGGCCGAACTAGGGGTATGTCCGGAGTGTCATCCACGTAAGGGCCGAACTAGGGGTATGTCCGGAGTGTCATCCACGTAAGGGCCGAACTAGGGGTATGTCCGGAGTGTCATCCACGTAAGGGCCGAACTAGGGGTATGTCCGGAGTGTCATCCACGTAAGGGCCGAACTAGGGGTATGTCCGGAGTGTCATCCACGTAAGGGCCGAACTAGGGGTATGTCCGGAGTGTCATCCACGTAAGGGCCGAGCTAGGGGTATGTCCGGAGTGTCATCCACGTAAGGGCCGAACTAGGGGTATGTCCGGAGTGTCATCCACGTAAGGGCCGAACTAGGGGTATGTCCGGAGTGTCATCCACGTAAGGGCCGAACTAGGGGTATGTCCGGAGTGTCATCCACGTAAGGGCCGAACTAGGGGTATGTCCGGAGTGTCATCCACGTAAGGGCCGAACTAGGGATATGTCCGGAGTGTCATCCACGTCTCCAGTACTTGTGTTTTGGACATGAATGGATAACCGTTTCAGGCAACTGCTGTGCATACATGGGTTAAACCGGGCTGCATTGTAGACAGCAAGATGAAAGGATTAGACGACCCTAGACACGAGTGGGGGTTTAACCCGCAACCGGCAGGTTGCTTAACAGTCCAGTGGTGCGGTACCGTTTTTTTTTCGTAATTAACCCAAAAAATTGCTGGTTGCCACATTTTTGTAGAGCAAAGGACGAAAATATATGTGTGTGGGTGAGTGGGTGGGTGGAGCGTGGGAAGGGCGGAGGGGTGACGGACTCGCCATTATTGAAGGGGGACACCACTTGGCCAGTGGTTGCCAACCAGACCGTCAAACTCCATTGGGTGGTTGACCAACCCCACACGGTCACAGCAGCCTGTAACTAACAGGATATGGTGCCCAGGGGACTTTGCTTGGCTCAGTTGATTCTATTATATGATCGATTAATTCCCGGAAAAAAAAAAAAAAAAAAAACTTGTTCGGGTCAAATCGTGGCGTTCATCACATAGTGTTACGTGTGTGATGCCTATGTTTTCACACGGCTGTTACATGGGTGATACGTGATACCCTGGTAAATATATACGAGTGCTGGGAGTTTTATTTCACTAGAGTGCGCGATACGTCTCCTTGACAACGGGGTCACAAATCATATCTTATACGCCTGCGGAATCACATTATGTTCACCATTAAGGAACATATTTCAATAATAGACCAAAATATCTCCCATTCTTTGTAATTCGTAACCCGTCAAGACTTTTATTACCTTTTCAGGCTGTCCAGCACACCCTCATGAAAAAGTAGGACAAAAGTAGGAATTGAAATACAGAAAAAGTAGGACAAAAGTAGGAAAATAGAAGCAAAAAGTATGACTCAAATAGCATATGTAGCAACATTATTCCGGATAAACAAATGACAAAAGGTTATATTACTGAGAAAATGCTTTTTTAGAACATTTCTTATATGCTGCTCAGCTGTGCCAGTATTTTCATTATTAGAACTTGACAGACACTAGTGATTTAAAAATATATCAGGACGCAAAAACAAAATACCTCTGACTTTTGCAATAATAGAAGCGATATGCACACTTTTACAGCAATTCACGACATTTTGAAATTGCGCCTGGTGAAGCAAATACCAAAAAGTAGGAAAAAGTAGGAAAATGTAGGTATTTTGAAGAAAAAGTAAGAAAAAAAAGGATGGAGACAAAAAAGTAGGAAAATGTAGGAAAAGTAGGATCGCTGGACAGCCTGCCTTTTTAAAAATCGAAAAAAAAACCTAGTGTGATAAATAACTTGGTCCAATACGTGTGCCATGCACTTCGTCGACGTGAGTGTTACGTAAAGGGTTAAATTGTTGCTATCTCGTTGAAAACCAGTGCAATCCTATCATGTACCATGGGCGTTGTGCCTAAACTTTTAGTTCAATAAACGATTTCCATTTTCATTTCCATATTCAAATAAATAACGCCGGGAGTAGTTCAATCTGACTGTATCCAGCTTGGGAGGCGTGTGCCCTGATTCATTCCAACCAAGCAGACAAACCGTCCATACACGAATGGCCCATCGCCTCTAAGCAGTAATACTAATGCCATGAACCGTCCATACACGAATGGCCCATCGCGTCTAAGCAGTAATACTAATGCCATGAACCGTCCATACACGAATGGCCCATCGCCTCTAAGCAGTAATACTAATGCCATGAACGCATTGACATGAACAATTTAAGCTGACGACGAATTAAATTCAGGCACTCGTCTAGCGTCGCCATCTCACAACGAATCAATGAAGTGGTGTTGCCCGCCACTTTTGGGCACACATGGGCATAACCGGGCCGAAGAACCGCCCGGGATTATGAGCTGGAGGATTTTTTTGCTACAATTCCCCAGATGGCAATGCATGATCGAGGCTGTGGGTATGAGGCGTGAATATTCTGCCTGTAGAGCCCCTCGCTCTCTCCCGAAGTCATTCGCTTGGACACGCGACACCGGCCAATAACAAAGGGTCATTAAACTTCGGATTGCCAGACCGTAAGGACCAAACGGCCGGCGTCGAATATTTGGCCTTAGAATAGAACATTAGCATGGAGCGAGGCGCAATATATCGCCATGGCCTAGACAGCAAAGAGGGGTCTGGGCAGACGGGGTCAAAAGCAAAACTATGGCAACAAAGTATGATATATAGGGTCTATATGCATCCCTTGATTACCTATAATTATGTGGCCCCATCAGTTGGATTGCCGTAGTACGTGAACGATACCGTCAATGGTTAGCTCTTACGTGGATTGGTTGGTCGTATATTCACCAAGTTTGGTCATATCCTGTCAATGTGAGAAGGAAGGGAGAGCGGAGCCATGTCCCCGGGGGTAACCCCCTACTCTTTGCGAAGGAAGACATTGTGATCTTTATTCTGCGACCACACAGACATGGCCACCGCGGGGCGCGAACCACCGATCAACGTGCCGTTAAGACTCTCAGGTGGCCAGAGCACTCAAGGCGAGCGCTCTAACCCACTGCGCTATCGAGGCGGCCCCGCGCTCTTACATGGAAAAACGACCGCGTTCTGCTGGGTTTTATTCAACAGAACTCGCTATTAGTCAGATTTCAAAGGTTTCCTGTGACGGGGCGTTTTTACGTAAATAAATACAGACGAGAAAAATACCCTCCTCCCCCCACTTGAGCTGATCTATGTGTTCATGTATGGGTGGCTTTCTCCCTTCTGTTTTGCCAAGAAGCACAGCGTGGTGTGTGACCTTGCGAGTCCATACACTGCCAGCCGTCGCAAGGGTAAAGGATGCTCGACATTTCCCTTCCACCACCATCCCCTCCAACCAACCATGCACCCCCCCCCTTCCATCTCCCTCTCCCTCTCCCTCTACCCACACACACCCACTGACGGCCGATGGGATAGACAGACAGAATCGTCAGCCCCAGACTGACTGACTACCTGACTACCGTCTGTCTGTCTGTGCGTCAGCACCCCCCCCCCCCCCCACCTCCTAGCTTCCATCCCTTGGTTCACGCCCCGCACTCCCTTCTATTCCGCCGGTGGCACAGACGGATCAGCTGCGGGGTGGGGGTTGGGGGTTGGGGGTTGGTGAGTAGTGGGCAGTGGACAGGTGGAAAGGTTCAGGTCGATGTGGGCAGTGTGGGAGGGTGTCGGCACGTGGCGTTGGGAATGGGGCATGGACCTGTGGGGCAGGGCTAGGTGGGGTGGGGGGAGAATGAGGGTTTACGAGGTGTGGCCAGCGGGGACAGCGCCTGTATGTGCGGTGCGTGTCGGGGGTGAATGTGTGTGTGTGGGGGAGGGGGAAGGGGGGGAGGTGTCGGGACGGGCAATCCCAGACAACCATGTGCACCCGGTGACCTCAAAGATCCATTCAAGGCGAAGCGACGGACCCAGACAGGATGGACGAGGCGACTGGAAGGCGGGCGGGGGGTGGGGGGAGGGGTCGGGGCGATGCGGGTTAAGGGCATCAAGCGGTAGACGGCGACATGAGGCGGAGGTGGGTGGGTAGAGGGCGATATAGGCCGAAAGGGGGGGGGAGGGTGACAAGAGGCGAAGGCGGGGGTAGACGGGTAGAGGGCGACAGAGGCCGAGAGGAGGGGGGGGGGGGAGAGGTCGACAAGAGGCAGAGGTTGGGTAGAGGGGTAGACGGCGACAGAGGCGGAGGTAGAGGGCGATACAGGCGGTGTTGTTAATCGAACAGAGAGGGCAGATGGAGACACGTGGAATGATGCAAGGGTGAGAGTGACGACGTGGCAGTGAACAGCAGACAGGGGTAGAGAGGGGCACAGAGAGAGTGGCGGAGGGGTAAGTGAACAGCAGACAGGGGTAGAGAGGGGCAGAGCGAGAGTGGCGGAGGGGTAAAACAAAAATACGCAAGCAATACAATAAGATATCAGGGGTAAAGTGAGGGATGACTAGTGGAATGGACACCCCAATGTCAATGGTAGGACAGACACGACAATGCTAAGATCGGAGCAGAAAACTCTCGAGGGAGTCTGTGTAAGAAGGGTGCGTGACACAAGCCGGGATATTACACGCACCATGGATCTGTCGACCTGGATTGCTGGTGGGCGGGGGGGGGGGCGGGGGTAAGAATAGGGGACGCCCAGGGGACTCCCAGGGGACTCCCAGAGGACGCCGAGGGACAGGCAAACACCGCGTGCTGCGCCCAACGCCCGATAAGCCCATGAACCATTGCTTTTTTTAATAACTCTTTACCTGGCGGCCAAACACTGGCACATGTCTCCTAGCTATCTACAGAGTGATGTAGAATTACCCGTACGGTAATTGCAGTGCCATTGGCGACAAACATGTAATTTATTGCGTATCATTTGGCATCGGTCATGACACGGCAATGTGTTTGTAACGGAACTCGGGGTACCTCAGACTCGGCTATTTACATAGCGGTCCTACAGACACGGCTTTTTACATAGCGGTCCTGTAGATATGGCTATTTACATAGCGGTCCTACAGACACGGCTATTTACATAGCGGTTCTACAAACATGGCTATTTACATAGCGGTCCTACAGACACGGCTATTTACATAGTGGTCCTACAGACTCGGCTATTTACATAGCGGTCCTACAGACACGGCTATTTACATAGCGGTCCTACAGACTCGGCTATTTACATAGTGGTCCTACAGATACGGCTATTTACATAGCGGTCCTACAGACACGGCTATTTAAATAGCGGCCCTTCAGACACGGCTATTTACATAGCGGTCCTACAGACACGGCTATTTACATAGCGGTCCTACAGACTCGGCTATTTACATAGTGGTCCTACAGACACGGCTATTTACATAGCGGTCCTGTAGATATGGCTATTTACATAGCGGTCCTACAGACACGGCTATTTACATAGCGGTCCTGTAGATATGGCTATTTACATAGCGGTCCTACAGACACCGCTATTTACATAGCGGTCCTACAGACACGGCTATTTACATAGCGGCCCTACAGACACGGCTATTTACATAGCGGTCCTACAGACACGGCTATTTACATAACGGTCCTACAGACACGGCTATTTACATAGCGGTCCTACAGACACGGCTATTTACATAGCGGTCCTACAGACACGGCTATTTACATAGCGGTTCTACAGACACGGCTATTTACATAGCGGTCCTGTAGACATGGCTATTTACATAGCGGTCCTGTAGACATGGCTATTTACATAGCGGTCCTGTAGACATGGCTATTTACATAGCGGTCCTGTAGATATGGCTATTTACATAGGGGTCCTACAGACACGGCTATTTACATAGCGGTCCTGTAGATATGGCTATTTACATAGCGGTTCTACAGACACGGCTATTTACATAGCGGTCCTGTAGATATGGCTATTTACATAGCGGTTCTACAGACATGGCTATTTACATAGCGGTCCTACAGACACGGCTATTTACATAGCGGTCATACAGACACGGCTATTTACATAGCGGTCCTACAGACACGGCTATTTACATAGCGGTCCTATAGACACGGCTATTTACATAGCGGTCCTACAGACACGGCTATTTAAATAGCGGTCCTACAGACACGGCTATTTAAATAGCGGTCCTACAGACACGGCTATTTAAATAGCGGTCCTACAGACACGGCTATTTACATAGCGGTCCTACAGACACGGCTATTTACATAGCGGTCCTACAGACACGGCTATTTACATAGCGGTCATGTAGACACGGCTATTTACATAGCGGTCCTATAGACACGGCTATTTACATAGCGGTCCTACAGACACGGCTATTTACATAGCGGTCCTGTAGATATGGCTATTTACATAGCGGTTCTACAGACATGGCTATTTACATAGCGGTCCTACGGACACGGCTATTTACATAGCGGTCCTACAGACATGGCTATTTACATAGCAGTCCTACAGACACGGCTATTTACATAGCGGTCCTACAGACACGGCGATTTATGTAGCGGTTTTGTGGACACGGCTATTTACATGTATGTAGCGGTCCTACAGACACGGCGATTTACATAGCGGCCCCGTATACACGGCTATTTACATGTATGTAGTGGTCCTACAGACCCGGCTATTTACATAGCGGTCCAACAGACACGGCTACACATAGCCACAGCGGACCACCAGCCACCGGGACATGTCTTGCCACATGGAAATTGTCATAACACTGGGGAGAGGGTGGATGGGGGTAACAGAGACATAGACGGAGCAATCAGTCCGATGAGACAGTGACAGAGGGGGAGAAGGCGTCTGCTGCTGCAGCCTGCAATGGCTTTATGGGCCCGGGCCTTGGACACAACCCCGATGACGCGCAAAAGCTGTGACCTTGCTCTTTGACAGCCCCAGACTGATGGTGTTTACACTCCAGCCCCTCACTGCGTGGGCAGGGGCGTGGGGGTATCAACCTCTCTGTCTAATCATATATATGTCTCCTGATTCCAAACCCTTCCGTCCCCTCATCCCAACCCCTCTGTTCCCCTCATCCCATACCCTCTGTCCCCTCCTCCCAGCCCCTCTGTCCCCTCATCCCAGCCCCTCTGTCCCCTCCTCCCAGCCCCTCTGTCCCCTCATCCCAGCCCCTCTGTCCCCTCATCCCAGCCCCTCTGTCCCCTCCTCCCAACCCCTCTGTCCCCTCATCCAAACCCCTCTGTCCCCTCATCCCAGCCCCTCTGTCCCCTCATCCCAACCCCTCTGTCCCCTCATCCCAACCCCTCTGTCCCCTCATCCCAACTCCTCTGTCCCCTCATCCCAACCCCTCTGTCCCCTCATCCCAATCCCTCTGTCCCCTCATCCCAACCCCTCTGTCCCCTCATCCCATACCCTCTGCCCCCTCCTCCCAGCCTATCTATCCAAACCTCCCAACTGTATTCCCGGCCAATGGGACGGCTACCGCCTCCCCCCTCCCACACACATCCCCACCCTTCCCATCCCGACCCCCTCCAGCTTCCATGGCCACGGCACTTCAGAGAAACTGGGTTAGACACATACAAGGACCAGCCTTTATTGAGGAGCCTCTAGGTAACAACAGCCCGCCCCACCAGATATGTGCGTGCGTGGGGGGAGGGGTGGGGGGGGGGGTCCCGTCGCCGTGCACATGGTAACCGGGTTACACCTACACACACCACTCCGCGGCCTCACTATCAGACACAGACCCGCTTTTATGGGTTACACCCACGAACGATCAAGTCGCAGGACCCAAGGCTGGTTGCTAGGTTGGCTGGTTGGAAGGCTGGTTGGGGAAAGACAGATGTATGAACCGCTGTAGGTCATATCGCGACAATGGGAGGAGTCAAGATAGAGGGGAGCCATGTCTCCAGGAGTAACCCCCGACTCTTCGCGAAGAAAGACAGGAGATCTTAATCCTGCATATATAAGACATTTGTGCGGGTGGGATTCGAAACACGCACTGATCGCTTGGCTTATCCTAGCAGAGCACTCTACAACAGCCGACTGCGCTAGCTTCCAGGCCACGGGGTGACCCCCTTTGGGCCAATAAAACAGTCTGAGGCTACTTCAGAGCCCATAAAGACGAAAGTAGGCAAAAGAAACCCAGAACAATGAAATTGTGATGCATTTATGCGACTACAAGGAAACGATCAAACGACCCTTGACACGGGTGGTGCTTGAACCCCCAACCGGTTGGTCTGCTTTCCCTGGACGTTACCCCTCAAACACGCCCCCCACTCCCCTCTGTCCACGCCCCCAACCCCCTACTTCGCACGCCCCCCATCTCCCTCTTCCCACCCCAACCGACCCACCTCAGAGTACGGACGCAGTCAGTCATTGACCTTTTCTGGCCTGACGTGTACCAGAGCAGCTGGAGTAAGTCAGTAAGTCAGGACGAGGAGGAAAGGCGGCTGAGCGACCGTGTATGATTCTTACCGCCAGCTTATTATCAGCCTCTCGTCCGGTGGTTTTACGGGCATGACCCCAGCCATGCACCTCTACTACCACCCATCATGGCTGGCACAGAGCCTTCCTCGGCCGCCCCGCCTCCACCAGCTCCTCCATGTTGGCCATTACTACCCCCATCGTAACATCCCTCATCGCCTGCCTCAACCTGCTCACCGACCGTCTGGATCAAACTGATACCTCCCGACCGGCTGGCCTCATCAGCGGGAGGACCCCAGGATCGCATCCTGCTTTTGCTCCATAGCATGTATCCCATGAAAATCATCCGCCCCCCCCCCCCCCCCACTCCCCAGTCATCCACTCTCGCTATCCACCCTACTTACTATCCACCCTCCGCCGCATTCAGACGGCTGGCTACCCATGGCGTATAGCCTAGATGTGGGTGAGGGCGGCCCGATGATCTCCCTCTTCTTGCTCCCCCCCCCCCCACCCCTTCACCCAGCCTCCCCATCTCCCATCACCACCCCCGGGGACTTGGGTCTTTTTTTATAAGCCTACAAGGATATCAGACATTTATCACCGGGTTCTAGACCGCATCAGCCTGGCACCCACAACCACCCCTCCCCAACCTACCGCCACCCGCCACCCCCCCCCCCCCGCCTCACTCCAGCCCACCATCCATCACCATCCACCCCTAAAGCACGTGGTCTTCCCTAACGTGCCCCTCTCGCTCCAGCCCGACCAGCCCACCAGCCATTCCCACCCACCCCTAGAGCACGTGGTCTTCCCTAACGTGCCCCTCCCCCTCACTCCAGCCCGCCAGCCCACCAGCCATTCCCACCCACCCCTGGAGCACGTGTTCTTCCCCCACGTGGCCCGTGGGAGCACGGGGATAAACGCGAGACATTCCGTGAGATGTCAAACGAGACTCCATGGCAACCGTACACAAGAACGGGCCAGCCAGCCAGCCCCGCCGCGGGCAACATAACCCCACCCCCCCCCCCCCCCACCACACCCCCACCATCTCACCACCCCACTCGCTTGTAACACGACGTAGTGTGGCCCTCAGGCCAGTCAGCGATGGACTTATTTGACATAGATCTACCCACCTTGCCGGCGGGTTCCTATAAGTAACATACAGCTGAGTAGCAGCAGCATTTGGCTTATGATAAATGCAAGGAAATAACCCGTGAGTTGCCGGTACAGCCGTTGTGATAGGAGCATACTGCTCATACATAAATATATATATATATAAGATATTATGGCATTTAAAACTGCCAATCATTGAGTTATATCAGCTTCGTGACCTTCATCATCACCGCCAGAGGGCCACGTGACTTCCTTGGGCAAATCAATTTCCACCTGTCAGGAGTCATTAACACATATGATCACCGCTCCCTCTGCGCATAGCGTATTTTATGTATATATATGAGAGTATCTGAGTACAGCAATGAGGTGTTAAACAACGCCCAAGGATTGCATACATATCTCCTAACGCAGGGAGAGACAAGACCATAAACTCTACCACATCTAACATTGCCATAGCGACAGGACCATAAACTGTACCACATCTCTCAGTGCCATAGCGACAGCATCATAAACTGTACCACATATCTGTGTCATAGCGACAGGACCATAAACTGTACCACCTCTCAGTGTCATAGCGACAGGACCATAAAGTTTAGCACATCTCGCAGTGCCATAGCGACAGGATCATAAACTGTACCACATCTCAGTACCATAGCGACTGGACCATAAACTGTACCACATCTCAGTCCCATAGCGACTGGACCATAAACTGTACCACATTTAACACAATTGAGGGCGTTGGTAGGGACAGGACGGTGTGTGGATGGAAGAATGCGAAAGGACTTGCGGTGAACTCTAAACTCGTGAATGGCAGGGGGTGAGACATCCCAAATGCTCACTTTATCGCCATGTCGTCAGGGGATACTGCTCTCACCACAAGACGTTTTTTTTTTGTATATCACTGAGAAGGAATGCGAGCGAACCGAGATCAAATCTCAGTTCTGTCTGCGAAGAGTGGGGTTGGGGACAGACAGGGAGGGGTGGGCAGCAGCTGGGGTGACCAGAGATAGATTCTAATAACTGAGAGGGGGGGGGGGGTGGGGTTTACAGAGACAGATTCCAGAGTCTGCAGGCGACGGGGATGGTGGGGGGGGGGGGGGGGTATTACAGAGGCCAATGTGGGCAGCTGGAAGGGAAGTTATACGAGAAGACGAATTCCAGAACTAAAAAAAAACCAAGCGAATTGGTGAGAACACAGGAACGGAAATCTACCAAAGTAAATACAGGTTCTTATGTCAAGATAAAGAGTGTAAAGTTGGCTGGGCCTCGAAAGTGGCAAAATATCTGTCCCTGACTTACACCCAACGCTTTCATTCCACACATGTAGGGACTTCGGATGTAGACACAGACAGATAGGTCTGATGCCATTAGCTTCAGACCGGGTGTGACCCGCACACGGGAAGTCACACAACCACAAATTACACGGTCCAATAATAGCGCATAATAACCTAGTCCAGATAGGGATAATCATTTTCAATATTTCAGTCGAGCCATCCATCCCATCTGCTGACCCCTGACCCCCCACATCACCCCCCCCCCCACCCTCCATCTATACCCTGGGATATGGAATCGATCAGTGTGCCGCACGATATTGATGACGTCATCACGACATGAGTCACCCTGTCTGCCCCAGATCACAGCACGCGCGGCTCACCCACAACATAAAAGTCGGCATATAAAATCCATAGCCCACCCCTCATGGCCCACCTACAGCATATCATACCCTCATCTCCTCAAAGACCACCGGGGCTCGCCAGGTAGCTCAGTGGGTTAGAACGCTTGCCACTGATCGGTGGTTCCCGCCCTGCTGTGGCCATGTCTGTGTGGTCGCAGAATAAAGATCCCATGTCCATCTTCGCAAAGCGTAGGGGATTATCCCCGGGGGCATGGCTCCACTCTCCCTTCCTTCTCTCATTGACGCGATATGACCAAAAGTGGTTAACGCGTCCTGAATATTACAACCCACACACTAACCAACTTCAAAGCCGACCCTTCCCACCACATTTACCCCTTCCCTCCCAAGAAACCTGCTGGATTTCACCCGTTCACCTCTCCCGATACAAACCATATAATGGTTTAAGATCAATGTAGACTGTACTAAAATCAGTTTTTTGCGCATATCACGTATATTACTCAAATCCTGCAGTGACAATAATACTGGTGGAAGCACTGAGATATCGCCGGTAGGCGGCAGCACGGGGATATCGCCGATAGGGGGCAACACGGGGACATCGCCGATAGGGGGCAGCACGGGGACATCGCCGGTAGAGGGCAGCACGGGGATATCGCCAGTAGGGGGCAGCACGGGGACATCGCCGGTAGGGGGCAGCACGGGGACATCGCCGGTAGGGGGCAGCACGGGGACATCGCCGGTAGGGGGCAGCACGGGGACATCGCCGGTAGAGGGCAGCACGGGGACATCGCGGTGAGGCTATCATAAGGCCCGTTGTCATATTTAGTTCGATTCGATAAGACTGTCCCAAAAGTTTGCAGCCCATGAAAAACTAATTTTGCATACACTTTTAAAAAAAGAAACAATTATTTAACATTAAAGTAATGATACAATTTATAAATAATGACATCAGTTTATATTTATAAATAATGACATCAGATTATATTTATAAATTATGACATCAGATTACATTTATAAATAATTTTACGTTGTGATTTCTGCCCAAGGGGAACACCTGGAGCCAAGCGACCGACGAATGACTCTATTCTTGGCCCGGTGCCCAGTTACAATAACAAAATGCGTGGTTAAATAACCTGCAATCAGCTACTGATTGTCGCTGCTCAGGGATGGACATCGGGGCAGTGGCTCGGGGGAGTGATGGCGAGGGGAGGGTCAGCCAGATCCGAGAGACGGGGTGATGGCGCGGGGTGGGTCAGCCAGAGGGGTGAGACGGGGGGGAGGGGGTGGGGGTGATGGCGCGGGGTGGGTCAGCCAGAGGGGTGAGACGGGGGGGGAGGGGGTGGGGGTGATGGCGCGGGGTGGGTCAGCCAGAGGGGTGAGACAGGGTAATGGAAGGGCGCAGTAGTTTGTTTACAACCAGGACACTGCACTGGGTTGCCATGGGTGACTCTGGTCGCTGCCCTCAGACTGTCTGTGTAACATTTGATTTAGCATTTCATTTACAATGATTTCGACGATTCTGCGACGTCATGTTCTGAAAAGTGAGCGCCTATTACTAAACGCACAATTTTCCGATGTTATATCTATATATATATATATATTGTTGGAGCCAAACAACAAAAGCTACCATGCAGTTATTGTTCGCATTGATCAAAGCCTGCAGGTTGTTTGCCCAGTGTAACCGCTGAACGTTGCTGAATAGCGAGAGCTCGTAGTCTAAATCTTCACCTGCCCTGACGGGCACACAACCAGTACTCTGACCTGTCCGACCATGTAATTCAAACTGTCTCGAGCAGTCGGCTATGTCTCTCCCTGGGTTACCAAAGCGACAGGCCACGGGAGCAGACTCAGCCTTCTCCTTAGTGTTTGAATACAATGACGGACAGGTCTTCTGTGATGAATGCTCCTGCCAACCACTTGCAAACGGCGACGATAGCAACAAATCCCAAATAAGGAAAAATTACCGGGAAAAGGAAAATTACCCGGGATAAACCACTGCGGGAACAAATAATAACTGGTTGGTCATAGGACGGCTAAAACAGACCCAAGAAACGTTTTGGGGTCAATAAAATTGGGTTGGGGGGAGATAGCGATTGTCTGCGGGGCCGTCCCTGCCTCTGACGTCACGAATACGTGCCGCAACCGTAGTCCTTAGTGTCATTGACACGAACAGGGAAAACCAGGCCACCAGTGACTAACTCCTCCACAAATACACGCCGATTAGATCTGCTGCTGGTGCTGGTGCTGGTGCTGCTGCTGGTGCTGGTGCTGGTGCTGCTGCTGCTACTGCTACTGCTGATGGCGGTGGCGGTGATGCTGGAGAGGTTCACGGATCGCCACAAGGTCTGGCTAAACATACTCCAACCAATCAACAGACGTACTCAAGCCTGACCCGGAGAAACTATAGCCAACGTCAGCCATCCCCGCAATGCGCCCCCCCCCCCCTAACATAGCCAACGTCACCCATATCCTCTATTCGCGCCCCCCCCCTTCCCTTCGTCCCCTCCCATGCGTCTCTCCCCATGGGTTGGTTTATGACAACACGCCACAAACACTGACCTCTTCGTTCACGGATTATTCACATCCACATACACACAGAGCCGATTCTGAGAAGTGATCCAGGTCTCCCTTCCTTTCTCAATGGATGGGACTGCTCCTGAGATCCACCTCTCTCCCTCTAGACGGAGGAGATTGATCCAGACATCCACCTCTCTCCCTCTAGACGGAGGAAATTGATCCAGACATCCACCTCTCTCCCTCTAGACGGAGGAAATTGATCCAGACATCCACCTCTCTCCCTCTAGACGGAGGAGATTGATCCAGACATCCACCTCTCTCCCTCTAGACGGAGGAAATTTATCCAGACATCCACCTCCCTCCCTCTAGACGGAGGAGATTGATCCAGACTCTCATTCTCTTATTCCACAGTGAGTCCCGTGGAAAACCAGCATAACAGTCAGCGCGGAACTTTTATTTTGTTCCCAATGCACTAACAACTGTCTGCATCATAAAGAAGTGCGCTTTATGAAATTCAATTATTATTCAATTAATGATAACGTCTTCTTCCCCATAAATTACGAATAATAAACGTTCTTGTAGTTTTAAGTATTTCGCTCTCGAAATCGTCCTCAAGGCGAACTCAACATCGCAACACGAAACAATCTACACCCGTTTGGAAGGCAGGAAACAAAATGTCCACGGTACATGCGGTAGCGACACGAAATATCCACAGGTTGGAAAGGCAAAGAGGATCTCCATCATTTCGAAGTCAGGATCTTCACCCTAGCGACACGACATTTATTCACCCAGCTAACAATCAGGATCGCGACTCCCAGTGGGGGACAAGATCGTGGTTTACATTCCGGATCCCTGGTAACTGCAAGATATCCCCTCTCGTACGTTCACCTACATTTAACCCCGACCCAATGTTGTGGGCCGTGCTATCCAACGAGGCAGTCACGCGGGAGGGGGGTGGGGGGTTGGGGGGGGGGGCGTCAGTGGACACTGGACTGGTCGTTTCCCGGCCCGAGTGGGTGTGTGTGTGTGTGCGTGTGTGTGTGGTTGCGGGGTATGGGGAAGTCGAGACTGATTTAATGTGTCTGGCTTCGCTTGACTTTTTCAGTGGACATCGCGAGGTCAAATAACTAGGAACTGACCCGCCTTTGTCCCTTGACACGCAGCTTCGAGGTCAGTTTACCTGGCAAATACGGACGTTGTGAGCTGTGTGCCCTGATGTCTGACCCAGTTAACACAAACCACGAGAACCACGGGGAGGTGTGGGGAGGGGGGGGGGGGGGTAGTACGACGACCTACCAATTGTACCGAAGCCAGGTTTTACTTGGGTTTTTCACACATGGGATACCGTTGGCCGATACCAAACGGATCTGCATACATGTGTGTACATAGCTATGCAATGCATATATGCATAGGAAAAAGCTACGACGGGCAATTTATCAGTTCTAAAGAACTTCGCCATGATTATGTAATTGAGCCGTTAAAGCGACTCGAGGACTCGCATAATGTGCGGTATCGGGGGGTCCATTGGAGGCAGTAGATTGCAGGATGTCCTGTTGTCTTGTATTGAGGCAACGGACTGCAGGCCTCGCCGCTGATCTGCATAGCCTGACCTAGTGTAGTCAGTGCAGTGCAGCCACCTCTAGCCCAGTCTACCGGCAACCTCTAGCCCAGTCTACCGGCCACCTCTAGCCCAGTCTACCGGCCACCTCTCGCTCAGTCTACCGGCCACCTCTCGCTCGCTCAGACTACTACCACCTCTCGCCCAGTCTACCACCACCTCTCGCTCAGTCTACCACCACCTCTAGCCCAGTCTACCGGGCACCTCTCGCCCAGTCTACCACCACCTCTTGCTCGCTCAGTCTACCTCCACCTCTCGCCCAGTCTACCTCCACCTCTAGCCCAGTCTACCGGCCACCTCTAGCCCAGTCTACCGGCCACCTCTCGCCCAGTCTACCACCACCTCTAGCCCAGTCTACCGGCCACCTCTCGCCCAGTCTACCACCACCTCTAGCCCAGTCTACCGGCCACCTCTCGCTCGCCCAGTCTACCGGCCACCTCTCGCTCGCCCAGTCTACCACCACCTCTAGCCCAGTCTACCTCCACCTCTAGCCCAGTCTACCTCCACCTCTAACCCAGTCTACCGGCCACCTCTCGCTCAGTCTACCACCACCTCTCGCCCAGTCTACCACCACCTCTAGCCCAGTCTACCACCCACCTCTAGCCCAGTCTACCGGCCACCTCTAGCCCAGTCTACCGGCCACCTCTCGCCCAGTGTACCGGCCACCTCTAGCCCAGTGTACCGGCCATCTCTAGCCCAGTCTACCGGCCACCTCTCGCCCAGTCTACCGGCCACCTCTCGCTCAGTCTACCACCACCTCTCGCCCAGTCTACCACCACCTCTTGCTCGCTCAGTCTACCACCACCTCTCGTTCGCCCAGTCTACCGGCCACCTCTCGCCCAGTCTACCGGCCACCTCTCGCCCAGTCTACCGGCCACCTCTCGCCCAGTCTACCACCACCTCTCGCTCGCCCAGTCTACCGGCCACTTCTCGCCCAGTCTACCACCACCTCTCGCTCGCCCAGTCTACCGGCCACCTCTCGCCCAGTTAACTGGCTTATTCTATCCCAATGTACTAACAATGCATCTCTACTCGTAATTGTCCATTTAGCTTCCAACCATACGGAACCAGTAATTTTCTGCCATCTACACCTTCTTCCTTTTTTCTACATATACATATATATACTCCTCTTGACACGAGTTATCGATCGCCGTGTATAGATATCGCATCATGCGATCAGATCACAAAGAACACCTCCAGGTGGTGAATTGTACTCGGCTCGCCAAGCGTCCCATCATTATCCGACACTTTCACAGAGGCGAAGGCGCCGCCTCCCAATCAGCAGTTTAGAGTTCGTTCCCCTTTTTTCCTGGCAGCTGTTGATTCATGATTCACCAGCGGTTAAGTACAAACGCCCGGTTTCCAGCCTGATCATCGTCGCTCCGCCAGCTGGGAGTCTGTATACATGGTCCAGGCTGGCATGGTCGTTGTCAGACCAACGAGTAGACATCACCCCCGATGGGGTGTGGCGAGAGGAGAAAGAGGAGGCGTTCAGAGGCAAGCTGTCTCTAAGCTGGCCCTCTCTAGACTGGCCCTCTCTAGGCTGGCCCTCTCTAGGCTGGCCTTCTCTAGGCTGGCCCTCTCTAGGCTGGCCCTCTCTAGACTGGCCTTCTCTAGACTGGCCTTCTCTAGGCTGGCCCTCTCTAGGCTGGCCCTCTCTAGGCTGGCCCTCTCTAGACTGGCCCTCTCTAGACTGGCCTTCTCTAGACTGGCCTTCTCTAGGCTGGCCCTCTCTAGGCTGGCCCTCTCTAGACTGGCCCTCTCTAGGCTGGCCCTCTCTAGACTGGCCCTCTCTAGACTGGCCTTCTCTAGACTGGCCCTCCCTAGGCTGGCCCTCTCTAGGCTGGCCCTCTCTAGACTGGCCCTCTCTAGACTGGCCCTCTCTAGGCTGGCCCTCTCTAGGCTGACCCTCTCTAGACTGGCCCTCTCTAGGCTGGCCCTCTCTAGGCTGGCCCTCTCTAGGCTGGCCTTCTCTAGACTGGCCTTCTCTAGGCTGGCCCTCTCTAGGCTGGCCCTCTCTAGACTGGCCCTCTCTAGGCTGGCCCTCTCTAGGCTGGCCCTCCCTAAGCTGGCCCTCTCTAGACTGGCCCTCTCTAAGCTGGCCCTCCCTAAGCTGGCCCTCTCTAGGCTGGCCCTCCCTGAGCTGGCCCTCTCTAGACTGGCCCTCCCTAAGCTGGCCCGCTCTAGACTGGCCCTCTCTAGACTGGCCCTCCCTAAGCTGGCCCTCTCTAGACTGGCCCTCTCTAGACTGGCCCTCCCTAAGCTGGCCCTCTCTAGACTGGCCCTCCCTAAGCTGGCCCGCTCTAGACTGGCCCTCTCTAGACTGGCCCTCCCTAAGCTGGCCCTCTCTAGACTGGCCCTCCCTAAGCTGGCCCGCTCTAGACTGGCCCTCTCTAGGCTGGCCCTCTCTAAGCTGGCCCTCTCTAGACTGCCATCTCTAGGCTGGCCCTCTCTAAGCTGGCTCTCTCTAGGCTGGCCTTCTCTAGGCTGGCCCTCCCTAAGCTGGCCCTCTCTAGGCTGGCCCTCCCTAAGCTGGCCCTCTCTAGGCTGGCCCTCCCTAAGCTGGCCTTCTCTAGGCTGGCCCTCTCTAAGCTGGCCCTCTCTAGGCTGGCCCTCTCTAAGCTGGTCCGCTCTAGACTGGCCCTCTCTAGGCTGGCCCTCCCTAAGCTGGCCTTCTCTAGGCTAGCCCTCTCTAGGCTGGCCCTCTCTAAGCTGGCCCTCTCTAGGCTTGCCTTCTCTAGGCTGGCCCTCTCTAAGCTGGCCCTCTCTAAGCTGGCCCTCTCTAGGCTGGCCCTCTCTAAGCTGGCCCTCCCTAAGCTGGCCTTCTCTATGCTGGCCCTCTCTAGGCTGGCCCTCTCTAAGCTGGCCCTCTCTAGGCTTGCCATCTCTAGGCTGGCCCTCTCTAGGCTGGCCCTCTCTAAGCTGGCTCTCTCTAGGCTTGCCTTCTCTAGGCTGGCCCTCTCTAAGCTGGCCCTCTCTACTCGTGGTGTCCCAAGGATATTCGGTCTCCCCTAAAACTGCAGAGATAACCAGATCTATACTTTAAACTGTGGAGATAAATAATGTCTACGTTTAACTTTAAAACTTATTGTAAAGATCACCAGACCGTTCATGTAAAAAAGGGATCTGGACAATGCGAATGGGTAGGGGCTCTAACTGATCAATGTGATCATGATAATTGGATGGTGCATGACAAAATGTAACATATCGCTGCTCATCGTTCTGATGGTTTGAAGACACCAAACAAATTCGTCCCAAGCACTACGGTGGTGCTGATAACGGGGAGAGAAGAGAATACTCAATCTTCACACCTGATATTCGGGTGAAGCCCCTTATGGTCAAGGTGTTCCCCAGTAGGCGGGTGAAGCCCCTTATTGTCAAGGTGGTCCCCAGTAGTCGGGTGAAGTCCCAATAGTAAAGATGGCCCGCCCAATATTCAGGTGAACCTGTCCGGTGTCGTAAACTTGTCCTTCGCCTCGTCCAAGTTGAGATCTGCACTGGCTCCCCCCAGACCCATCAGTCCCATGTACGCCATAGAGGTCAAGGCCGTTCTCTGTACGCCATACATACACCATAGAGGTCAAGGCCGTTCCCTGTACGCCATACATACACCACCGAGGTCAAGGCCGTTCTAGCCGAGTTGAAAAGAGTTGTTCGAACATGACTGCTACCGAGAAACGAGACTGATCAGGCTACTGACTAACTACCACTGGGGCTACAACGAAAGGCGGCTGTTGTAACGAGGCTGTGGCGAGAGATACGTCATCGCTACATCATGTACAGACACCATTGGGTGCCAGTCTCAGCCACGACCTCCTTTATGGGACAGGCAAAGTTGTAAAGTGGTACTACAGGTTCTGCAGTGGTACTAGATACATTTTTCGCACCATCAACTTCATAAAAGTTGGTTACACTGACTGCAACATGTGCGGTGAAAAATTCCGCTGTTCATATGGCAAGTTGCTTTGCGTCGGATACAAACACTGAATGGACCAAAAAGGGGGGGTGTCGGGACATTTTCGCACTTAAGGTAGCGCCGCATTTTTTCAGGCCTCTATAACTGTTGATTTGTAACCTTGTGAAAGAGTGGCCGTGCCAATGGCCGTGCCAACAGCGACACTCCGCCGAGGCATACCAGGCTGTGACGGGGGATACGGGGCAACGGGGTGAGGGGCGGCGAGGATATCATGGCTATGGGAGGGTGGGCCTTGGTATGGGGACGTGATAAGGCATGAAGATATTTCTGTGTGGGGTGATGATAGCGTGTCGGAAGGTGACATGGATATGGGCAGAGGATGGGATATGGGGAGTTGATAGGCTGGCTATGGGGGGCTAGGGAGGAATACGGGAATATAAAGTGAATATTGGAATAGTAAAGGGGGTGTAAGGGCTATGAAAGAATGCCAGGCAATGCGAAGTGGGCAGCGTGCGCGGGAGGGAGAGTACCCAGCACTGCTGAGGACTGAGAGGCGGAGCAGAGGGGTGGAGGAGAGGGGTGGCTTTACCTGAGACACAGCTCTGGAGTCAGCAGCCACGCAGCAGCGTATCTATGCGATGACCACACGGAACCACGCTGCACCCTCCATCCACCCTCTTAACCCTCCCAACATGAACGCCTTGGCGGCAGGCCGTCCCTGCCTGGGGTCTCGCCCGGTTGGTCCGTATGTGTGTCACGCTGGCTGACATGGGAGCAGCCTACCGGGCTTGCCAGACTGGTGGCGGGGGGGGGGGGGGGGGGGGGGGGTCGGGACCCAGTCGGACCCAGTCAGTGTATGAGTAACTGTCCTAGATGTGCACCGCTAAGTGCACCTCAGACTTGCAACCCAAATTAAAACACCATATCATGTTATAATGATACCATTGATTGTAGTTTCAATATAGGAGCTGTTCTCAGTTCAAAGTTGGCTCATATGAATATGGTAACTTCAAAGGTTTAATGGGAAACATTACATTCACAAGCGCGTACCATTCATGGTAAAACACTGGGGGTTGGGGATATCAAATGGGGCTGAGCCAGGGCTCTACACTAACTCCTTAGGGGGGTCGGGACCCAGTCGGACCCAGTCAGTGTATGAGTAACTGTCCTAGATGTGCACCGCTAAGTGCACCTCAGACTTGCAACCCAAATTAAAACACCATATCATGTTAAAATGATACCATTGATTGTAGTTTTAATATAGGAGCTGTTCTCAGTTCAAAGTTGGCTCATATGAATATGGTAACTTCAAAGGTTTAATGGGAAACATTACATTCACAAGCGCGTACCATTCATGGTAAAACACTGGGGGTTGGGGATATCAAATGGGGCTGAGCCAGGGCTCTACACTAACTCCTTAGTTACTTGTCCTGCAGGACAAGTATTTTTAATTTGTCTCTGATATTTACTTGTCCCCCCCAAAAAAAAAACATGGTTATAGTTAACATAAGATAACAAGGCAGCTTATTAGTGGCAAACGAACCAGTAAAAGCCAGCAAAAAAGAAGGTTACGAAAGTGGGGAATACTTTTAGTTGTCCCGGATAAGCAGACAAGTGTCAATGTTAAGTCCTGGGCTCTAATTTTCACATAAATCAAATTGGAGCTTATCTTATCAGCATAATGGCACCAAAGAAAATTACCTGCCATACATAGAAATCCAGTGGAAGCTGCAAGATACCTATTATCAAATGAGAAAGCGGGTAGATTTACATGAAAATACATATGTTTCACAAATTGTTAGCTACCGGCAACCATTACAGGAAACAATATGTTTTCAGCTTTCAGCTTTGCCTTTAAATAAATAGATTTCCAAGTGATATTATTTACAATTTTGAAGTATAGCTAAAACTACCAAATTTATGACTATTCAGAATAAACATTGGCACCTCAAGACTATACTTCAATATATAAATAATGTTGGTCTGTAATAAATGAAAAGACTAAAAATAAAGTCATCTTGCTACTAAAATGATTGATCATTGTTATGACCAGGCTTCAACATTAATGCTTGTCCACTTGTCTATTACAAGGGATTTTACCTGTCTGACAAGTAAACACTTCCCTGCACTTGCCAGCCAAGTGCAAGATATTACAAACTTTTGTAACCAGAATATTTTTGTTGGCTGTCGCTGGTTCATGTTCAACTAATATTCTGCCTTGTTATATCAATGATTAATGATGCTAATATAGGGCCTAACCAGGTTCTTCTTTTGGGGGGGAGGAAAGTCAATATCAGGTCATACAAGTCACTGTCTGTATACATTTGACATAAGTAGAGATGTCTAAGTATTTGAGTCAATACATGTACACAATGGCTGCAGAACGCAAAATGCCAAAGATTTTAACTTTGGAGCAACATGTTGATGCTATTCAATGGCACATTCGGCTTTGTTTAAAAGCTGATGCTATCATGGATAAGGGGGGAAAAGGAGCCAGAGCTGCATCAAAGACTCTGAAGTTGCATTATAGTACCCTATTGTAGTGCCATTTGAGTGTGTGATGATACTTGAGCAAAAACTGGCCATCTTGGGGCATCCCTCTATTATACGCCTCCCTCCAGTATACAGTCTTTTTGGGCTGGCAGAACCGAAGTCATATAACGCAGGAACCACTAGTATTATAGGCAATATTCTGCAAACAGACTTCTGACAATCCAAAACTAAATATATATAGCTTTGGGAAAATTTATGACAACTCTGCCTTTAGTAGCTCCTTAGCTGTAGGCAAAAACAAAACTGTCACACATCAATGTGATACTGACTTCAGTACTCCCTACCTGGAATCACAGCAATCACTTCATACAAATTCATGTAACATATATAAATAACATATATTGAGTGGCCTTATGTCATTGAACAAGACACAAATAATGTATAATATTAGACTATAGGGTTGTTCATATTTTCACAGCATAGATATTATATTCAATGGTCTCACATGAACATGATGGAAATGATTGAAACATGTGAAAATCTGGCCAAGTTGTAGTTGTTAGTAAATGTAAACAAGATTGCGATCAACTGTTTAGATGATATATGGTAACATTAACCTATAATTTTGTCACTCATTCAATGTCACAGTGCCTGCTCAAACTGCCACAAAATAAAATGTATATATTATCTCCAGATTTTTGAAAATATAAATGTTAACTCACTCTTCTTCCTCTTTTGTGCCAGGAGTAACATACTGCATCGATTGGCCCATATGTTGCACCATCTCCAATAATGGTGGAGTGAGTCCAGCTTGCGAGTGATGGGTTTTTAACATATGGGTAGAGCCATCTGGATCCAACCTCATCACATTACGGCCAGCACCTATACCAGTACCTTGGAACGTAGGAGTTTCTGAATTTTGTGTATTATCATTGCTCGGACTTGAAGTTTGTCTTGACACATTAATCCCTCCATGACTAACAAGCTGAGGGTGCTGAGAC
The DNA here is from genome assembly GCA_964019135.1 of Arenicola marina. Taxonomy (NCBI): domain Eukaryota; kingdom Metazoa; phylum Annelida; class Polychaeta; family Arenicolidae; genus Arenicola; species Arenicola marina. Next base: position 9,488,112 of record OZ025254.1, on the reverse strand, counting down.
GGATCTAATCCAGTGGTGGTAGCTGTGTTTGAAGGATCAACAGGTTGAACCGGACTTCCATTAGCTGGAGCTGTACTGCTCAACTCCTGCTGATTTTGTGTTGTTGGAGCCAAACCCACAGCAGCTAAATGGCTTTGCAAATGGGCAGTCGACTGAGATGAGGGCACTTGTTGTGGAAGCATTGAAGATGGCTGTTGTGAAGGCAAGGTTTGCTGACTGGACTGACCAGCTGTATTCTGGCTTTCAGCCCCTGTACTGGAATTCTGTACTAAAACTAAGCCAGAATCTGTTGGAATTGGTACAGCAGTCATAGATCCACTGGTTTTACTTACTGATGTCCCAATCCCTTCATGATTGACATTGCTGGCAGTGAAAGGATTCTTTGAAGCATCATCAACTCCTGGTATATAATGCACTGAACTTGCAGCACTAGAATTTCCAGATCCATGGTCTTGGTCATTAGATTTATCATTCACTGATGACTTGACAGAATCCATATAATCATAACAAGTCCATCTTCCTCTTGCGTAACGTTCATTTTGAACTCGTACAATTTGAAACCTCAGGCCAAATTCAGTATCATCAATATTACTAGAGGATACTTGTTGGTTTTGAAGAGAAGGTGAACTGGACTGCTTAGCAGATGATATAGAATTCTTCTCAGGAATTGGACTCATATCCACTGGTGGACTAGCTTCTTTAGAAACTGGAATTGGTTTCTGAATAGGCTGAAATGTCTTTACTGGATCAATTGGTAACTGTGTAGACAGCTGTATAGAAGGTGCAGTCTGAGATTGATTAACTTGTTTTGGCTGTTGAAATAAGTCTTGCTGTTGTGGAACTGACGCCGCATGTTGAAGTACTGGCTGTTGTAAGGGCTGAAAGTTCTGCTGGTCCTGTGGAATATTTATACCAGTGGAGGGACTATGTGTAACCCTTACATGTGGAGACTTTATATCAATGCCAGTACTGGAAGCTGGCAAATTAGATTTTGTACCACTTTCTTTTTGACCATCATCTGTTGCTAAACTTAAACTATGTACAGTGTCCTCAGATGAAGGGTCAGGATCAATATCAGCTGTTTTAGACACATCCATTATATCTGAACTGATGTCTTCTGTATTGGTTTCATCTAAGTCTTCTCCAAGGCTGTCTCCATCCTCATTGTGATGGTCACTCAAACCAGCCTTGCTAATAACACGGATAATTTGAAAGCCACCCTTCTTGGGCTTCTGCGAATTGGGTTGTGACATGGGCATGTTGCCCAGCGTCTGCTCTATGCTGGGCCTCTTTTGTAATCCACGAAGCAAAGATTCACTGCCAGCACCAGAGGTCGATGCCTCCGCTTGACTACCCGCTTGCCTGTGAACATGATCGACAGAATTTGTGACAACCATATTTCTCTCATCTGCAGGGTTAGTCGCTTTTGTTTGAGTCGTATTTTCGGCCATATTGGAATATGAACCCCAGACGTCGAGACGAACAAACCAGGCCAGACACGGACCTGCCAAACCCAGTTCGGCCCTTGAGTCAATTTTCGCTCAAAAGGGTCACCTGGGAATCGAATGGTGGTTCACACGTGTATCCATATTATGTTATAAATCCATGGTGGTCATATGGAATGATAACGACACTAGAATTTTCTTCCCAGTCATTAACAAGCATTCACTGACAACAAGACTCCAGAACCTGCCAAAATGGCGGCCATTAGCGCAAGGCATGCTGGGAAGACTCGCACCCAGAAGTCAGACACGGCCGCTCCAACAATGAAAACGATTGGGAACGTGTCGTCTTCAAATGTGACTTATAACTCATATTGTATGGCCTCAAGTTAACTTCAGTTTTTGATCTTGGTCAATAATATGTCGCTGGAACCAAGGCAATGATTTTTTTCCAATGCAAGTGCAAGAAATAGAAACTGATACACCTGCGACACAAAAGTCCTCTGATGAAATAGGACTATAGGCCCTATAGGTTATACGGCAACCTATCTTGGGTGTGTGTGTGGGGGGGGGGGGGGGGTGGGGGCGCAATGGGTATTTGCTTTGCGTATGTTAAAATCTAAAGCCAGCGCTTCTTCCCGAGTGCTCAAGGACTTCAAAGCATCACATGAGGAACATACCTAGCGCCCTCTATCGAAGGAATTAAGGAGCCCCCCACCCCTCTCTCCAACACACACACACACAGAAATGCCCTATTCTTCACACTTCGTCTAAAAAAATGGTTTTACTATAGAAGAAGCGTATGGCACGTCATATTTTATCTCATTAGCTAAGTACTTTGAAAAGTATGATTTACCAAACATACATATATATAGCCACGTTTTAGCAAAAGGATGAAAGACCTCGTTACGCACCAGAACACTGCTTCAATTACAGTATTATCTGGGAAAGGGGTATTTGCGTTGTGTATTTGTTACCGTGTTTTACCCATTATACCGTTAACTGGGAATGACGAAAATAAGTATTCGTGAACTGGGAATGAGGAAAATAAGTATTCGTGAACTGGGAATGGGGTATTAACCGACCGGCGTGCCATATAGCAAGCACTTCCATTTATCGTGAGCTGGGAATTTAAATATTAATTAACCGTGAATCAGGAGATCGCCAATTTATATAGTTTATATATAATATATAGTTTATCTTTTAATTCATGGCGAACTGTGAGTACCCCCCCCCCCCCCATCCAAGGCGTTGACAGGATACATGCAGACGGATCTCAGTGTGGGCCAAATGTGACGGCTAGAGGAAATTTAAAGTGAAATTTTTAAATTAAGCGGAGACATTCGCTTTTTACAGCGGACAGTGACGGGTGGAGTGACAACATTTGTAGACATGGATATATATTCCGCATAACATAGATTGGTCCGTTAAAGGTATTCAAGCGGTTGTTTCCTGCCACAACCATGTCATCACTTCATAATCACTGAAATTCATTGCCTGGAGCCCGCTCAACAACCCTAAAATGATGTAAAAATCCGGAACTTAAGTATGTTATAACCCAAAACGTCATAGTGGCGTCTTAGAGACCACACCGCCTGCTTTCATAAACCATCATGTATAGGTCTGGCGTTTTCGTCACCCTGACGTTTTGGGTTTTAACATACGCAGGTTACAACGTACGATAAGCTTTCATATTGAATATCAATGACGACCTTTCATTGCACCACCCTATGCAGATGTTTTAAATTGGCGGGAAACATCTGTTTAAATAGCTCTAAGCCTAAACAGGTTCGAGACATATGTCAGGCAGTGGGGTACCTCGCCTCGGCAAGGCCCGCGCAAGGCCGGAATTTGAGGTATCTAACCGAACCCTAACCTAACCCTATGTCTATAAGACATCACATAGCCTAATGCCTGAACCTATTTATTAGTAATGGCGCAATCTATAGTTCTAACCATATGCCTAAAACCTAATTCTAAATGTAATCCCTGTTACTAACGTGACCAACGTGCGGCGCTCCTGGTGGTACGCCTTCGGGACACAGGGTCTGGAACGGTCCTACACGAGCGCGCTCTGAAATATTTGTTCCAACTTTTTCACACTGTGGCTTTGCGCTAATTGATAGGAAAAATGCTTCGCCCATTTCTACAAATTAGTGCGGTGGACCCAGCCCAAGCCTAATAACACACGGAATCAGGTGATGATGATGAGGTGAGTTCAGTCACAATTATGATTTTTTTGAAAGGTTACAAGATGATTTTTGCTGTATTAAATACACAAAGCTCGTTAGTTTTATTCTTTCTCTTGAAAATTATATGTTGCAAGATATTACGGCTGATTTGACCGTTGAAATTTGCCGACAGCAGCCAGGGGCGGATCCGGGGGAGGGGGGGGGCGACCTGGCCCCGGCTTCCCCTTTTAGGGCTGAAATTTATATAATTTATACCATTTAACATATGAAAACCAAAACTGGCCCTTCCTATCCAGCATATCTGGATCCGACTCTGAAACCGCCCCCCCCCCCCCCCTATTCAGATATCCTGGATCCACCCCTGGCAGTGGTAAAAGAGCGGAGCTTGAGTGGCGCCACCGTGCCGGGAGCTTGACTTTTTCAATGTCGCCAGAGGGACGCCGTTGGCAGCCTCATTTTGTTGACAAATAAATTTGTTACTACAGAATTCGACATTTACAATAAATTACTCTCTAACTCGCATAGTAAAACCAAGAAACTGGTTCCGGTGAATGATACTATCATCGGATTAGTTCTGTAGTTAAATCGTGGCTCGAGCGATTACAAGAGCGAATAAAACTATAGACGTCCGGTACTGATGGCAAAAAAATGGTCTTTTGTTTACACATCCACCACTACAATCAGAAACGTCTAAAACCACTCAGGAACCTGTATTTACGTAGCCAGAGTACAACTCACGCGGCCACTCCCTGGCAGCGAGAATGTGAGCAAACCCAAAGCGAGGCCGGCGCAACCAACTCATATTGAGCTCAACTGTCAGACCGGACCGTGAGCAATACAATTCAAACTACAAATACCAACTACAGTTCTCGTAAAAAATACAAAGCATGCGCAGATCCATGATTTCGTGATTGGGGGAACTCGGGGGCTCGGATCCTGGAGGGAAAGGGGGGGGGGGCTTCTGGGGTAATTAAATCAAAATTAGAATACTTAATTAAGGGCTTGTTCGATTTACCTGAAACCGTCAGGAAACCGAAACCGTTTTTGAAACCGGTTTCAAAGGTTCGCCCACCTAAATTCGAAAGCACAGTTTCATTTGTTTACAGTTTCAGCATGTATTTATGCAATGGTCATGTGCTTATTAATTGTGCCAGTATCAATATGCCGTCTGATTAACTTGCTCCCCGCGACTGGACTGTCAAACCAGCTCTCTCGATAGTTTCAAGGTGTCAAGCAAACCGGTTTCGGTTCCTCTCCTGTGGAACAGTCAGTTCGGCAAACCGGTTTTGGTTTGATGTAAATCGAACACGCCCTAATAATTTTATTGCACTATAGAAAAATAGTACAGTACGTCATATTTGTATCTCGCTCGCTTTATGCTTTGAAAACTAACATTTAACACACAATCTATGGCATTATAGCGCCATAAGCCAGGTTTTTAGCAAGAGAAAACTGCTTCATTTACCATGGAAGTAGGGGTCTGGAAGGAATAAATGGCGACACGCGACACAGGCATATTTGAAAAATCGACATTCGACATAAACCCCCAAATTCCGACACTGTGGATCTAAAAAATCGACATCGACACCGATTTTTGAAAGAAGATCGACCTTCGACACTGAGAATTTTGAAACATTGACATAGACATTGGGCACCTCCTTCCAAACCCTTGAAAGTGGCTTGCTAACATTGGTGGCAGTGAAGTGCCGACTGGCGGCAGAGGCCGTCGACCTCTGTTACAGGGCTTACATCGTCTCGTTATGATCATCGATTTTCTAAGCACTCGTGGCAGGCTCAGGCGCGCTGCCAGGGGGCAAGGTCGTTACTACCCGCTTGGTTTACCTTGGTTTCCAGGAGGTGGGCTCAAGACTTCCAACAAAGTATAACACACTGGCAGCAAAATCCATAAACAGGGTTGCGCATAGCACATTTACAATCAGTTCTTCGACGTCGTGGACAAACAAAGGTTAGTATAGGCATAGCAGAAAAAGCCTAAGCTTTCTGCCGATCACCAATGCTAGGTTGTATTGATATACGCCGCCGATATATACACATATATATATAGGCCCTATGCCTATTTGTATAATAATATAGTTGTATATATTGCAAACCCAGCACGGTAAGCGGACCTTAGTTTTCGTAACGAGTATATTTGATACACAGTGTTGCTCAGTGACAGTTTTGTTAAAAGGGAGGGGTACGTGGATTGGGTACGGGGATAGGGGCAGATACAGGACTTTAAAAAAAGGGGGGTGGGGGGGGGGGGGTACTTTGGTAGGTCGGAAATAATTACGACCGAGTTGGTGGAGGGGGGTTTAAACCCCTACTAACCTTGTATGTCCCCCTCCCCTATTTTTTTTCCGATCTCTTCCCTTTTCTCCGCTTCACTCATTCAACATGAAGGATCGATGAGGCTTAATTTACGCCCGTTTAAAGTTTAAACCATACTGGGGACGCAATTACTCCATAGATGTGTCTCTGACTAGGATACATATTCGAATCCAGTACTTGCGTTCAATCCTGCAGCAGCACCGCCCTAAAACGAACCCTGAATGAACTGAACCATGTCAATATCTTTGCTGGTTTCGAACTTTCCGAATCTCGCAGGCCTGGTTATCGAAAGACAGGCCACTGTAAACCGAATATATCGCCCTACGCCGAACAAGTGTGGTCTATACAAGTAAAACCTGTACTACAGTGACGGAAGCAGAGCCTGAGGGGGGGGGGCAAGTTAACCGAACCGCCCCCCCCCCCTTCTCTTGAGGGGGGATGCCCTTGTGTACGCCATGTTAGATGTGGACCCCCCCGCCTCTTTGCACGGGACCTCCCGCCCCATTTGAATGCCTACCAAAAAGGTACTTGAATTCCTCGAACCCGGGAGTTTATGCATAGGTTTAAAAAATAGGTCCATTTAAAAAATCTATTGGAGAAACCTACTGGACCTATGCCTGTGACAGATATGAAATAGATCACTTACTGTAACAGATATGTAATAATCACTTATCAATTAAAGAATTACGCAAAGCACGGCAGCGACATCCACGTAGTACACAAGAGGGCCACATGCACTCTCTTACAAGATGCACCAGCTTGTCTACAAACAATGTCTAAATAATACACTCCGTTATTTATTGCATTCTATACATGTGTTCTTCTCGTGTTCATTAAGAACTTAAATATATCACTTTCATTCAACACATTTAAAAACAAATATATTGCTGTACATACAGTCTGAAAATACAAAAAAAAAGATGGGGAGGGGTCCACACCTAACGTGGCATACTGTTTGCATTGAACAAAGGAAGTAGAGCACCATCCCTCAAAAGGCCGGTGGGGAACCCCCTCCCCCCCCCCCCCTTTCCTGGATCCTTAAACTCAAACGAAAAAATATGTAGGTCCCTATGTCAGTCGTCTGATTCCAGCGAACGGGCGTAGCGACATGGCCTGCAGCAAATAATATTATATAGTTATTGTGATGGTCAATAACAAACTGTTTTTGCATATAAGTTATCATATTATCGTATTTCTTTCGACAGAGAAATGGAGGCCGATCGTTCGAGGACCCTCTACCAGACGACCAACAGCTCCTACGGCAGGCACTGGGACACTGCGGGTCCGGTAGCCATGGCATCCGCCAACCGATCTCTCCAACGTGGGACTCTGGCACCGGGCTCCGGGACCAGGCAAAACAACACATCTGTAACCTCAGTCCACAGACCTGAACACCCATGTGGGATCATGTCCATGTCCAACGTACCGGTCAACACCAGAGGGGCATTCACGGAAGTGCGTAAAGATTTTTACTCAGACCCCCAAGGATTGTGGTGCAATGGAAACTTCAACACCCCGGGTGCGACTTTCGACCGGGGCGTCGCCACGTACTCCAACTTGCAAGGGGCCTGGGCGCGGGTTGGACCCAGCACGTTCGACGCCACTCACGGGGTAGGGGAATGGGTGCCCAGATGGGGGACTGTATCGTACGAACCCGCTACTCTACGTTCATTGTACGACCACAGGAATATCGACCCAAGAGACAATTTGGTGCCGTTGGAAAACGTTCCGCAAAACATGCGTTATTAGATAATATTACATATGCAAACATATATATCAATTTGATGCCGAACCATTCAATGCGATGGGCCAATAATTTTTCTGATAATAATCTCGATTATTAACACTCACTAAAAACCGATTTTATAGCCTTTTTGTCGCATTTTGAGTCATACGAGTGACATATTTTGAAACTCATCATAAGCGTGACATATTGCTGTATATTGGTTTTGTTACGACGCACACTGGTGATTGTTTCCAAAGTTTCTGGTGTGTAAGGCTGATACGAATAATAAAATTACTAACTATAGATATGTGTTGATTTCCTCGGTACCATAGAAACAGTGCATCCGATACACAATAAAAAATCGGTGCTTGTTGGTGATATTATTGGCTATACATTACGTGACAGTTACGAAGGGTGCAGAGGAAGTAGTTTATAGGCTTTGATAAAGCAAATTGTTTAGCATCGACAGAATAGGCCTATATTGGTGAAATTTGGCATATTTGGCCAACATTTTGTGTCAAAATGGGCCTCTTGAGCTCAGATATAAAAGGGTGCCCCCCCCCACCCCCACACACCTTTCATGCTTCTAATAACAATCTGAAAAAGAAATTAATCTCGAGGGTGGAGTGGGGTTAAATGCCTACCTTAAGCAATTAAGATGCGCCATATTTATTTTCAGTATGATGCGAGCAAATCTAGATAACGTCAGAGACCTTCATCACGCATGGCTCTACGTTAATGATGCATGAATTTCCATTTGGGGGTGTTTTTAGAGTAATAATATAGTTAGCAGCTTTAAGCATTTCTATTATGTTCTATTATGATGAACATTAATAAGGTAGACGAAAGTTTTATGTGTTAAACAAGAAATATATTTTTAATGCGAGAATTGATCATAACGGGGCTAAACGCCTACCAATGGGGTAAAACGCCGACCCAATAATCTGGTAGGCGTTTTGCCCCAAAATGAAGTGGGCGTTTTACCCCATCAGACAACGGTACATTTTTTTTAGCCTAGCTCGCCTTTATGTTATTATCGCCCAAATTCAGACACGTCGTGACAGCTTATAATCCTGTTATTGTGACTGACCTGGTAGTCCGACCTGATTCATGATAAGTCAGCTATGGTGAGTCAATAATTCTCGAGCAACTTTACAAAACAGGAGGTCATAATGGGAAATTGTTCATGTTATACTTGTTCCTGCATACTCGACCCCACGCTTGCAGAAGACGTTCGGCTATGATCAGGCGACACGTATGCGTCAGTCATAGTCTTCCGGGACATGCGCGCCTGGGCTATTTTAGGCATGGGCGTATTACCCCGCCTGGGAGTCTTGGAGTCTGGGAGTTCCCACCCTACCCTACTGGTTGATTCTGTTTGGTCATTTCACCGTCTTCCACGTCTTGCCGATGATCTATGGATTATTGCTGGCATCTATGGGCACTTTTTTCAGCGTTTGCTGTAGCAAAATCAGTTCCCGCCCCTCACTCACACTCGCCTCCCCGTTCCTCCCTCGCTTTGGAGGGCTTCCACAACTCTTTGCATTCTGATTCAAACAGGTTATGGGGTGGGGGAGTTTTCCTATCTGGTATTTTACGTAAATGAAAACGCATTTTTGTCCGGGGTGGGTGGCAAGCATTATCCTACACACGAAACGCCAATTGTAAAAAGTAGTACACCCTATAAGCTTCTCAGCCGTACTGGTCTGACTTGCAGCCGCTCCACACGAGAAATCCAGCAAACTGTATCTCATATGATTACTCAGCGATCTCGTGGGTGACATATTATCGTTCGATAGGTGACGCGACCAGAGATGGCCATGTCAGCAGGCGAAGCAGCCGAGTGGAAAAAGATCGAACTACGGTTGGGATGCTAAATTTCTCACTTTGTGAGTAATAACTGACTTAACGCTGGCTTTGGTATGTTGCATAGTGACCGAGAGAACGCATTTTTGTCCGGGGTGGGTGGCAAGCATTATCCTACACACGAAACGCCAATTGTAAAAAGTAGTACGCCCTATAAGCTTCTCAGCCGTACTGGTCTGACTTGCAGCCGCTCCACACGAGAAATCCAGCAAACTGTATCTCATATGATTACTCAGCGATCTCGTGGGTGACATATTATCGTTCGATAGGTGGCGCCACCAGAGATGGCCATGTCAGCAGGCGAAGCAGCCGAGTGGAAAAAGATCGAACTACGGTTGGGATGCTAAATTTCTCACTTTGTGAGTAATAACTGACTTAACGCTGGCTTTGGTATGTTGCATAGATCTAGTGACCGAGAGAACGGTTTAATTATAGAGGAGCATAGATAATGTCATTTAGGAGTACTTTTATTGAAGAGACTTTGACAGTCTTATATTATCGCTCACCTATCATTAAGACATTATTATCAGCTGACGCCCTTTTCTCAAGGCCATTGCCGTTAGGGTAGGCCTCAGCCCTGTAACATCGCCCACCGGCCGCAGAGCGAAATGGTGGGCGATGGATTACCTAGCTCGGCCTGCCATCCAAGAAAAGGGGTTGGTGACAAAGATCTCTGGATTAGGGTACATTGTTATACTGCCTGCAACCGGCCGAAACCGGCTTGAAAGTTAAATGTACCAAAACCAGCTAGCATGACACATATGAGGGGGGGGGGGGGGGCAGGGTGTGGTTGTGTTTCCAGATCACGAAGAATAGATTTAGTTATTCCCAGGACATAATGAATTAAAAAGGATACCTAGTATACGTGGCATGGACGGATATTTGGCGTAAGTGCCCCCAGGCGAGCCAGCTTCTCTAGAGGCATAACGGTAGCAATGTTAAAATCCTTAGATGTTAATAGGGAATCAACTGTAGCTTTTATCATAATTTGTGTTTGTACAATCATAATGTTTATATATTTATATACTGTGTTCTATCTTCTGACATCAAGAAAGTATATCAATACTAGGTTGTTTCAGTTATATTTTCGGGAAGAAATCTTGGAGCACACAACTTTTCCAAACAAACTGTCCACCATATTTATTGTTGGCGGTTGTCGGTACCTACGAATGCAACTTGGTTCCCCACTTCGTTAGCATATAACTCTGATAGAGGGTGTTTTCAGTCACTTACTTTGAACTTAAGGACAACAGCAGTGCCCTCTGCCACAGGTAATTCACAGTTACAAAAATCTAGGACCCAGGCTGCAAATGGTTCAAATGGTGACGGGACTCACCAGATGGCGCTGCATGCACATGGCGGTTGGTCAGGAAAAGACTCATGCTCCAACATTTATTCGAGAATATATTAGACAAATAACTAAGTGTTGACACACTTTCTTGATGTCAGAAGATAGAATAAGGTATATAGAATACAAGAAACATTATGATTGTACGTGCACATATTATGATAAAAGCTACAGTCGATTCCCCACTAACGTCTAAGGATTTTAACATTGCTACCGTTGTGCCCCTAGAGAAGCAGGCTTGCCTGGGCTCACTTGCGCCAAGGGCGGATATATGATATAAATTAGCAATTTCCCAATTCACGGTTATTCAATATTAAAATTTCCAGTTCACAATTACTGAAAATCCTTGATCACAACGGTAGGCTAATACCCCATTCCTGGTTCACAAAAGCTTATTTGCCTCATTCCCAGTTCACAGTGAAGTGAAACCCCATTTCTGAGGAATAGGAATACTCCTTGCTTCCCCCCCCTCCCATATGATCTTGATGTAGCATTGGTCCAGATAGAGATATATCTGATAGTAATTGTATTACACCACAGATATGTCACATATTCTGTACTATATACTATAGGTGTAGGCCTATTTTGTCCACTGGATGAGTTGACCACTGAGGGCTGGAGGGGTCTCAGGGATTTAGGTTCATATGTGGCCTGTCTGGCTACTCCAGTGTGGATGGACTAGAATGCTTGATGGTGTGTCGCTGCTTGAGCTGATATTGCTAACATAGCTGGAGCTGACGCTGCTGGAGCTGACACCACCTGCCGGTAACAGCCTATTTTGTTGCCTTCCCCGGCTGCTTCATCACATGTATATGTGTAAGTAGAATAAAAACAGGTGTCAGCGATGATTTTTCAGTTGATTAATGAATAATAACCAGCTATACTTGTGTAGAACAGAACTGTGACCATTGTATGTCATGAAGAGGTGAAGCTGAAATATACATGTATATCAAACTAATGCATTCAGAATATGTATATAAAGCAATGTATAATTCATTACCACAAATGAATTATAAATTGCTTTATATACATACTCTGTATGATAAGATGTCCCATGGCCTGATGTACTGAAAAGTCGAAGGCACTAGTTTATCAGATAAAAATAATTTGTTTATTTGGTATACATGTAATATATATTGTTTAATAATGTTAAAAGCCCTGTAATCATACTGACAATGCTTTCTACTTTGTTTCAGAAGGCATTGCCTGCTTCCTGATATCGACATGCCTGCAGAGTTTGTACAGCTATGTGGCCATGGATGGACCATCATGACAGGCGATGGATAATGGGTTTGAAAGGCATTCAGAACGAGACTGGATCTCACCATCTTTCAGCCATCTGTGATATCCCAACAGAATATCAAAGATCTGAAGTAAAGAAAATCATGCCTCTGTAAACAAAAATAAAACAGATTGACTTGCTGTCATTTCATTTATCTGGATACACCACGGAAGACACCCTCTATACATATCTAGGAACCTGTACTTTACTATCATGCGAAACCCAAGCGTCGATGTGCGGATGACTCTGTACGGCTTACTCTTCCTGCTGAGTCTATTGGTGGCGGTGACGGACACCAAGGCACCCCCCCCTAAGCGGGGCGGCGTCCCCGCCCCCCCGCGAGACGACCCCAGAAAGCACCTCCGGGGTGAAACCAAGGACGGGGGTAAGGGCAGGGTGGGGGACCCGCAGGCGGAGAAAGCCAAGGAGAAGGACAAGGAACAGACGCGCTGGGAGGTGGGATTCTGCCAGCGGATTATCCGGCTGATGAAGCAGAAGGACTTGATGGTGAAGCAGCTGGACCAGCTGGCGTCGTTAACGTGGATTAACCACGACATGAGCGAGCCGGAGCGCGACTTCCAGCTCGCCACGCTGCGGCTCTTCACGAAGGAGCTGAACGAGACGGAGAGTATGATCATCCAGTCGCTGATCTGGCTGGAGAACAGCGTCAAGGCCGACTACCAGGACCTGGCCAGCCTGAAGGAGAGCAGCAAGTCCCGCCTGGATGGGCTGCGCGACGCCACGCTCAAGGAGGAGAGGGAATACAACTTCATCCTCAAGGCGGAGGTGAGTTGGGGCGAACCATTGTGTCGCAATAGCTCACGTATGACTCATGCCTACCAATGATATATTTCATTGAGTCTAACATGGAACATGGGAGTTAGGGCGAACCATTGTGTCTAACATGGAACATGGGAGTTAGGGCGAACCATTGTGTCAGCATAGCTCACGTATGACTCACGCCTACCAATGATCCAGTTCATTGGGTCTAACATGGATCATGAACCGAGCTACCCTTATCCTGACGTTGGAAAGTGATATCAATTAGTTGATATTCGTCACAAAATATCTTCCATCCATATATCTTCTATCCCATTGTTCACTTGGTGGATCAGATTTCATCCATTCCCATTGTCCCGGGGTTCCTTGCTTAATTTATTGTTGGTCTCTTCGCAAGGTGTTACTAGTTTCTGGCTGGTTCTCTATCTATTTGTATCCTCTAGTCTTCAGTTAGGTCTTCGAGCCATTACTTTAAAAGGGATTCTCAACTATTCGGTCTCTGTCTGCTTCATCATGTTTCTTAACATCTGCTTCATCTGGTACTCAACATCTGCTTCATCTGGTACTCAACATCTGCTTCATCTTCAACATCTGCTTCATCTGGTACTCAACATCTGCTTCATCTTCAACATCTGCTTCATCTGGTACTCAACATCTGCTTCATCTTCAACATCTGCTTCATCTGGTACTCAACATCTGCTTCATCTTCAACATCTGCTTCATCTGGTACTCAACATCTGCTTCATCTTCAACATCTGCTTCATCTGGTACCCAACATCTGCTTCATCTGGTACTCAACATCTGCTTCATCTTCAACATCTGCTTTATCTGATACTCAACATCTGCTTCATCTGGTACTCAACATCTGCTTCATCTGGTACTTAACATCTGCTGCATCATGTTTCTCAACATCTGCTTCATCTGGTACTCAACATCTGCTTCATCATGTTTCTCAACATCTGCTTCATCTGGTACTCAATTCATGAATCTTGATATTCTCCTAAGTTCTCCCAACTATCAATTGATTTGCCTTTAGCCCTACCACTTGTTGTTATTACTTACAGGAGTAACTGGTTCTTGTATTCAGTTCATGACCACCAGTATTTATAGTGTCTCATGTTCTCTAAGCATCAACTATCAATCGATTTGCCTAAATCTCTCACACTTATTACTTCTATAGGAGTAACCGCAGATCGTGCAATCTGGTATTGTTATGCTCTGTTTTACGTGTTTGTTTAGTTGCTGTTTGATTAATCCTGTAAATATCTCGTTCTATTGTCTAGGAGAGATTGAAGCAGTTTAACCAGAGTCGGGTAGAGGGCGTTGTGGCGGCCATCTTGCATGACGTCGCCAAGGCAGCCGATCAGCTGGAGCAGCAACTGGACGAGAACATCTTCGACGCCGCCATGGGCATCCCTGGTCGGGTGAGTCCTCGTGGAAACTGATTATCACAGGATAATCTACGATTATTACAGGATAATCTACGATCATTACAGGATAATCTACGATCATTACAGGCTAATCTACGATTATCACAGGGTAATCTATTGGAGAGTACTAACCCTTGCTGATCTACTGTACATGTGTTATCACACGATTATCTTATGGGAATCCCTGGTCGGGTGAGTCCTCGTGGACTCTGATTATCACAGGATTATCTACTGTAGATGTCTGCTCACAGGGTTGTCCTCTGGTTAATATTAAGATAGGGTGACCTGTTGTCTTCTGGTTAATATTAACACAGGGTGACCTGTTGCACAATGTTATGACAGGCTGATCTGATGTCATATAATATCACAGACTGGTCGACTGTAATGTATTATCACAGGATGATATACTGGATAAAATTATCACAGGATGGTTCACTGGATAATATTGTCACAGGCTGATCTATTTTACATATAAGATCACAAACTGGACTACTGTATGTATAATATATATAACTAGATCATATTATCACAGGATTGTCTACAGTGTGTGATAGTATTATCACACACTGATAACCCTTACTGATACCGCTGTACATGTGTTCTCGCAGGAGTATCTACTGCACAATACTACTACAGACTGATCAATTATATGTATCATATCGCAGAACGATCAATTGTACCTAGGTATAATATCACAGACTGATATATTGCCCTTGTATTGAAGCTAGCTGCACCTCTGTTATTACCATAACTGACATGTTTCTTGCCCTTACTTAGCCTGAATTACGCCCCCCACCCCGCCCAACGTGGCCTAAATTACCCAAAATTTCATTTTTGGACAAGCAGCCACCACAGATCAAACAGATGTAGGCACAATGTAACGCGGATCTCCCGTGTCTCTACATGCAATAAGCCTCACTGATGCCGCATGTCCGAAGCATTGTTACTGGCGTACGTTTCATTGAAATCGATCAATACACAGACCTTCCCAAGCTAATACCCAAGGCGTGTGTGCCCTTTTAAACCAATTAGAGCTCATATAGGGCTATTGATTCTCAGGTTGTGACTGTCTCCATGGAAACCTCGCGCGATTCATTGGGGTGGAGCAGTAAATGGTAAAAGGTTGGCAGTATCTTGTTGGCTTACCCAACACACATGTTTGGGGGGGGGGGGGTGTCGTCGTTAGATGCTTATTGATATCAGCGATTGGTAATTTTTACACCGTTTTATTAGTTTTTAGTTGTCTGGTTCCACCGAGAGGTCCTTCCAAGATGTATCTCAGTCCAGGGTGCGATTTAACCCGACTTGAACTGTTTAAAAAAAATCTTAGCCCAACGGGTTAAACTTTGGTTGAACGGGGGGGCGGTGGGGGGGGGGGTGCGTTAAAGCGTCTTGCTTCGCGGAAAAAAAATAGGCAAAGCAGCATACGACGCTTTTGGATCACATAGGGAATGGATGAATTCCGAGCCCAGCAGGGAGGTTGGGAAAGGGCAGGTGACGCGGTAACGTATGCTGGTCATATCAAAGATATATTATATTAGGTCATATCGCGGCAATGGGAAGCCTGCATTCTGGGACAGAAACCATGTCTCCGGGGGTAACCCCAACTCTACGCGAAGCAAGGCATGGAGCTTTATCGGCAAGAAACATAGACAGTTGCACTGTCAGCTGGGATTCGATCCACGTTGAGCGTCTTGCCTTAGTCAAATTCTTTCCGTTTGACCCCCTTTCCGCGGAGCTCTCGGTAACACGCTCCCTAAAAGTTCCCCTGTAACGCTATCTACGTAAAGCTCTCCTCATAAAGCTATCCCCGTAAAGCTCTCCCCGTCAAGCTCTCCCCCTCAAGCTCTCCCCCTCAAGCTCTCCCCGTCAAGCTCTCTCCCTTAAGCTCTCCCCGTCAAGCCCTCCCCCTCAAGCTCTCCCCCTCAAGCTCTCCCCGTCAAGCTCTCCCCGTCAAGCTCTCGCCGTCAAGCTCTCTCCCTCAAGCTCTCCCCCTCAGGCTATGCCCGTCAAGCTCTCCCCGTCAAGCTCTCCCCCTCAAGCTCTCCCCCTCAAGCTCTCCCCCTCAAGCTCTCCCCCTCAGGCTATGCCCGTCAAGCTCTCCCCCTTAAGCTCTCCCCCTCCAGCTCTCCAACTCAAGCTCTCCCCGTCAAGCTCTCCCCTCAAGCTCTCCCCGTCAAGCTCTCCCCCTCAAGCTCTCCCCCTCAAGCTCTCCCCGTCAAGCTCTCCCCCTCAAGCTCTCCCCTCAAGCTCTCCCCGTCAAGCTCTCCCCCTCAAGCTCTCCCCGTCAAGCTCTCCCCCTCAAGCTATCCCCCTCAAGCTCTTCCCGTCAAGCTCTCCCCCTCAAGCTCTCCCCCTCAAGCTCTCCCCCTCAAGCTCTCCCCGTCAAGCTCTCCCCCTCAAGCTTTCCCCTCAAGCTCTCTCCCCGTCAAGCTCTCCCCCTCAAGCTCTCCCCGTCAAGCTCTCCCCCTCAAGCTCTCCTCTTAAAGCTCTCCCCGTCAAGCTCTCCCCCTCAAGCTCTCCCCCTCAAGCTCTCCCCGTCAAGTTCTCCCCTCAAGCTCTCCCCGTCAAGCTCTCCCCCTCAAGCTCTCTCCGTAAAGCTCTCCCCCTCAAGCTCTCCCTCTCAAGCTCTCCCCCTCAAGCTCTCCCCGTCAAGCTCTCCCCCTCAAGCTCTCCCCGTAAAGCTCTCCCCGTCAAGCTCTCCCCCTCATGCTCTCCCGGGGCCGACGCGACAGCTCAGTGGGCTAGAGCGCTCGCATTGAGTGCTCTGGCCACCTGAGAGCCTAACGGCACGTGGGTCGATGGTTCGAGCCCCGCTGTGGCCATGTCTGTGTGGTCGCAGGATAAAGATCCCATGTCTTTCTTCGTAAAGAGTAGGGGGTTACCCCCGGGAACATGGCTCCACTCTCCCTTCCTTCTCCCATTGACGCGATATGACCAAAAGTGGTTAAAGCGTCCTGAATAACCAACCATCAAGCTCTCCCCGTCAAGTTCTCCCCGTCAAGCTCTCCCCCTTAAGCTCTCCCCCTTAAGCTCTCCCCCTCAAGCTCTCCCCCTCAAGCTCTCCCCCTCAAGCTCTCCCCGTCAAGCTATCCCCCTCAAGCTCTCCCCCTCAAGCTCTCCCCCTCAAGCTCCCCCTCAAGTTCTCCCCTCAAGCTCTCCCCGTCAAGCTCTCCCTTTCAAGCTCTCCCCGTAAAGCTCTCCCCCTCAAGCTCTCCCCCTCAAGCTCTCCCCGTAAAGCTCTCCCCGTCAAGCTCTCCCCCTCAAGCTCTCCCGGGGCCGACGCGACAGCTCAGTGGGCTAGAGCGCTCGCATTGAGTGCTCTGGCCACCTGAGAGCCTAACGGCACGTGTGTGGATGGTTCGAGCCCCGCTGTGGCCATGTCTGTGTGGTCGCAGGATAAAGATCCCATGTCTTTCTTCGTAAAGAGTAGTGGGTTACCTCCGGGAACATGGCTCCACTCTCCCTTCCTTCTCCCATTGACGCGATATGACCAAAAGTGGTTAAAGCGTCTTGAATAACCAACCATCAAGCTCTCCCCGTCAAGTTCTCCCCGTCAAGCTCTCCCCGTCAAGCTCTCCCCCTCAAGCTCTCCCCGTCAAGTTCTTCCCGTCAAGCTCTCCCCGTCAAGCTCTCCCCGTCAAGCTCTCCCCGTCAAGCTCTCCCCCTCAAGCTCTCCCCCTCAAGCTCTCCCCCTCAAGCTCTCCCCGTCAAGCTCTCCCCCCTCAAGCTCTCCCCTTCAAGCTCTCCCCGTCAAGCTCTCCCCCTCAAGCTCTCCCCCTCAAGCTCTCTCCGTCAAGCTCTCCCCCCTCAAGCTCTCCCCTTCAAGCTCTCCCCGTCAAGCTCTCCCCGTCAAGTTCTCCCCCTCAAGCTCCCCCCCTTAAGCTCTCCCCCTCAAGCTCTCCCCCTCAAGCTCTCCCCCTCAAGCTCTCCCCCTCAAGCTCCCCCCCTTAAGCTCTCCCCCTCAAGCTCCCCCCGTCAGGTTCTCCCCCTCAAGCTCCCCCCCTTAAGCTCTCCCCCTCAAGCTCTCCCCCTCAAGCTCTCCCCCTCAAGCTCTCCCCCTCAAGCTCTCCCCCTCAAGCTCTCCCCCTCAAGCTCTCCCCCTCAAGCTCTCCCCGTCAAGCTCTCCCCCCTCAAGCTCTCCCCTTCAAGCTCTCCCCGTCAAGCTCTCCCCCTCAAGCTCCCCCCGTCAAGTTCTCCCCCTCAAGCTCCCCCCCTTAAGCTCTCCCCCTCAAGCTCTCCCCCTCAAGCTCTCCCCATCAAGCTCTCCCCCTCAAGCTCTCCCCCTCAAGCTCTCCCCCTCAAGCTCTCCCCGTCAAGCTCTCCCCCCTCAAGCTCTCCCCTTCAAGCTCTCCCCGTCAAGCTCTCCCCCTCAAGCTCCCCCCGTCAAGTTCTCCCCCTCAAGCTCCCCCCCTTAAGCTCTCCCCCTCAAGCTCTCCCCCTCAAGCTCTCCCCCTCAAGCTCCCCCCCTTAAGCTCTCCCCCTCAAGCTCCCCCCGTCAGGTTCTCCCCCTCAAGCTCCCCCCCTTAAGCTCTCCCCCTCAAGCTCTCCCCCTCAAGCTCTCCCCCTCAAGCTCTCCCCCTCAAGCTCTCCCCCTCAAGCTCTCCCCCTCAAGCTCTCCCCCTCAAGCTCTCCCCCTCAAGCTCTCCCCCTCAAGCTCTCCCGGTCAATCCCTCCTCGTAATGCCGTTCCCCTAAGCCACCCGTTTCGTCCATTGATTTGCCGCCTGCTTGTCGAGGCTGTTAAATGTCACGTGTACCGCGGCCTTAACCCCGCCATCAGCTAGTGGATATCACCTTTGTAACACTGTGAACAATGCTGGCCTTTGTCGCGCCGCACTGCCGAACCATGATTTCTATATATCTATCCGTGACGCCATCGCGGGGCTGTTAATGTGGCCGCTCGTTAACATCCACCCGAGCCTGATGCTGAATATATTATTGGTATATATATTTCAGATCTGTCAGGCACGCTTTGTGATGGCGCGTGGGCGCTCGGTTATTAAAGGGTAGTCGCTATCCTGGGGTTAATTTAAAGTTGGCCATATAGCAATTTTCTCCAGGAATAATGAGCTTTAGATACTTCCGTAGAAATGATCTGGATCACATTGTTTGATCTGTGTCAGTGTCAAGTCTTTGCGAGATGGACAGATACTCATATCCATCGCTTTAGGGGTAAAACGCATCAACAATATATGATATATATATATATATATATACATACATAGTATGTAGAATATATGAAATTGGCCATAAATTATCTGTGTAAATACCTTAGTGTTGTAAAGGTTTGACTGTGTCGTTAACCTTTAGCAAAGGATGCAGATTATAGCACTGCCACAGAAAACTTCTCTTACCCACAGTGCAGAGGGTGTCTGGTTATAGCCTAGAATCAACATTGATCTGTATGGCGGGCCATCCTAACATTCAGTTTTTATATCAAGAAAATCGAAAGTGTTCTTAAAATGAAGAATTGATTTCTTAAAATGAAGAATTGATTTCTTGAAATAAAGAATAGATTTATTGAATTCATTTCAATAAATAAAGAGTTCATTTCAATAAATAAAAAATTGATTTCTCAATATCAAGAATTGATTTCATGAGATGGAGAATTGATTTCAGGAAATGAAGAATTGATTTCTCAATATCAAGAATTGATTTCTCGACATCAAGAATTGATTTCATGAGATACATATTAAGATGTATATGCTTGATATGAATAATTAGGGCATAAGTTTTGAGATAATTATTTGATCATTGATTTTCTTAGCATTCTTGGTCAACAGGTCATGGGGTCGAACCTTGGCACGTGCATCTGGGGCCTGTTCCATACCAACCCCATATCATTCCCAGCGGGAGGTTTCTTGGCCCCATTTAGCCTCCATATGCACAAATGGAGCCTTACATACCAACACTTGCTCTCTCGTAGCTTGGACAATAAGTGATATGACTGAAACAACAGCAAATAGCGTGGAACTTTTTTCTTGGCGGTAGATCCATGGAGACAACATCGAGGCGGTGATACGGCTGGAGGGCGGCAACGAGAACGGCGACTCGGATAACCACGACAACCACGCGGACGGGGACGAGATAAAGCGAGAGGTGCGCGAGGCTGGGGGTGGCGCTGGGATCATCAAACTGGTGGACGCCCAGAATAACCAGTTCGTCCTCTCGAAGGGCAAGGATTCCACAGTGCCCGTGGAGGACCACCACTTCATTCAGGTCGGTCCAGCACTGAGCTCCACACAGGTGACATTCTGGTTGGTTTTATATTCAGGACACTTTAACCAATTTTGGTCATATCGCGTCACTGGGAGCTGGAAGGGAGAGTGGAGCCATGTCCCCGGGGGTAACCCCCTACTCTTTGCGAAGAAGGACACGGGATCTTTATCCTGCGACCACACCGACATGGCCACAGCGGGGCGCGAGCCACCGATCCACGTGCCGTTAGGCTCTCAGGTGGCCAGAGCACTCAAGGCGAGCGCTCTAGCCCACTGAGCATGGCTCCCCTCTAACTTGATCCTTTCTATTGTTCCGATATGACCTACAGAGGTTGAAGCGTCCTGCTTAAGCCATCACCAACAACATCATCGTGCTTTTCACGGCTTAAATGCTTACTTACCAACCATTTGATGTGATACTTCTGTCTGTGTAATTGCGTCCTTTGTATCTCCAATTACCTAGTCATAATAATGAGTAGTGAAATATAACCATATTATCAATGAACTGGTTATTTCCCAAACATCTGATTTGATAAATAATATACTACACAATTAAATTAAGCGACATACGATTTCTCCTTTTTTACTCGCGTTTCTGCATATTTGACCTTGACATTTGGCGTCTGTCCTTCAGGACGTGGTGTACGTGGTGATAACGGCGTTCGCCTTCGCCTGGGTGTGTTCGATCTTCGCCCTGCCCACCATGTTCGGCTACATCGTGGGGGGCGTCGTCCTGGGCCCGTCCGGCTTCAACGTCCTCAAGGTCAGTCCAAGGTCGACGGTAGCGTGAAGCTATTTCCGGAAGGATGTAGCCTTGGAATTGCTTAAAGGCTTAAAGGCCTAACGTATATTGAGTTAAATGTATGCGACCGAAGGAGCCTTGGTGTAAGTATAGTTAAGGCTTATCATGTTTAGCTGCTCGGAATGTGAGGTGTGTGATATATGAAAAATAAGTAAGAAATAAGTTTATGTGTGAAAACTTGTTTGTTACAATGTTGTTTCATTGTAAACTGGAAGTGCTATTCTGTTTTATTGTAAACTGGAAGTGTTATTTTGTTAAAGCTGCTCATACAGCAATTTTATGCCTATGAGTTTCCAATTTAAAAAAAAAAATTACTGAACGTATTTTGCTATTGTTGTATGAGCAGCTTTAAAAACAATGACGAAGTTACTGATATTGGTACTTTTCATTTTATATAAATAAACAAGGTATAAAGTAGAAGATTTACATCCAATAACAGATTTATATCGCAGTGAAATGTACGCAGCATCTTTAATTGAGCTACTCCTACCGTCAAGCAAGAGGCGGAACACTGTAATATTTCTTTCCTAAATTTGACTCGCAGTCTCTGGTTCAACTCGAGACCCTCGGGGAGTTCGGCGCTTTCCTCATCCTCTTCACACTCGGGTTAGAGTTCTCCCTGACCAAGATAAAGAAAGTAAGTACATCATCTGACCAAGATAAAGAAAGTAAGTAAATCATCTGACCAAGATAAAGAAAGTAAGTAAATCATGTGACCAAGATAAAGAAAGTAAGTACATCATCTGACTAAGATAAAGAAAGTAAGTAATTCATCTTACCAAGATAAAGAAAGTAAGTACATCATCTGACCAAGATAAAGAAAGTAAGTAAATCATCTGACCAAGATAAAGAAAGTAAGTAAATCATGTGACCAAGATAAAGAAAGTAAGTACATCATCTGACTAAGATAAAGAAAGTAAGTAAATCATCTTACCAAGATAAAGAAAGTAAGTACATCATCTGACCAAGATAAAGAAAGTAAGTAAATCATCTGACCAAGATAAAGAAAGTAAGTAAATCATGTGACCAAGATAAAGAAAGTAAGTACATCATCTGACTAAGATAAAGAAAGTAAGTAAATCATCTTACCAAGATAAATTAAGTAAGTACATCATCTGACCAAGATAAAGAAAGTAAGTAAATCATCTGACCAAGATAAAGAAAGTAAGTACATCATCTGACCAAGATAAAGAAAGTAAGTACATCATCGGACCAAGATAAAGAAAGTAGGTACATCATCTGACCAAGAAAAAAAAGTACATCATCTGACCAAGATAAAGAAAGTAAGTACATCATCTGACCAAGAAAAAAAAAGTAAGTACATCATCTGATCAAGAGAAAGAAAGTAAGTACATTATCTGACCAAGATAAAGAAAGTAAGTAAATCATCTGACCAAGAAAAAAAAAGTACATCATTTCATCTGACCAAGATAAAGAAAGTAAGTACATCATCTGACCAAGATAAAGAAAGTAAGTACATCATCTGACCCAAGATAAAGACAGTAAGTAAATCATGAACAACGTGCGTGATGTGGTGACCAAGGTAATAAAGAAAGTCAGGAAATACGTTGACCATGCTTAGGATATCGAGTGAACAATTTGTCTAATGTAAAGAAAGTGAGTATGACCGAGATAAATTGGGTAAATTACGTGAGCAAGATTTAGACAGGGAGTAAACAATCTGAGCAACACGAACAAGTTGAGTAAATAATCTGAGCAACACGAACAAGTTGAGTAAATAATCTGATCAACGTAACTAAAGTGAGTAAATAATCTGCTCAACATAACGAAAGTGAGTAAATAATCTGATCAACATAACGAAAGTGAGTAAATAATCTGTACCATGATACTTGCCCGCCAATTATTCATTGAAGTTTCTCGCCTGCATCTAGTGATCGTAGTTCATTCAGTTTATTGTGGTTTACTTTTTTGCCGCCACGTGTTTACTGTAGTTACCCTGTTTGCCACCAGGGTTTGATTTCCCGAGCACGATCGACCGCCGCGTACAATTTGTTGCGGGCATATCCACTAAATAATTAACCCTATTTTGGGAATAGCAGCGCACTCTAAATAATGAAACATTTTGATAAATAAAGGTTAATTATTAAGCGTCGATATTTACGTGTTATCCCCATGTATTTCGGAAGAATGGTCGTGCAGAGTTTAATATTATGACGCGGGACTACTCTCGCTGAGGCGGTCGATCGCGGTCAATCGTGCTCCGCAACTCAAGCCAGGTGTAGTTACCCTCTTTGCCACCAGGTGTTGACTGTAGTTCCCTTGTTTGCCACCAGGTGTTGACTGTAGTTCCCTTGTTTGCCACCAGGTGTTGACTGTAGTTCCCTTGTTTGCCACCAGGTGTTCACTGTAGTTACCATGTTTACCACCAGGTGTTGACTAGTTCCGTTGTTGGTCTCCAGGTGTTGACTGTAGTTACCATGTTTACCGCTAGGTGTTGACTGTAGTTTCGTTGTTGGCCACCAGGTGTTGACTGTAGTTCATATGTTTACCACCAGGTGTTGACTGTAGTTAATATGTTTACCACCAAGTGTTGACTGTAGTTCCGTTGTTGGCCACCAGGTGTTTACTGTAGTTCCGTTGTTGGCTACCAGGTGTTGACTGTAGTTACCATGTTTACAGCCAGTTGTTGACTGTAATTCCGTTGTTGGCCGCCAGGTGTTGACTGTAGTTACCAGGTTTACAGCCAGGTGTTGACTGTAGTTCCGTTGTTGGCCACCAGGTGTTGACTGTAGTTAATATGTTTACCACCAGGTGTTGACTGTATTTATCATGTTTACCACCAGGTGTTGACTGTAGTTCCGTTGTTGGCCTCCAGGTGTTGACTGTAGTTACCATGTTTACCGCCAGGTGTTGACTGTAGTTCCGTTGTTGGCCTCCAGGTGTTGACTGTAGTTACCATGTTTACCGCCAGATATTGACTGTAGTTCCGTTGTTGGCCACCAGGTGTTGACTGTAGTTAATATGTTTACCACTAGGTGTTGACTGTAGTTCCGTTGTTGGCCGCCAGGTGTTCATTGTAGTTCCGTTTTTGGCCTCCAGGTGTTGACTGTAGTTACCATGTTTACCGCCAGGTGTTGACTGTAGTTCCGTTGTTGGCCACCAGGTGTTGACTGTAGTTAATATGTTAACCACTAGGTGTTGACTGTGGTTCCGTTGTTGGCCGCCAGGTGTTCATTGTAGTTCCCCTGTTTACCGCCAGGTGTTCAGTATCGCCGTCTTCGGGACCCTGCTGATGATGCTGTTTATGGTGGTAGGGGGCCTGGGGCTGGGGGTCATGCTCCAGGCCTCCACCAGTGAGAGTGTCTTCATCGCCGCCTGCCTCTCCCTCTCCAGCACCCCACTCGTCATCAAGTTCCTCAACCCGAGCGGTAGCGAGACCGGCGGAGAAAGTACGTACTATTTCTATTGGAATTTTCCTTTCAGCTTATCTCGCTTCTCAATGGGTACTAGTACAACTGCACAAACTGCCTGTTTGTTTATTGCTTGAAAAGAAGGAAACAACAACTTAGGAAAGTAATCATTTAATAATGAAGGAAGACACAAGTATATGGTTACAAACATTGGAAACTGAGAACATGACATGCCGGGCATATCACGGCATTTCCATTGGTTGATAAAGATGACGCCTTACCATTGGTTAAAAAAATAGGACCCATTACAATTGGCTGATTTACATGACGCCGTACCATTGGTTGATAAATATGACGTCTTACCATTGGTTGAGAAATATGACCCATGACAATTGGCTGATTTACATGACGCCTTACCATTGGCTGATATACATGACGCCTTACCATTGGTTGATAAATGTGACGCCTTACCATTGGTTGATATATATGACGCCTCACCATTGGTTGATAAATGTGACGTCTTACCATTGGTTGATAAATATGATTTATTACCATTGGCTGATTTACATGACGCCTTACCATTGGTTGATAAACATGACGCCTTACCATTGGTTGAGAAATATGACCCATGACAATTGGCTGATTTACATGACGCCCTACCATTGGCTGATATACATGACGCCTTACCATTGGTTGTTAAATGTGACGCCTTACCATTGGTTGATAAATATGACGCCTCACCATTAGTTGATAAATGTGACGCCTTACCATTGATGTTAAATATGATTCATTACCATTGGCTGATTTACATGACGACTTACCATTGGTTGATAAATATGACGCCTCACCATTGGTTGATAAATATAATTCATTACAATTGGCTGATTTACATGACGCCTTACCATTTGACTGATTTAAATGACGCCTTACCATTTAGGTTGATAAATATGACGCCTCACCATTGGTTGATAAATATGACGCCTCACCATTGGTTGATAAATATGACGCATTACAATTGGTTGATAAATATGACGCCTCACCATTGGTTGATAAATATGACGCCTCACCATTGGTTGATAAATATGACGCATTACAATTGGTTGATAAATATGACGCCTCACCGTTGGTTGATAAATATGACGCCTCACCATTGGTTGATAAATATGACGCATTACAATTGGTTGATAAATATGACGCCTCACCATTGGTTGATAAATATGACGCATTACAATTGGTTGATAAATATGACGCCTCACCGTTGGTTGATAAATATGACGCATTACAATTGCCTGATTAATATGATGCCTTACCATTAGCGTACGATTGTCGCAACTTGACCTACATAGTTTCAAACGTCCTACTCAAACAAAGAAACTTATTGTATAAACATGACTGGATTATACATTTAATGGTAGTATAACGCGTGAAAAACGTGTGTACAGCGTGTGTATAACGCGTATTGTCGTTTCTCGTAAGGTTACGATCATAAGTTAGTGGTAAAAATGGTTAGCTACGAGCTCGTATAGCTCAGGGAAACGATCCCCTGTATTATTTACGACTATAATTGTGCATCTGAAAGTAATTATACATTTGTATGATTATTATGATTATCATAGTATTGACGATGAGCGACTGTGGGAAACATAACTTTAATGTCTATTCTCATATCTTGTTAGCTTTGCGTATACCTCAATGTTAACCTTGCTTAACAATCATTGATATATCAGTGTTGTTATATTTTTTATATTAATAGAAGACATTAGAAATCTGGGAGGAAGGATATTTGGTAATCGTCGTTCGTATCTATTTAATAATTTCATTGATACCGTGTTGGGAATGCTGGGAATTCCACATATGTCCGTTTTTCATAATCAATAAAAATGGTGATTTTCCTCTAAAATCATTTTGTATTGAGGGTATCTGAGCTGCTGCTTTGGACGGTGACTTTCTGCCTTTGGTACCAATCCGACTGTCTTTTTTTCGCAGTTTTGCGACCTGAAATTGGATGATAAGCTATCGTCACTCGTGAGCTTTTTTTACGTCATAAGGTTAAGGTTGGTTCAGGCGTTCTAATATGGGACGCTGTATACTTTGTGACGTCACTGGTAGTTGCATGTTGCATGTTGCTCAATGTTTACTCAAGATGTGTGTATCGCATGGCAAATGTTGGAGATTACCGGCCTTGTTACTCAAGGATAATTAATATTTTCGTAGTGAACAATTACTCCCTTTTCCTTATAATGAGATTGTCTTATTGCCAACAGCAGCAGCGCTTGGTGTAATAAATGGCGCATTGTCTCTTCCGCCATCGTCTATGATGTTGGCACGTCTTCGTCAGTCGACCAATAAAACCATCCGTACAATGACCCAGTGAACGTCCTCAGGACCAGTAAGTGTCTTGGGTGAGCGTACACGAAGACGTAGCTCATCTACCTCTATCCTCATACGGATATCGTACTTTTGGAGGGAATCTAGAGGTAGACGCGCTACGTTTTCTCATGGACGTTCGTGTGGTTACTGCTCGCAGGGGTTTCCTCGTGTTTACCACCAGCACAATAACTCAGTGAACGTCCCTGGGACCATTAAGTGTCTTTGGTAACCGTACACGAAGCAGGACTACTTCTAGTTTCATACGGCTTTGCGATATAATGGTAGCAAGGTAATAGTGGTTTGCCTTCTCTGATAAAGATTAAATTAAATTGAAAGTTTAATCACGGTGTGGGTTTCACTTCTCAAGTATTTTGACTGAGCGATGTTTCCAATTTCAAGCTCAATATGTGGACCTGAAAGATATCGTACTTTTGGCAGAAATCTAGGGGTAGACGCGCTATGTTTTCCCTTGTGCGTTCGTTCAGTTATTGTTCGCCGGTGGTTCGGCGTGTTTAACGGAGTCCAATTAAAAATGTCATCTTGTTTTAACGGATCATAGTTTACAGATCATTGCCACAAGAAAAAAACGTTCAAGATGGCGGAATAGAGAAGGCGTGTTAAAGGTTAATGGCTTGGCCCAATTGAATCGTCGTGTAACCTTCGGTATTAAATAACAAATAATTAATGTAACAATGTGCATATTATTATTATTATTCAACCATCCAAATATTATACGTAAAATCCAATTAGTAATCCACACCTATATGTTTCACCCTACGAGCCATTTACGCGGAAAACTGTTGTTTGTCCGTGGTACGACTTTATTCTGTCTTTCTGAAGCACCTTTTGATGTTCGTTGAATTTTTATTTATAGATATACTTAGTTTACGATTCTCTATTCTATTTTAGTGTAAGTGACATATTACGTTGATAAGACTGGTAGCAATGTTTGACACAAGGACCGCGGGGGGCGCCACTGTCGTAATGACTGGTCAGCGATTAAACCCCTATCCCGTGGCTTCCTCTATGGTCAACACCTACAGTCAATGGTTTGCCTGTCAATCTTGCGGTCTTTCTTCCGTGTTAGGGCGAACCATTGTTTCAGCATAACTCACGTATGACTAACGACCAGCATTTACTACAATAAGCCATTTTGCGGGCTATAGCATGGAAGATGGGCCTACTTTCCTTTAAAGTTGTATTCACAGTATGCATGCGTCCACTTTAAGGTAGCATGTGTGTTGATGCTTGCACTCACCATACGCTTTGGGTGTGTACTGAAACTGTATTTTGTTATTTTATTTTTATTTTTATTTAAACATCGTTTATTAAACGAGGTTCCCATGAAGGGGATTGCCATCTAGCGGGGTCGCCTCAACAAACATAGCAATGAATAAAAGAACGTATAATACATGGTTTACCTCTATTGTGACCGTTGAAGATGCTAAATTTAAGTAAATAACATTAAAGATGATAATTTGTTATATTGAGTAATATGATCGTACAACAAGATCGTACACTAATAATAATAATACTATGATAATTGTTAGACATTAAACCGACCAAAATCATGGATAAAACGCTGGACCTGATAACATAAGAATTAAGTTTTCTTCCGGTAAAAAATCATTAGACCCGTTGAACAATATGGTTTCCCGGCCATGCAGGTTTGTTTGGGAATCGTGATTATTTCAGAATTATTTTCAAACAGGGTAGACCTGGTGGCTTCATAAGCGGGACAATGAATGCCGTACTTTCTCTCTTTACTGTAATCACTATTCCTTGGATGTTTGCATGTTATTACTGTGTGGTAGTTAACGTGGGCATGTTGCTGTTTGTGGCCAGCCTAATCCTGAATGACATGTTGAACCCAGTGACAACGCTTCTCGTGTTCATTGAAGGGCGCTCAACTTACTTACATGACAGCTTCTCGGTGTGGGGTGGGAGAGTAGACACGTGTCGATCCTGGTAAATAGGCTGTGAGATCGCAGGATAAAGATCCCATGTCCTTCTTCGCAAAGAGTAGGGGGTTACCCCCGGGGACATGGCTCCACTCTCCCTTCCTTTTCCCACTGACGCGATATGACCAAAACCGGTTAAAGCTTCCTGAATATACAACCAACCACAAGGGAATCACGTGTCACATACAAGTATGTAGTAATATGTACATATATAATCTAGGCAAGGCATTCTATACCTTATACAACTTTATTGTTTTATTCAGCTTTCCGTTTATGCTAAACTTAGCGAACAGGTCGCTGGTAACGATGAAGTCTGTAACTTGACAACGTGCGTGATCTGGTCTCTGTACCCATTTATGACTTTGGACACGGCCCCGGATCTTACTGTGATGTCCATGCCACCTGACCTTCATGACCTTTGACACGACCCCTGACCCTGTCTGATCTCTATACCCCGTAACCTTCATAACCTTTGACACGACCCTTGACCCTGTCTGATCTCCATCCCCCGTGACCTTTATGACCTTTGACAAGACTCCTGACCCTGTCTGACCTCCATACACCGTGACCTTCATGACCTTCTACGCGACCCCTGGTCCTGGTCTGATCCTCACGCCTTGTGACCTTGCTGACCTTTGACCCGGCCCCTGCAGGTCCGAGCCAGACGGAGTACGGGATGGTGCTACTGGGGATTCTGGTGATGCAGGACGTCTTGCTGGGCCTCCTCATGGCGGTCCTGCCCGTCATGTCCGGGTCCCTGACGACCGAACAGAGATCCCTGCCCGCCATAGCCGTCTATGGATTCCTCATCCTGGAACTCATTGCCGGTAAGTCTTCGCCCGTGACCCTTGAAAGCCACGTGACGCATCATATATATGTTGAAAATACATGCATTATACAAGGTCAACATGTACTCCTCAAGGTCGACAACACGTGCATTATACAAGGTCAACATCTAGTCCACAAGGTCGACAACCCGTGCATTATAAAAGGTCAAAATGTGGTCCACAAGGTCGACAACCCGTGCATTATAAAAAGTCGACAACACGTGCTTTATACAAGATCACCATCTAGTCCACAAGGTCGACAACACGTGCATTATACAAGGTCAACATTTAGTCCACAAGGTCGACAACACGTGCATTATAAAAGGTCAAAATGTGGTCCTCAAGGTCGACAACCCGTGCATTATAAAAGGTCAAAATGTGGTCCGCAAGGTCGACAACACGTGCATTATACAAGGTCAACATCTAGTCCACAAGTTCGACAACCCGTGCATTATAAAAGGTCAAAATGTGGTCCACAAGGTCGACAACCCGTGCATTATAAAAGGTCAACATCTAGTCCACAAGGTCGAAAATACGTGCATTATACAAGGTCAACATCTAGTCCGCAAGGTCTACAACACGTGCATTATGCAAGGTCAACATCTAGTCCACAAGGTCGAAAACACGTGCATTATACAAGGTCAACATCTAGTCCGCAAGGTCGACAACCCGTGCATTATACAAGGTCGACAACACGTGCATTATACAAGGTCAACATCTAGTCCACAAGGTCGACAACACGTGCATTATACAAGGTCAACATCTAGTCCACAAGGTCGACAACACGTGCATTATACACGGTCAACATCTAGTCCACAAGGTACCTACCCTGCAGGATAGAGTTCCCTTTGCAAGGAGTAGGGGATTACTCCCGGAGATGGCTCCTCTCTCTACCTTGACCCTTCCCATTGTCGCAATATCACTTGCAGAGGTTAAAGCGTCCTACATAAACCCATCAACCAAGCTGGATCGGTCAACGCCTAAAAGGTCTACATCTATACTACAAGGGTAACTCAGCGTTGTTAAGTGGGGACTTTATCCGGAGAAAACGGATGGTAATAATCGGTATCAATATAACTGTAAAATGTCACTAAATTATAGAGGGATATAACAACAACAAAATGTATAAATGTTTTAATCTGCAAACGAAACCCGAGCATACATTTTTACAGATTATGTCAAGTTCAGATGACAGAAATTTAACTAATTTTGCTTCCTTTGTGTATTCTGCATTTAAACGTCAAATGGAATTTGTTCAACAGTAATGCATGACCGGTTGTATATATGTTTTCATGTTTTACTGTGGGCCTGAGGCCTTATGATACAATACAGTGTATTATATATAAAAATAGCATGTGTTTGCTCTCCCCAGCGCTGGCCCTAGTCCTGGTGCTGTGTGTCGTCTTCTCCAAGGTGTTGGTAGGACCCATGTACAGACTGCTCTACCGCAAGGGAAGCCGGGAACTGCTGCTCCTGGGCACCATGGCCGTCGCCTTTCTCATGCTCAAGGTCAGTTCAAGGTCACTCTGCGTCCAGCGTGTTCGCTCAGAAAATAAATATGTAGTATGTGGAGTCATAATGTTCTTATGGGTTTTCCTTCATATCGAGTGCAACCAAGACGACACCAATATGACATTAGCACCAAGACGACACCAGTATGACATTAACACCAAGACGACACCAATATGACACCAACACGACACCAATATGACACCAACACGACATCAATATGACACCAACACGACACCAATATGACACCAACACGACACCAATATGACACCAATATGACGCCAATATGACGCCACTGGGACCATCTCTCTCCGCAGCTGACGGACTATGTGGGGATCTCCATGGAGTTGGGATGCTTCCTGGCGGGTGTCGTCATTAGTTCCCAGGAAGGCCACTTGGCGGAGGAAGTGGAACATCTCATTGGCCCAATCAAAGACTTCCTCGCCTCAATATTCTTCGCCTCTATAGGTCAGTGAACAATCTAAATACAATGTGGATGTAAAGAAACCACTCTTAATCAACCTAAGTTCAGGATGGATCGAAAGAATTTTGATTAATTATTGATATTTATCTATTAATTAATGACCTAAAAACAGGGTGTATAAGAAAAAGCCTACATGCCTCAGCCATATATGTATAGTGGGAGTTGAAAAACTATTTAAATCCAAGGTTTTCAATTTTAGTGTGCCTATGTGGATATTTTGTGTAAAAGTATTATGTTGATATTAAAATCCCATTATTATGCGCTATAAGTTCATGCCAGTCATCTGAGGAAAACGGCACAATTAAAGGCATTGATCCATTATATGGGGATTAACCGGCCACTGTGAATAGTGTTTTACTTATACATATTTGAATTATATTTGATTTCAGGTTTGCACGTCTTTCCTCAGTTCCTTGCTTATGAAATGACTGTCTTGACAACACTCACCATGGCAACAGTGGGTGCCAAGGTAACGCCTGTTTGTGATGTGGCCTTATGCAGAATCGCTTCGCACTTGTGTTTATAATTACGAGGGGTTTTGAAGTGGGTGTCCAGTGTCGATTTTTCGAAATTTTCTGTGTCGAATGTCGTTTTTTAACGATTTTTAACGTTTCCTATCACTTTAAGGCTAAGATCAGTGTCGTATTTTTTCCAAAATATGTGTCGCTTTTTCAGATCCTCAGTGTCGGAATTTGGGGGTCAATGTCGAATGACGACTTTTCAAATATGCCTGTGTCGCGTGTCGCCATTTACCCCTTCCAGACCCTATTACGACATTTGTGTACCTTTGGATGAGGTATATTTGTATATGGTTTATCTACCTTAGAACTGTAACTGGATGTTATATGCAATCGGCTAACAAACAAGGGAGTATAATATAACCGGTAAACTGCATAACATTTGAAACCTCAGTATGACCTCCACATGACTGGCCTCCACATGACCCTTGAATGCCCCAATATGACCTATCCAGGGCTGAACTTTGACCCTTGATTTCCCCAGTATGACCTCCCTAGGGCTGACCTTTGACCCTTGATTTCCCCAGTATGACCTCCCTAGAGCTGACCTTTGACCCGTGGTTTCCCCAGTATGACCTCCACATGGCTGACCTTTGACCCTTGATTTCCCCAGTATGACCTCCCTAGGGCTGACCTTTGACCCATGATTTCCCCAGTATGACCTCCGTTAGGGCTGACCTTTGACCCATGGTCCCCGATATGACCTCCCTTGGTATATACACCCTGGAGAAGACCTGAAGGGCTGACCTGACCTGACCTGACCTGACCGTGGATCTGACCTTTGACCCTTGTTGCCCGCAGTATGTGATAGGGGTCCTGGTGCTGGCCCTACTCAGCCGGAAGTCTAGGACATCATGGTACGTGAAGTGGATCGTCTCGGCCGGACTAGCGCAGGTCTCAGAATTCTCCTTCGTGCTGGGCAGTCGGGCAAGGCGACTGGGACTCATCAACAGAGAGGTGGGTAAGATGGGGCGGGGGGGGGGGGGCGCTGTGACTCATCAACAGAGGTGAGTAGGATTAAAGGTGAGAATTATAGTAATAATAATTTGATGTTTTATGTCTTTCATTTAGACATGCGTGAAATAGGGTAAGGTTAATTATACTGATGATAATAATATAATTTATAATAATAATAATTTATAATAATAATAATCTATAATAATTTATAATAATATGATTGATAATAATAATTTATAATAATAATATGATTAATAATAATTATTAATAATACTTATTCATCATGATTTATCAAAATACTTAATAATCATGATTTATAAAAACAATAATTTATAATAATAATTTATGTTAATAATTATTTATATTAATAATAATTTATAATACTAATAATTATAGTAATAATAATGGCGTTTTGTTTGCAGCTCTACCTGCTCATTCTCGGGGTGACCACGCTCAGTCTGCTCTTCGCTCCCGTCATCTGGAAGTCGACGTTATGGCAACTGAGAGTGCGCCACTCGGCGTCCTCTGGTGGCGGCACCACCTCGCTCAGCGCACTCTCTGCGCATGCGTTCCGGAGTCACGGGCCGCCCGGCACCCCGGGGTCCCCCACCCCGGTCTCCTTCAGCCTGGGCGGCGACCGAGGCCCGAGGTAGGGCTTCTCTCACCCCTACCCCCCCCCCCCCACACCGCCCGCCACCAGTGGCCCTTTTCACATTATTCAGTCTGGGCAACTTGAGGGTTGTGATGATAGGACTAGCCCCCCCCCCCCCACCCCTCCCTCTGTCGCTACCTTGTATCCCTCACCCCGGAAAACACACGTAGTTTCGGTTCACCGGGTCTGTCACTGTATGTAGCATGTGAACGTTGCTTCCCGGGGTGTGGGGCACACACCCTGCGGGGGGCGGGGGGCGGGGGCTCTTCAGCGTGTTCTGTCAGTTTAGCCACCCCGGGGTATATATATATATATATATACCCTGTCGGGCAACCCTTCCTCAAGGCTGCCTCTCGTGGCTTTGGCTTTCCGCTTTCAATCGACCTATTTCACTTTCTTCCATTTCCGTCGGCATCGTTTTCTCGCCCGAAGTGTAGAAAGTGATCGGTTCTGAGAGCGCTGACGTCACTGTCCCGTCATTCCATTCTCGTGTTGGGAGCCACGTGGTCCAGGCCACGTGACCCAGGGATGTCAATAGAAAGTCTTAATTACCCGGATGTTGTAAGCTGTCGAGGTTGTGTTTTCTGGTGACTTGTCATGTGTTTCAGTCTCTCGTTTAGTATTCTTCAAATGCGTTGTGAATGTGTCCTGTAACGTTGGCGGTTAAATGGAGGGCGCTATGTTAATTAAGGCCTATCTGATCTGGTACCTGGTGGTGTCGGGTGGGGTAGACGCAGAGGTACCTAACCGCACGTGCCCACTGTATGGCTTGTCAGTTTATAAGTGTCGCGTTTCTTGGGGGCATCGAAAATGCGTTTCTGCGTCTGTGTGGTGGTGACCTGGTGTCGTGTTTTGATTGGTGTAACGGTCTCTTGTCACGTGGCGATGGATATTTATGACGTCATACCGTCGATATTACTGTGTTTTGATTGGTGTAACGGTCTCTCTGGTTACCGTATCACGGACGTTCAAAGCATGCTAGCGGCACATTATGCATGGCGGCCATTTTATTTTTTCATGTGAGGGTAAGTAATTTTCGAAGAGTTGTAATTATCCTTTGTATGGATCGTTGGTGCGTGTACAATGATTCTGACCTCTATCTCAAGGTCATATAGCAAATGTTAGCAGCAGATATTATTAGCGCATAATATCCTTGGTACGGCATATCCGTTTCCATTTAGTTGATATTGAAGTTATACCAGCTGCATAAGCAAGCAAGCGAGCCCCTTCTGTCTGCTGGAGTATTCCGATGTACATCACGTTACAAGGTCGGCAATATCCTAACACAGTACCTATATCACCTGTGTTCATTCATTTGTCAGCACACGGAAAGAGCTCGCTCAAACCTCGAGATCCATATATGCTGGACTGCACAGAGACTTAACTAGCTACTATCTACAGATGTTGTGTTATCCTTTAGTCCGGCAATAACTTAGTCTAGCCTTTTTCTTCGTTGTGCCTTGCAGCGAGCAATCCTTCGACCTTGACTTTGTAGAGCAGACGCTTCCACAGTAACCGTTAGAAGCGTGTTGGGTGGCTGGTTGCCATGGTAGCAGCGTCTGCAGTGATGACCCGGTTTGGTTTTGTGGCCCGAGGCTATTTAAATGCTGATCATACAGCAATCTCACCTGATATGAAATATACAAGTTTACTGGACGCATTGTCTGAGCTTCTTCGTGTAAACTCAGGGGCGGATCCAGATAATATGGATAGGGGGGCCAGTTTCAGGGTCAGATCCAGATATACTGGATATGCTTTTCATATGTTTTAAATGGTATAAATTTCGACCCTAAAATGGGGGACCGGGGCCGGATCGTCTCCCCCCCCCCTCGGTGGATACGCCTCTGAAACTCGTTAGAAATGTATACGTAAGTTCATTTTCACGGTAAACGGAAAGAAAGAAGGTCAGAATTATAGTTAAGGCCTATCTGGCGATTCCTTTTTATATATGTTTTAACAGATATTTTTTCGTGGTCTTGGGGTCGTTTCGCTGGAATCTCCTTGAACAGAATCTCGTATAGTTCAAGTATTCAACGCAATGTCGGAGAGGAAAAAAGGAATTAATCTGTGAATCATAAATATCTCATCACAGGCTAAAGTTCATTGTCGCCGGCGCTAAAGTTAAAAAGAAGTAGCAAATGTAGGCTAAAATCGAGCGAGCTGAAGCCTCTAAGTAAAGCGACCCCTTGATCCTTGAAACAGTGCCATTATGTGCTCAACATGCCATTAAAACTCGTGGAAATGGTGAAGTGTGCCTACGTGCGGCTGGGTGCGGTGACAATGGCTGCTGACCTTGGATATCCGTCGGGAACACATTCATCCGAAAGATATCTACTGTAACATGTTGTAACTGTCGAAATGAATCTCCACTGAATTTTGTAAAACTTCACCATTATTGTGTTCCGTATCTGTGTTACTGAGTTTGGATATCCGCCAAATCGGGAGACCATCGCAGGAAATGTAACTACTGAAGTGTGTTTTAGCTGACGCAGCGAGTCTACTGATCTCTGTAACTCCGTCATTACTGTGACGTCTCCCGTCTCTGTGTTCACGCCGTGCTGGTCTAGTCAGGATAACGGGCTTCAGTCCTATCGTGCTCTGGTGACGGCGCCTTAAGAAATAACCTATTTGACACGACATGTATATGGCTGTAGTATGTGGAGATTTTTCCCGGGGAGAATCTATTTATTTCTGGCAATATTTTTTAGTTGCTTCATTTTGCTTTGTTTTTATCTTTTCATCGTTTTATTTGTTATTATATTCCTCGACTATTGTTTTTGCCCTTTGAATGTTCTGGAAAAACGCCGACCTTTGGCTGTTTGTAATTGACAATTCACTAGTGTTCGTTTTAATGAATGGTGGATGCCGCCACTTCCCGGCCAAGACGGGGTGGGTGGGGGCTGTGGGTTTGTATGGGTTATCCGTTCTATTTAATAGGGTGTGTACAACTGGAATATCATTTCAAATCGGGTGATGTCGTTCTCACTTAATCCACACAATGTACATTGGTACAATGCACGGGTATTGTGTTAGTGAACTGCTAGTGTCAATTAAAGTTCACCCTAAGGACATTTTCAAGTTTGGTCCCCATGAGGTCGCGCTGGTGGTGTATATCTTTGTACACACCGCTGCCATTCACCGCTTTACAACCAAAGCTCTTCGTCTATTGGTCGGTACTCTTATATATACCAATGTACATACCGAGTAGTGGCATGAAGAACATGCTTTCTATACATCTCTTTCTCTCTGTCTCTCTCTCTCTCTCTACGTGTATATATTTGCCTTTGTATGTAGTTTGGTTTCACACTTTTTCGTTGGCAGACCAATATCCACGTCTGAGCCGAGCACCCCTGTACTGGAGCAAGACCAGCGTATGAGAGTCGGCGCTCGGACACGGCAGAACTCAGGGTGAATCCCGGCTCCCCCCCCCCTCCCCTTACTAATTCCCTTAAATCGCACCCCTTCCGTCCCCACCCAACCCCTCCCCTCCCCTTACCAATCCCCTCACCTCACTCCAGCCCTTTCCTTACCTACACTCTCCCCAAATCGCGGAAAGGTCTCATTTAATTCCGCCTCCCTTCCCTCCCAACCCTTGCCTCCCACCCGCCTTCTACCCCAACCTCTCGCACCTTAACCCCTCTACCCTCTTCAAAACGATGCCCCCCCCCCTCAGACACACAATTGGGCACAAGTAGTATAGTCATACTGATTGATGAGCAGAACATATGAACATTCTTATCACAAATACTACGTTAAGGCCTCGAGAAAATGGCAACAGATAACTCCATGTAAAAATCTAAGCGGATATAAGTATTAGAATTGGGTTTATGAGGGTTCATATAGATATCAGTATGATGTGCAATCATGTTATTATTATTATTATTGTGTCTAAATAGTGTTTGTGATGGTATTGTGAACATGTGTCTAAATAGTGTTTGTGATGGTATTGTGAACATATGTACAAAGGTGGGGTTTTATATCGTATGGCATTCCATAGTTGAACATATCAAGACAGCATCTCGATAGCCAAAGACGGCTGGCCATAAAAGGTGTATGTATTTATATATATTGTGACTGGAGTATTGGCTGAACGTTGTCAATGGCGCGAGCGTCCAAAAGACTATTTATATACTGTGTATTGACGGAATAAAGGATGACTGTGGTGAGACTTGAACTGTTCGTGTGTCTTAAAGCTGAATAGGGGTGGGGGGGGGAGGTCGGTTTTCATATGTTAAATGGTATAAATTTCGGCCCTAAAAGGGGGGGCCGGGCCGGGTCGCCCCCCCCCCCCCCCCACAGGATCCGCGCCTGGTATATGCACGTGTAAACACAGGCCAAAATGTGGGGAGTGATTTCTACTTCAAAGCTTAATTCGTCTGAGGCACGTGCATGTATGATTTGATAATCTAACAACTTTAGCAAGAATACAATGGGGCTCTGATTAACATACCGTGTTTTGCACCTGTGAACAGTTTTTAATCGAAACTTGTGCTGTGAACACGACATCGATGACTGGGTGGCGGAGGGTGGGGGTCCGGGGGGGCAGTCACCGGATGACAGGTCTCACTTGTAACTTGTAGGATTACCTGTTATAGCGGGTTTACGCGGTACGATCATGCCTTCAACAGCGGTCGAAGCATCTGTCGGTCAACAGTTGACACGGTCAGACCGAGTTACCAA
The DNA here is from genome assembly GCA_964019135.1 of Arenicola marina. Classification (NCBI taxonomy): domain Eukaryota; kingdom Metazoa; phylum Annelida; class Polychaeta; family Arenicolidae; genus Arenicola; species Arenicola marina. Next base: position 9,449,364 of record OZ025254.1, on the reverse strand, counting down.
CCGACTCAACAATCATCGCAATCGCCACCTAGCAAACATACCATCAGAGCAGCATTCATAACGTCATGCATACAAGCCACACATAAGTTCATAACTGCCATAATGCAAAACAATATCGACGTGGTCATCTCAACGCTGATTGGATGAAATGCTCGAAGCTGATTGGTTAACATTTCCCAAATCGTCAAGTGGATCGAAACCTTAGGAACATGCGCTAAACTTACATTGTGTTGAAAATCGACCATCTAATATTGCACAGTTGACCGAACAGTTGATTTGTTGCAATGAACTTTACCATAATATCAGTATCATAATGTGTTCCTATAGTGTTCTGCCACGTCTTCGTGTCATGACGTCATCGTTGATAGCATCGCTCTCCCAGCAGAGGGAGCTTGTTCCTCACATCTCCTTAGCGCAAGCGGCACGCCACCTGCCGGGAGATCGGTGATACACAAGCCACTATCTTGGCGCTTGCGGCAGGTGACCGTAACTTAAGAATGTACTATACCCGGGAGGTGTGGGGGGGGGGGGGTGTCCTTTGATGCCCGTGAGAGCGGACATTTATGATGAAAAAACGTGCGACGGGGGGGGTGGGGGCTCTGAAAATCTGCGTTCATAAAGCGGGTTGCCGCGAAAAATGACCCCAACCGAACGGATTTTGGCGGTAAATGTATTAGGTACCCCCCCCCCCCCCTCCCCGCCCGGGTTGCTAGATACACACACAACTGCGAATATGCTCGAACCCATCTTAAAGTGTAAGCTGTCGTTGACGCGTTGTCACTCATGAGAGAGCATCTGGGACTTGAGGCCAGAAGGGTTAGACAGTTTATCGATCCTCCATCAGCTTTATTAGCCACCGGAGCCAGAACGATAAAAGTGTCTCTTGTCTCCGCGCGACCATAATATGTGGGCCCCAGGTGTGGCGTACTGCAAGATCTGTCTTGCCACCTGAATTATGCAAGCTGGATTTAACGTTCACTATAAATATATGCATTATTCGCATCTAAGCTTCAGAGATGCTGTTTTCTCCTGCAATAATTACGTTACGACTACCCGATAAATAAGATGTTAGCAGACTTTGTGCTACATAAAGGAACTGCACATTTTGTTCTGGCCTGTTCGGACAGATCTGGCGTTACGACGAAACTGGAGCACACAACCGTAAAGGCCTATTGACGAGCTAAAGCGAGCTTCTACTCGACTAAGCTCCGACAGATCAATGGACCTCATCCAAAGTGCTTCTTCCGGAAGAGTGCCTGCCATGCGATTGTGTCGCTTCTTCTCTTCCGATAAATGGCGCTGGCCCGGTAGCTCAGTGGGTTAGATCGCTCGCATTGAGTGCTCTGGCCACCTGAGAGCCTAACGGCACGTGGATCGATGGTTCGCGCCCCGCTGTGGCCATGTCTGTCTGTGTGGTCGCACGGATAAAGATTCCATGTCCTTCTTCGCAAAGAGTAGGGGGTTACCCCCGGGGACATGGCTCCACTCTCCCTTCCTTCCCCCATTGACGCGATATCACCAAAAGTGGTTAAAGCGTCCTGAATATACAACCCACCAACCCTTCGGATATAAGACCTCTTTGGCTTTTCATCCCAAGTTTGTGGAGATAAAAGCCAGATGGTATTCTCAGGTAGCGGGAGTTCAGCATGTACAATTTCTAAATGCGGTTATAAAAGGGTTTTGATGGAGGAAGATGGATGATTCGTCGCTCATGTGCCGATTAGTCTCTTTCCCAGCCGTCCATCCGCGACTGGGGGTGGGTGGGGGGGGGGGGGGGCTTCTCATTATGGAAGAGCTCAGCTGGTTGGTATATAGGCCCAAAGTTCTCCTCTCAGGTTGTCAATAGCATTACCCTGGGCGGACTGAACCAAGGCTCATGTCGATATTTAGCCTCAAAATCAATTTCTGAGTTCACGGTATGATGCCAATTATCATGATGAAACAGGTGTCGTGAAGACTCCTGTGGAGATGGATGGCGGATGGCGAAGGAATGCTGGCTGCCACGCACACAAGGTTTCATGCAAGCTCCCCGCAAGGTGGCGCTACGCAAACTTCGCTTTTACCGCTGCTTTCGGCCGGAGGCAAAATTTCAAGATTATTGAAAAACGGTAAAATCAGCTGTAATTTCTTGCAACAATATAATTTTCAAAAATAAAACATAAAAATAACGAGCCGTGTGTATTTTATACAGCAAAAAACATCGTGTACCCTTTCGAAATGTTTAAACTCTTTCTTTTCATCACCTAATACCGTGTGTTATTCGCCTTAGGCTGGGTCCCCGGTACTAATTTGTAGAAATGAGCGGCGCATTTTCCTATCAATTTGCGCAGCGCCGCTCTAGCGAGCGAGTGTAAAAATGTACTGAGGATGTAGGCGACAACAGAGATACAATGGAGCCCTAGCGGAGTGAGGTGAAGGCAGAGATTGGGCTTCATGGCGACTTGTTTGCGCGGCATTGGTGTGAACAACGCAAGAACGGATCCAGAGGGGAGGGAATACCTTTTCCGATCTCCGCCATTGGCATCAAAGGATTCTTGGAGACTCGCGATCAGCTGTTGGCAATTTTGAGGGATCATTATTCGCACAATTCCTGGTTCAACGCGAAGACCCTTTCCCTATTTACTGCGATCCGTTAATTATTTCAGTCTAAAACTTCAATACAAAACTTTAAATAAACTTTAGGTTAATATTTAAAGTAATATATTCTGTAAATGTTTGTAGTACCAACCTCTTCTCCATGTCTAATAAGTATATTCTGTCTTTAATTTAAACCCTAGAAGCCTGTGGGCTATCCGGCGAGAAGCAAATTTGTTCACCGGAGCAGAAGTTGGTGGCCGGCCTTATATCTCTGCGCGCCTGTTCGCTGTTCGGTTTTTTGTGTGATGTCGACTGCGGCTCGCTATCACGTTAAATAAACCGCGCAGTTTTATGTGGAAATTGTTGTTTTACAGACTCAAAGAGATATAAAACATGTGCATCTTAATTTTGAGATACTTCAAGCCTTGATTCTAAAATGTAAATAATCTAAGATGGCGCATGTAAGTAGGCTGCTTTAAAGATCAGCTTGTGGATAAATTAACATCATATACCCATGATGCTACTGCGTGTTAGCATCGATGCATGCTGATCACGCTTGACCTGGAAAGCCAACTGCACATATGTATATATGTGGAAATATGTGTGCATTACATTTTATAGCACGTCGTGTCTCGTGCTTTATTTTGGCGAATGCGCTCCAGCTCGTTTAGTGCATACCCAGCAGGCACGCCACCTTAATTCCTACCACGTTGAAAAAAGGTGGCATTTTGGGGCGTGGAATCGCCACGTTTTAGGTGCCGTTAAGTTCCACGTTGAATGGTAGTCACGTTTGATTTGTTATTTTAGGATTTGTTGTTATATTTATGGCTACTATACGGCATATAATAATGATAAATGTAGTATAATATGTTTATTTTTTATGTTTAAAATATTTAGTTTTCCTTTTTTTAATTAGATTCCTTTCGTGGTTAAACAGCGTGTATTGAACGTTTTCCGGCCCCACAATCCTCCAGGGTCCGTAGGCCTAGTCATAGGCCCCACTTAGACTTAAGCGGTCAATGGATTAAAACGCATGGCATTTGACCACTCTTATGTTTAGATTCTATTCACCAAACACACAGAGCACATTTACGATCGAACGAAATACGTTTAAAAAATCAGACATATCAGACATAAATTTGCCATGAAGACGCTATTTACAGCACTTGATAAAGACGAAAATTGACAATTTTCGTCTTTATCGGTGTGTTCGGTTTGTGTGTCTGTCTTGTCTGTTTGTAACGTAACGCATTATCTTTCGAGCGCCTTTCGACTTCAAAATTCACAAAAAGATGCGGACTGGCTATCGTCAGGCTAAGTTTGTAGATGGGCAATGTAGGTCAAGGGTCAAGGTCACAGGATTTTTTTCAAAATTCGCTTAACCATTGAAAGATATGGCCAAAATTCGGAAAAGTCCCTACTACTGTCACAGTTTTCATTTAATGACGCTCAAAATTATTTCACGTATTAGGTCTACAGGTACCTTATATATCGTCTTAAAATTTAGCAAATCGCCCGAATAGTTTTTCCGCAAAAAAACACCAAAGTTTAACATGGGACCCTACGGGAGCATTTTGGCGGGAATATAGTCTACTCAATTTCTCCATGAAGGGGACAAGTCAGACAAACAACACCTTGCGTGCAACATGACATTATTATTTGGGCGCGAAGAGCTATATCAGTCAAGGTCACGCATCAAAGATCAAGGTCACAGCAAGGTCAAGGTCACGAAACATGTTTTCCCGCGTAACTCCGTTAATATATATATGTATATGTGAATACACCGTGCTATTAACCATGGTGACAACCAATGGCCCAATTCAACACTGCGGTCTCGGGTCAGGAGGTCGATTTATCGCTTACATGTTCCCGCTCATGTAGCTGTTGACAAGTGACCGACTGTGGATTTATGGTCCGGGCGGGAGAGGGGAGAGGGGAGAGGGGGGGGGGGCGGTGTTGCATATGGTTAGGTATATACATATCTGCCACCCAAATGACACTTTTTCGGCACATTTTTTCTCTCAATGCTCGGAGCAGTAAAATGTTACATTTTTTCTGGATGTGCCCATCTGATATTGAAGTTGTATCAACATAGCAGCTCTTGACTAACTATTCCAATTGATATCGAAAGTGTTAAAATAAAATTTCAGCTCTTCGCCATATATCCCAGATGATATTGAAAGTGTTCAAATAATTAACCTCCTTCTAGGTTGTTATGACTCTCATTTTCTATTTTAGATGTCTTGTTTAACCAAAAAATTATCTCTCAATGACTACAAAATCTTACGTTTTTCTCACGCTCTGGCTCTCTCTTTGGCCTGGGTGGCACACTCACACCAGCGTACGTAACGTAGTGCCCCCCCCCCCTCCCCCCTCCCCCCTCTCCATGTTTTATTCATCAAGCAAAGACGATGTCTCTATCACCTATCCCATATGTATTATGGAATAACATATATTGACGACCAGTAGTTAGGTGCATGCTAACATTGATGACCATCGGCTGAGAGTGGCACAATCATGTCGCCACAGCTGGGAGCGGCGCGGGCCCCACGGTTACGAAAACAAGAACTCCGTGGGACACTGATGATGACTTTGGTTCAAAGAGCGTGTCTTTCCGGACATGCTGAACCACACCGCGACGTTATACGGGGATTGTTAATTGACACTAGGGCTATTTGTTGATTCCAGTAGCTTGAATATTGCATATGCTGAGTCCCTTGGTTTGAACTTTAATTTGAAAATAAAAGCGTCGTTTTGGTGTCAAGGCGTGGCGGAGACATTATATCAGCGGCATGGGTGAACGGTCTTACTAATGGCCCTTTCTGTCTTCGTATAACTTTAGACGTTATGAAGGGCAAATTGGGCCCTGCGGGCACTACTTTGAATCATGTGTGCACTGTATAAACCGATATTAACATACTTTTATAGGTACAACCGTGCTTTTACTACCGTCATTCCTGGAAACGAAAGTAAGATTGGAACGTACTGTATGTATTTATTATTCAGATGGCCATTCCACAACTCTTGATGAATTTGGAAGTCGATATCTGAAGGCGTTCGAGCCCAAATTGTCCACTGAGAGCTGTATTGGGCTCGCGGAAAGCGCAATTTTGCCCAATTTGGAACGCTAGGATACGGATGCTGGATGAGCACAATGTAACGGGTGCTGTTCAATGCGGGATATTTACCAGTTAGCGGGCGCTATTTTAAGTGAATACGTCCACATCCCGACTTTCTACGTGTGTTTGGTCACGCCGTCATCCCTGTTCTCAGACTCATCATTGCTAAATTATGGAGCTCTCTAGCGCCGAAACTAAGCGGGCTAAGCTTAAAGTCGACGTTTGCCCGTCTTTTGCAACCCGTCCCGACTCTCTTGCGTCGCAATTAAGCGAACGGCGGTCATCGCAACCCGAAGGAGTGCCGGTCGATATCGCCGTTGACTCATAATGGGAGCCTCAGCAAGGTTGGGTGCACCTCTTGCGAGCGCTCTAATGGCCAAACTAAGCGTCCTAGAGCAATTCTATTGCGATTTACCATAGACAAGCTTCGTGCAAAATCTGGGTTCCCTAGCTCAAATATTAACTGAGTTATGGCCCTTTGAAATTCGAAACGCCACTTAACGCGAGGTGGACGTCAACTATTCCTGTCACATCGATGCCATTTGGCACACATGACGTCACTGACGCTTACCAAATGAAACAAATTGGCTTCTAACTTTTCATGTTAGCTACTTATGAACTTATAGTGATATTACCTAGTGGTTAAATAGGTGAAAATGAAACGATTCACAATTTCGTCGGGTAACGTAAACTTGGACGTCTGTTTTGACGCACACGTTTCGGTACCGCGAAAAAAATTACCCACGGCAACATTTGTCCCTGGATATAAGGTACGTCAAATAAATCGGAAGTCGCTATGAGGCATAATAACCGAGTGACGGCCTTTGTAAAACTATGATGTCATGACGTCATGGTGGCCAAAGTTAAGCTATGCCTTGACGGAATGGCCAAAAGTTGCATTAGTTTATCATTGGGGAGGGACGAAGACCGAGGACAAGAACAAAGAACACTACAGGCAAAGTGATACAGCAACTAATTAGTTTATGTTACTAGTTATCTGAAGACGAAAGCTTCCTACCATTTGGCGCAAAGGTCACAGCTCTAGCATGTGTTTTGTGATTTTTGACGTTTTTCTGAAGATGGACACAATCTCTATTGACTCATCATTGGCGGCCCCGTAAAGGTGTCGTCCCACTTCGAAGCGCTCTAACCGTAACTAGGCAACATCTGCCTGATTAATGCATTAATTAATCTGAAGATGCTTATTGGCAACTAGTTGGCGAAAGGATTTCAATTTTAGCGTTTTTATCTGATTTTTGACGATTTTTCTTTTAAGTCACACGAATCTGTATGTTGATCATTAGGCCAGTGGCATCGTTGCCATGGAAACAAAAAGTAATATTGAGATCGCCGTGTTTTTCTTATAACTTGCTTTAAGGTGAAAGAACCTCACTGTGTGGCGAAGGAGACTGAAATAGCTTGAGCGGAAGTAGGTCATATTCACTCAAGTTCATTTTTCCCCATAGGATCCAATGTTAAACGATTTCGACTATATACCGAAAAGTAATATGGCTATATCACCATGTTCACACATTATGACTCAGCTTAGTATTATCCATCCACAGGTGCAAGCATTGAGTGATGGCTTGAATAGGACACTCGTGGGAGCCTCTGCTAACACCAAAAAGCCGTATCTTTCACCATTGGCCAAATTTCAAAAAAATCCTGTAACGTCACTTTTTTCTCCCATTGCATATGGTAAGCCATGTGGCTACTAGATATTATTAGTATCAACTAATGAAAAAATCGAAGTGTTGTTTGATGGAGGCCCTTGTGAAATACGCAACAAAACATTTTGCCCAGCCTGAGAGATCCAGGGCTTTAACATTGGCAGTCCCATAGATAAATGCCGTCGGCCCTGAAACCGGAAGTAAGATAGGAACGTATCGTTTTTAGTTTGCAGCTATACAGGGAACCGCTTTCCCTACAATATGACGCTACTCACGCATTTTTATAATTTTTTGCTAATTTTTGACGGTTTTTTGTAAGTACCGAAAGTGACGTCATCGTGACGTCACGTGACGGATAAAAAACTCTAAGATTCGACACATGTCATCCTAATTCATATTTATATGACATATTGGAACAGCATAGCGATAGCTTGATGCTAAATGTGTCAAAAAGCGTGAAAACTGACAGGTCATTTATTGCGTTTTCTGAAAAACTTATGACCTCATTTTGCTCGAAGATGAGTATTATATATCAAAAAATTATCAACACCCGAGAACTATACCTCAAAGAGCAGCACATTCGGAAACTTACTTAGTTTTTTTTTTTTAAATATCGCTGTGACCTTGACCCCTCGACCTGCGATGTAGCCCCTATGATGTAGCCCCAATGCCTAGCTATTAGTTACTAAAGACTGCGAACCGATGTATCCAGCTGTTAGGACGCGAGGAGACTTCCCGTTTTTGCTTGAAACAGACATACATAGCAGCGAACATACAAACACGACCGACCGACATATGGCGAAACTTGAAAATTTTCGTCATAACAATGCAGCGCCGTCGGGAACAAAACGAAAGTGGAGGGGCAGACGCAGGTCAAATTACTTGAGAGTGGGGGGGGGGGGGGGGTCCAGGTTAATTGATATGAACAGAAAATCGTCACATCGCAACATGAAATCAAACCTAGGACCATGGGCTATTTTTGGCAATAATGCCGTCTGTACGCTGTGTTAGGTTTTATAGTCAGACATACCACCTTTAAAAGGCAGCATATTTTACTTTGATAGCGTTACAACCACCGCGATTTTTAATTGCCCCAGACGAGGTCATATTGGATCAGAAACTGTCATACTAAAGTTGCTCGTGCAACAGTCCTTATATCAGACTATTGACTTTGCTACATGAAGAAGTTGTCTTGCACGTGCGATCTTTGACGTCTAACAGGCGAATGAAGGCGAGATGGAACAAAGGTGCATTAGCTCAATGTCTTGGCTAGGACTATTATTTAATGATCCACGAGAGGTACCTGTACCTCAAGGTACAGGAGACTGTTACTAGTCTATGTAACACGTATATCTTTTATATGGCTTTAACATTAACATTAACGGGTCGTAACATTTTACTTCCGGATTTTACTCGTCCTTGCCTTTTTACCCCGTATTATGCTGTGTTTGAAAGCAATAACGCAAAAGGTTGCGTCCCACTTACTTCGCTCTCCGCCATCAGCCGACCGTGGGAAAGATAAACATTATATTTCCTCCCGCGACCTCGGCTTGGATTGTGTCTTATTCTCCATCATCATGATCATGGAGTCCCCGCCTTCAAGCCAAACTGCGGAGAAACACATTAGTAAAGAATCCCCAGACACCTGTCAGTTTGGTTATCGTCATTTATTCAATTGAAATCTGCTCAGTCTGTTGACCGAAGAACACAACAGTTACAGATACACGGAAATCACATCTTTTCTTCCATTTCTTATCAATTGAAGCCACGGTCATTCTTTGAATATATAGGCCTACATAGCTCACGTCGTACTCACGCCTAACATTTCCTAACAGTTATCAACTGGTAACTGCTGCTTGTGAATGTGAATTATTAATGAAACTCGCTTACAACATTACAGGTATCGGCATGAACCAATCTGCCACGTGCTAACCACCCCCCTGCGGTCAAAGTTTGCGCTTATACCGCCCCTTCACCCCCACCCCCACCCCCCCGCAGCCCGCCTATTGAACTGCTGTTAATGGTTCACGTGACACGAGCGCATTCGCCATGTTACGCCCACTGAAAGAAGCCAGACCCTCACCCCGCCCCCCACCCCCCCCCAACGACAAAACGGCTGCCCCCTTGAATAAAATAATTCTCTCCTGCTTTTTTTGGTAGCTCAACACACGTCATTAACTTCACAGTGGAATTAGGCCCGTCCACCGCGATGACCTTCTCAGCCCCATAAGGTCACATGAGGCAAAGGTTAAATTTAACGGTTCAATATCCTGCTCCCCTCTCCCACTCTAATACCGCCCCATCCCCCCTCCCCCACGCCGCACTCACGCTGTCCCGCCCAAACCCATCGCCAGCCTACACGCAGCGTACACGCAGCGTACACGCAGCGTACACAAAGTGTACACGAAGCGTACACAAAGTATACACGAAGCGTGCACAAAGCGTACACGAAGCGTACACGAAGCGTACACAAAGTCATGAATTTCAAACGTGAGTTAACCAAAATTAGATAATATGTACAGAGGCCTCCAACACGCCTGGCTACATCCATAATACACCGTGGTATGAGAAACTGAGTGGGTACTGACCCCTACGACTTAGATAACAGGGCCCGGTTGCACGACGACCCCGTAAGATGCCCCCCGTAAGTCTAGTTACGGGTACCCGTAAGTGGGGTTTACGGGGTCCGTAAAGTTACGTTACGTCGGTTGCACGAAACCACTTACGCGCTCCCGTAAACTTTTTGGCGCGTTAGGATATTTACGGGGCCCTTAAGATCCGACAATGCACCGCGGTTTCAAGGTTTCTTTCCGCCTTTTCATTTAAGATCATATACATATATGAGTCGTTCTCTAAATTGACTAATTTTGTGCATGCCGATTGTCAAATAACGGGCTATTTTACCAATTACTTCTATTGAAAGATTATGTAATGCAATGGTCGCAGAACATCCTAATTTGATATTACGAACAACTTTATCGAAATTACACTAGTTTTACCTATTTAATTAAGGATTTATTTTCGTATTATGTAAAAAAATTATGCCGTAAATTGGTAACGCGTTTAGGAACCACACTTTGCCCCCCCGAGTCTCTCACTTTAAAATTTGCCTTCAGCATTATAACTGGCATCACTTACCATGGAAACTGCTAAATGATAATCTGCCGTCGACTCTTAGTATATATTTAACGGTTATATATCTTTTTTCCGAACTTTCTGAATCGTAACGGTACGTGATGCAATTCCGTCCTCTATGATTCATAGTTTTGTGCCCGGGGATCATACTTAAATATAACATTTATTTCTGTCCAATATCTCAATCGGTAATCTTCCAATTAGTGTTACAGCTCCCATTCACCGCTATCGATTTCGATGCTCACAAATTACGCTACTCGATTATTTATTTTATCAAGTAAGATTCCGTCGAATGTCACGTACCGTTATCGGCAATTTTCGATGCCATATATTTCTACTGGAGCAGCGTTAGTTGCGCGCGACCTCTTTCGGACGACGCTAAACATAGAACCGCGTGCTAGGGGCGTCTTTTCGCGCCGTTTCTTTGCCAGAATAAGGGACATTGAGGGGAATGTATTTTTTCCGTCCTCCAATCTTTTGATATCACGTCCGTTATGACCACTATGTCGGAGATAAATCAATGACGTAACAACAATATTTGGATATATGGCTCTTACTGTATTATCCAACATGGAATATCCTTAGGAATTATGCTTCCAAAACCTTCTTACTTTTCGCTTTCTGATGATATCAATTTATTTCTCCACTAGCATGGTAACGGTCGTGATTTTGGACACAATGGGATGTTGTAACGGTAGTGATTATGGACATACATTTTACGCCCTATCCTTTACCACAATGACTATTCGTGGTATATTAATTCACCACGGTTAATATTACATCTTGGCAACAATATTGTTACAAACTCTGTGTCATAAGTTACTATTTCTGGCTTTAGCGTCGATGTGCGTAACGGTAGTGATTCAGGACACATCGCACTCAGACGATGTGGTCTTTCGTCACGTCCGTTATCAGTACGAAAGTTGTAATAATTTTTTGCTATTCTGAAATCCCTACAGCTTTCAAGAAACCTGTATAGCCACAGAACAGTTTGCCGAACACAGCTTGACACAAAGGGAATTTGTGGTTATCGTTGTCGCCGATATTCACTGAAAGCGTGTAACGGTACTGATTCTGGACATAAGCGATTGATACACTTGTCGTGTCTTCCGTCACGCCCGTTATCAGTGTGAAAGTTTTGATAATTTCTTGCAATTTTGAAAACCCCTACAGCTTCAAAGAAACCTATGTATCTGCAGAAGAGTTTTCCGAACACAGCTTGACACAAAGGGAATTCGTGTTTATCGTTGTCACCGATATTCACAGCGTGTAACGGTGGTGATTCTGGGTATAAGCCAATGATACACTGTAGCGTCTTACAATGTTCCGTCACATCCGTTACGTCCTGCGTCACATCCGTTACAATGTCCCGTCACATCCGTTACGTCCTGCGTCACATCCGTTACAAATTGTTGTTTTTTAATTATAATTTCAATATTATTATTTATTTTATCTTCTTTTTTCCTGCTTAAACTTATATGTTGTTGTGTCTAAATTTATATTTATTTCTCAAAAGTCCTGAAAGTGTATAGGGGCAGAATAAAGCAAATTATAAGGACAACCTTTTGATGTCTGGAGTAATTTGTTTAGGAGATCAAAGATCGTATAATACCTTACATAATCTCAGAAATCATCGCGTTTCTGGCTCGACTGCTGAACGGAATATGTGCACTAGGCCTACCATAGATCTATCAGTAACAAAGTTCCTGCAAACTTCTTTGTTATGGCGAAGATAAAAAATTGAACAAATGCATTTCATGCCATTGAGGCGGGGATCACTCCGTAATAAAAATCTGACATAATTTTAGCGAGTTATCGCCGTGGGTGGGTGTTATATTGGGGATGGGGAGCCCTTGCCCTCAGTTGACTCTTTTTATTAGAAAATCAATAACAGTTACTGTCAGTTAGCCATATTCATTTTCCATTCATTGAACTTCAGAAATGTTACAAAATAACCAGCATGTCCCTTCCTTCTACTCTACATCTCTTTCTACATCCAGTGATTCTAGAGAGCAGAATTAGTTCAACGACCACGGAAAAACTGTCGCTTCGATTTCGCAGAACTTTTACCAATTTATAGTGATTGTCATGAAAAAGTGGCATGCTGAATATTATAGAAATCGAATCTGCAGTTATTGTGTTGTTGCCTATAAAGGGCAACGTATTCCAGCCACTACAACGCCCAAACCACCGTTTTGATGAGTCTTACAGTTAAATGCACATCTTTATTTCAATGATACTGTAAAATGCGTCGCTCCGATTTCCTGAACCTTCAGCATTTTATATGATTGTTATGAGGAGTTGGCAAGTTAAATTTGATAGCAATCGAATAGGTAGTGACCCCCACCCACTTGCTGACAAAGCCAAGTGATGCGCGTGAGGTGCACTCATGATTCTTGCAACATTGTATCGTTTATTTCTTTATTAACGTCATACTATAGCCATGGATGCACGCACTGACCGGGCGGGCGAACACACTGTCACTGTTAAATTTATTTGGTAGCCTATATTTGGCTAAATGTAGGCTAATGACAATGTTACAAATACAAAATGTTATCCCGACTGACCCAGTGGCAGTGGCTACGTCAAATATTGGCGCAAGTGCCCCCAGGCAAGCCCGCTTCTCTAGGGGCACAACGGTAACAATGTTAAAATCCTTCGACGTTAGTAGGGAATCGACTGTAGCTTTTATTATAATGCGGGCGCGTACAATAATAGTGCTTATGTATTCTATATACCTTGTTCTATCATCTGAGATCAAAAAAGTGTGTCGACACTAGGTTGTTTCGATTATATTTTCGCGAAGAAATGTTGGAGCACACAACTGTTCCCGACCAGCCATCCGCCATATTTGTTTTTGGCGGATGTCGGTACCTGTGAATGCGAGTTGGTTCCTCCTCTCCGTTAGCATGACTCTCCGCTAGAGGGCCTTGTCAGTCGCTCACTTTGAACTTAACGACAACAGCAGCGCCCTCTTTCACAGGTCATTGACTGTTACAAAGTTTGGGACCCAGGCTACATATGGTTCAAATGGTGGCGGGATTCGCCAGGTGGCGCTGCATATACATGGCGGTTGGTAGGGAAAAGTCGCATGCTCCAGCATTTGTTCGCGAAAATATGACTGGAACAATCTAGTGTTGACACACTTTCTTGATGTCAGAAGATAGAACAAGGTATATAGAATACGTAAGCACTATTATTGTACGCGCCCGCATTATAATAAAAGCTACAGTCGATTCCCTACTAACGTCGAAGGATTTTAACATTGTTACCGTTGTGCCCCTAGAGAAGCGGGCTTGCCTGGGGGCACTTGCGCCAACGTCAAATAGTGATACGTGTATCTGTTCAGACTTGCCCGCTTTGTCGCCTGCCAGCCTGCGGAGGTCAGGTGAATCAGATAATGTGGATTAAATCGGCGAATGTAAGTGACAATGTTTTAGCTCTGACATCAAAAAGACGAACACAATGGTTGCAAATGCAGACAGCAACTTTTAATTTCGAAAGCAATGTTATTTCATAAGGTATTATGCATGTTATGGTCCCCTTGACCAGTATCGAGCCTCAGTCTACATATTTACGAGTGGTCTATCGGCCACGTAAAGTTACGGGCTCGGCGGCCCTCACGTAAAACTTACGCGCCCTTCGTGCAACCCACGTAAAATTTTACGGGTAGCTTACGTGTAGCTTACGGGCCCGTAACCACTTACGGGGTCATCGTGCAACCGGGCCACAGGCCCGTATCTTGAGCCAACCAATGTCCCAAGCGCTCGGTTGATAGCGACTCACTATGGCATCGCTAGGCGGAAAAACTTGAAACTTGAAACAGATCTAAATTTACCGTTCTACTGTTAATCGGTAGATTCCTAGAGGAGGTGAGTCGGTCTGGTAACTCTGTTTACCAGTACATTCCATTGTTGGCAGACGCTGTAGTTTAATCGAGAGAAAGGACTCAATAAAGTTATATTCATGGACCTGACAATTCTCGGACCTTCAGGTTGTAAGCTTATCTCGTCCATGCTCCAGGCCACAAGTTCCCGACGTACACGTGGAAGAAGCATTTACGTCACGTTAAGTAACCTGCTGAAACAATGACGTCATTGTGATGTAATTGTGGAAGAAAATTATTGAGTGACGTGCACAAGTAATGACGTCATCGTGACGCACATTGTTCAAACAGTGAAGTCATCGTGACGCAGTGTGTTCAAACAATGACGTCACCTTAAGTAACCTGCTGAAACATTGATGTGTCATTGTGATTTAATTGTGGAAGAAAATTCGTGACGTGCTCAAGTAATGACGTCATCGTAACGTCATCGCGACGTAACATATGGAAGAAACAATATCTTGCTGTGACGTAACACGAGCAAACAATATGGTTACCATATTTTACCATGGTGACGCGGAAGAAAGAAACGAATCAGACGAAATTAACACGCTCATGATAAAAGATACATTTGGCACCTCTACACGCATGCGAGCATTTCTTCTTCCTGTCGGAGAGAAATGCAAAATTAAATCTGTAGCACCTAAAAAATAACTGCAAGAACACGACTCAGAGTCCTTACCTGGGCCGTAATTCATAATGCATGCTCGAAGACCACCAATGACTGAAAAAACTTCAATGTGCAATATCAACACGAAGATAATTAATATATATTTATATACATATATATCGTGTATATTACATATATACCTATACAATGATATCTAAATAATACACAATATTTTGATCAGTGCAAAAACTTTGGCCATCCACAAGATGCAGACTCTCTCGTTGCTAACGCCAACTCCGTCGTCCAGAACGCAAATAACAGTAAAACACAGATATGTCTGTATATGGAGATATTCGTTTTGTGTTGTAGATGCCATTCCCAACTTTACAAGACCGAAAACAATAAACTTCGAATGCAACGGGAATGTGGGGGGCATCAATTAATTATGCTGTAAGTACGCCCAATAATGCAAATATTGCACACCGCGGTCCCCGAAGAAAGACGTTTGTTATGTTTTCGGTAACAATCGAATCAATTTATGTTGCGTTGGTCAAGACCCATCAAATTAGACAATCTTTCACAATGCAAGATATTGCAAAATTTAAGTTACAGATGCAGGAAACAATGGAAGCATATATAATATGCTACTACCCATATGGACAAACGTTAACACCACGCAATTGGCACAAAGACTGGAAACGTCCCCCACGACTCCAGCCTCCCAGCCTCCCAGCCTCCCAAGCCGTGCACCACACACCCTGACGGGACACGAATCCACGACTCCAGCCTCCCAAGCCATGTACCACACACACCCTGGCGGGACACGAACCCACGACTCCAGCCTCCCAAGCCATGTACCACACACACCCTGACGGGACACGAACCCACGACTCCAGCCTCCCAGCCTCCCAAGCCATGTACCACACACACCCTGACGGGACCGGAACCCACGACTCCAGCCTCCCAAGCCGTGTACCACACACACCCTGACGGGACCGGAACCCACGACTCCAGCCTCCCAAGCCATGTACCACACACACCCTGGCGGGACACGAACCCACGACTCCAGCCTCCCAAGCCATGTACCACACACACCCTGACGGGACCGGAACCCACGACTCCAGCCTCCCAAGCCATGTACCACACACACCCTGACGGGACCGGAACCCACGACTCCAGCCTCCCAAGCCATGTACCACACACACCCTGACGGGACTAGAACCCACGACTCCAGCCTCCCAAGCCATGTACCACACACACCCTGACGGGACCGGAACCCACGACTCCAGCCTCCCAAGCCATGTACCACACACACCCTGACGAGACTCGAACCCACAACTCCAGCCTCCCAAGCCATGTACCACACACACCCTGACGGGACCGGAACCCACGACTCCAGTCTCCCAAGCCATGTACCACACACACCCTGACGGGACTAGAACCCACGACTCCAGCCTCCCAAGCCATGTACCACACACACCCTGACGGGACACGAACCCACGACTCCAGCCTCCCAAGCCATGTACCACACACACCCTGACGAGACTCGAACCCACGACTCCAGCCTCCCAAGCCATGTACCACACACACCCTGACGGGACCGGAACCCACGACTCCAGCCTCCCAAGCCATGTACCACACACACCCTGACGGGACACGAACCCACGACTCCAGCCTCCCAGCCTCCCAAGCCATGTACCACACACACCCTGGCGGGACACGAACCCACGACTCCAGCCTCCCAAGCCATGCACCACACACACCCTGACGGGACCGGAACCCACGACTCCAGCCTCCCAAGCCGTGTACCACACACACCCTGACGGGACCGGAACCCACGACTCCAGCCTCCCAAGCCATGTACCACACACACCCTGGCGGGACACGAACCCACGACTCCAGCCTCCCAAGCCATGTACCACACACACCCTGACGGGACCGGAACCCACGACTCCAGCCTCCCAAGCCATGTACCACACACACCCTGACGGGACCGGAACCCACGACTCCAGCCTCCCAAGCCATGTACCACACACACCCTGACGGGACTAGAACCCACGACTCCAGCCTCCCAAGCCATGTACCACACACACCCTGACGGGACCGGAACCCACGACTCCAGCCTCCCAAGCCATGTACCACACACACCCTGACGAGACTCGAACCCACGACTCCAGCCTCCCAAGCCATGTACCACACACACCCTGACGGGACCGGAACCCACGACTCCAGCCTCCCAAGCCATGTACCACACACACCCTGACGGGACACGAACCCACGACTCCAGCCTCCCAAGCCATGTACCACACACACCCTGGCGGGACACGAACCCACGACTCCAGCCTCCCAAGCCATGTACCACACACACCCTGACGGGACCGGAACCCACGACTCCAGCCTCCCAAGCCATGTACCACACACACCCTGACGGGACCGGAACCCACGACTCCAGCCTCCCAAGCCATGTACCACACACACCCTGACGGGACCGGAACCCACGACTCCAGCCTCCCAAGCCATGTACCACACACACCCTGACGGGACCGGAACCCACGACTCCAGCCTCCCAAGCCATGTACCACACACACCCTGACGGGACTAGAACCCACGACTCCAGCCTCCCAAGCCATGTACCACACACACCCTGACGGGACCGGAACCCACGACTCCAGCCTCCCAAGCCATGTACCACACACACCCTGACGAGACTCGAACCCACGACTCCAGCCTCCCAAGCCATGTACCACACACACCCTGACGGGACCGGAACCCACGACTCCAGCCTCCCAAGCCATGTACCACACACACCCTGACGGGACACGAACCCACGACTCCAGCCTCCCAAGCCATGTACCACACACACCCTGGCGGGACACGAACCCACGACTCCAGCCTCCCAAGCCATGTACCACACACACCCTGACGGGACCGGAACCCACGACTCCAGCCTCCCAAGCCATGTACCACACACACCCTGACGGGACCGGAACCCACGACTCCAGCCTCCCAAGCCGTGTACCACACACACCCTGGCGGGACACGAACCCACGACTCCAGCCTCCCAAGCCATGTACCACACACACCCTGACGGGACCGGAACCCACGACTCCAGCCTCCCAAGCCATGTACCACACACACCCTGACGGGACCGGAACCCACGACTCCAGCCTCCCAAGCCATGTACCACACACACCCTGACGAGACTCGAACCCACGACTCCAGCCTCCCAAGCCATGTACCACACACACCCTGACGGGACCGGAACCCACGACTCCAGCCTTCCAAGCCATGTACCACACACACCCTGACGGGACACGAACCCACGACTCCAGCCTCCCAGCCTCCCAAGCCATGTACCACACACACCCTGGCGGGACACGAACCCACGACTCCAGCCTCCCAAGCCATGTACCACACACACCCTGACGGGACCGGAACCCACGACTCCAGCCTCCCAAGCCATGTACCACACACACCCTGACGGGACCGGAACCCACGACTCCAGCCTCCCAAGCCGTGTACCACACACACCCTGACGGGACCGGAACCCACGACTCCAGCCTCCCAAGCCATGTACCACACACACCCTGGCGGGACACGAACCCACGACTCCAGCCTCCCAAGCCATGTACCACACACACCCTGACGGGACACGAACCCACGACTCCAGCCTCCCAGCCTCCCAAGCCATGTACCACACACACCCTGGCGGGACACGAACCCACGACTCCAGCCTCCCAAGCCATGCACCACACACACCCTGACGGGACCGGAACCCACGACTCCAGCCTCCCAAGCCATGTACCACACACACCCTGACGGGACCGGAACCCACGACTCCAGCCTCCCAAGCCGTGTACCACACACACCCTGACGGGACCGGAACCCACGACTCCAGCCTCCCAAGCCATGTACCACACACACCCTGGCGGGACACGAACCCACGACTCCAGCCTCCCAAGCCATGTACCACACACACCCTGACGGGACCGGAACCCACGACTCCAGCCTCCCAAGCCATGTACCACACACACCCTGACGGGACCGGAACCCACGACTCCAGCCTCCCAAGCCATGTACCACACACACCCTGACGGGACTAGAACCCACGACTCCAGCCTCCCAAGCCATGTACCACACACACCCTGACGGGACCGGAACCCACGACTCCAGCCTCCCAAGCCATGTACCACACACACCCTGACGGGACACGAACCCACGACTCCAGCCTCCCAAGCCATGTACCACACACACCCTGGCGGGACACGAACCCACGACTCCAGCCTCCCAAGCCATGTACCACACACACCCTGACGGGACCGGAACCCACGACTCCAGCCTCCCAAGCCATGTACCACACACACCCTGACGGGACCGGAACCCACGACTCCAGCCTCCCAAGCCGTGTACCACACACACCCTGGCGGGACACGAACCCACGACTCCAGCCTCCCAAGCCATGTACCACACACACCCTGACGGGACCGGAACCCACGACTCCAGCCTCCCAAGCCATGTACCACACACACCCTGACGGGACCGGAACCCACGACTCCAGCCTCCCAAGCCATGTACCACACACACCCTGACAGACTCGAACCCACGACTCCAGCCTCCCAAGCCATGTACCACACACACCCTGACGGGACCGGAAGCCACGACTCCAGCCTTCCAAGCCATGTACCACACACACCCTGACGGGACACGAACCCACGACTCCAGCCTCCCAGCCTCCCAAGCCATGTACCACACACACCCTGGCGGGACACGAACCCACGACTCCAGCCTCCCAAGCCATGTACCACACACACCCTGACGGGACCGGAACCCACGACTCCAGCCTCCCAAGCCATGTACCACACACACCCTGACGGGACCGGAACCCACGACTCCAGCCTCCCAAGCCGTGTACCACACACACCCTGACGGGACCGGAACCCACGACTCCAGCCTCCCAAGCCATGTACCACACACACCCTGGCGGGACACGAACCCACGACTCCAGCCTCCCAAGCCATGTACCACACACACCCTGACGGGACCGGAACCCACGACTCCAGCCTCCCAAGCCATGTACCACACACACCCTGACGGGACCGGAACCCACGACTCCAGCTTTCCAAGCCATGTACCACACACACCCTGACGGGACTAGAACCCACGACTCCAGCCTCCCAAGCCATGTACCACACACACCCTGACGGGACCGGAACCCACGACTCCAGCCTCCCAAGCCATGTACCACACACACCCTGGCGGGACACGAACCCACGACTCCAGCCTCCCAAGCCATGTACCACACACACCCTGACGGGACCGGAACCCACGACTCCAGCCTCCCAAGCCATGTACCACACACACCCTGACGGGACCGGAACCCACGACTCCAGCTTTCCAAGCCATGTACCACACACACCCTGACGGGACTAGAACCCACGACTCCAGCCTCCCAAGCCATGTACCACACACACCCTGACGGGACCGGAACCCACGACTCCAGCCTCCCAAGCCATGTACCACACACACCCTGGCGGGACACGAACCCACGACTCAAGCCTCCTAAGCCATGTACCACACACACCCTGACGGGACCGGAACCCACGACTCCAGCCTCCCAAGCCATGTACCACACACACCCTGACGGGACCGGAACCCACGACTCCAGCCTCCCAAGCCATGTACCACACACACTCTGACGAGACTCGAACCCACGACTCCAGCCTCCCAAGCCATGTACCACACACACCCTGACGGGACACGAACCCACGACTCCAGCCTCCCAAGCCATGTACCACAAACACACTGACGGGACCGGAACCCACGACTCCAGCCTCCCAAGCCATGTACCACACACACCCTGACGGGACTAGAACCCACGACTCCAGCCTCCCAAGCCATGTACCACACACACCCTAACGGGACCGGAACCCACGACTCCAGCCTCCCAAGCCATGTACCACACACACCCTGACGGGACACGAACCCACGACTCCAGCCTCCCATGCCATGTACCACACACACCCTGACGGGACACGAACCGACGACTCCAGCCTCCCAAGTCATGTACCACACACACCCTGACGGGACACGAACCCACGACTCCAGCCTCCCAAGCCATGTACCACACACACCCTGACGGGACACGAACCCACGACTCCAGCCTCCCAAGCCATGTACCACACACACCCTGGCGGGACACGAACCCACGACTCCAGCCTCCCAAGCCATGTACCACACACACCCTGACGGGACCGGAACCCACGACTCCAGCCTCCCAAGCCATGTACCACACACACCCTGGCGGGACACGAACCCACGACTCAAGCCTCCTAAGCCATGTACCACACACACCCTGACGGGACCGGAACCCACGACTCCAGCCTCCCAAGCCATGTACCACACACACCCTGACGGGACCGGAACCCACGACCTCAGCCTCCCAAGCCATGTACCACACACACTCTGACGAGACTCGAACCCACGACTCCAGCCTCCCAAGCCATGTACCACACACACCCTGACGGGACACGAACCCACGACTCCAGCCTCCCAAGCCATGTACCACACACACCCTGACGGGACCGGAACCCACGACTCCAGCCTCCCAAGCCATGTACCACACACACCCTGACGGGACTAGAACCCACGACTCCAGCCTCCCAAGCCATGTACCACACACACCCTAACGGGACCGGAACCCACGACTCCAGCCTCCCAAGCCATGTACCACACACACCCTGACGGGACACGAACCCACGACTCCAGCCTCCCATGCCATGTACCACACACACCCTGACGGGACACGAACCCACGACTCCAGCCTCCCAAGTCATGTACCACACACACCCTGACGGGACACGAACCCACGACTCCAGCCTCCCAAGCCATGTACCACACACACCCTGACGGGACACGAACCCACGACTCCAGCCTCCCAAGCCATGTACCACACACACCCTGGCGGGACACGAACCCACGACTCCAGCCTCCCAAGCCATGTACCACACACACCCTGGCGGGACCGGAACCCACGACTCCAGCCTCCCAAGCCATGTACCACACACACCCTGGCGGGACACGAAACCACGACTCCAGCCTCCCAGCCTTCCAAGCCATGTACCACACACACCCTGGCGGGACACGAACCCACGACTCCAGCCTCCCAAGCCATGTACCACACACACCCTGACGAGACTCGAACCCACGACTCCAGCCTCCCAAGCCATGTACCACACACACCCTGACGGGACACGAACCCACGACTCCAGCCTTCCAAGCCATGTACCACACACACCCTGACGGGACCGGAACCCACGACTCCAGCCTCCCAAGCCATGTACCACACACACTCTGACGAGACTCGAACCCACGACTCCAGCCTCCCAAGCCATGTACCACACACACCCTGACGGGACTAGAACCCACGACTCCAGCCTCCCAAGCCATGTACCACACACACCCTGACGGGACTAGAACCCACGACTCCAGCCTTCCAAGCCATGTACCACACACACCCTGACGGGAATAGAACCCACGACTCCAGCCTCCCAAGCCATGTACCACACACACCCTGACGGGACCGGAACCCACGACTCCAGCCTCCCAAGCCATGTACCACACACACCCTGACGGGACTAGAACCCACGACTCCAGCCTCCCAAGCCATGTACCACACACACCCTAACGGGACCGGAACCCACGACTCCAGCCTCCCAAGCCATGTACCACACACACCCTGACGGGACACGAACCCACGACTCCAGCCTCCCATGCCATGTACCACACACACCCTGACGGGACACGAACCCACGACTCCAGCCTCCCAAGTCATGTACCACACACACCCTGACGGGACACGAACCCACGACTCCAGCCTCCCAAGCCATGTACCACACACACCCTGACGGGACACGAACCCACGACTCCAGCCTCCCAAGCCATGTACCACACACACCCTGGCGGGACACGAACCCACGACTCCAGCCTCCCAAGCCATGTACCACACACACCCTGTCGGGACCGGAACCCACGACTCCAGCCTCCCAAGCCATGTACCACACACACCCTGGCGGGACACGAAACCACGACTCCAGCCTCCCAGCCTTCCAAGCCATGTACCACACACACCCTGGCGGGACACGAACCCACGACTCCAGCCTCCCAAGCCATGTACCACACACACCCTGACGAGACTCGAACCCACGACTCCAGCCTCCCAAGCCATGTACCACACACACCCTGACGGGACACGAACCCACGACTCCAGCCTTCCAAGCCATGTACCACACACACCCTGACGGGACCGGAACCCACGACTCCAGCCTCCCAAGCCATGTACCACACACACTCTGACGAGACTCGAACCCACGACTCCAGCCTCCCAAGCCATGTACCACACACACCCTGACGGGACTAGAACCCACGACTCCAGCCTCCCAAGCCATGTACCACACACACCCTGACGGGACTAGAACCCACGACTCCAGCCTTCCAAGCCATGTACCACACACACCCTGACGGGAATAGAACCCACGACTCCAGCCTCCCAAGCCATGTACCACACACACCCTGACGGGACCGGAACCCACGACTCCAGCCTCCCAAGCCATGTACCACACACACCCTGACGGGACACGAACCCACGACTCCAGCCTCCCAAGCCATGTACCACACACACCCTGACGGGACACGAACCCACGACTCCAGCCTCCCATGCCATGTACCACACACACCCTGACGGGACACGAACCCACGACTCCAGCCTCCCAAGCCATGTACCACACACACCCTGGCGGGACACGAAACCACGACTCCACCCTCCCAGCCTTCCAAGCCATGTACCACACACACCCTGGCGGGACACGAACCCACGACTCCAGCCTCCCAAGCCATGTACCACACACACCCTGACGAGACTCGAACCCACGACTCCAGCCTCCCAGGCCATGTACCACACACACCCTGACGGGACCGGAACCCACGACTCCAGCCTCCCAGCCTCCCAAGCCATGTACCACACACACCCTGGCGGGACACGAACCCACGACTCCAGCCTCCCAAGCCATGTACCACACACACCCTGACGGGACTAGAACCCACGACTCCAGCCTCCCAAGCCATGTACCACACACACCCTGACGGGACCGGAACCCACGACTCCAGCCTCCCAAGCCGTGTACCACACACACCCTGACGGGACTAGAACCCACGGCTCCAGCCTCCCAGCCTCCCAAGCCATGTACCACACACACCCTGACGGGACTAGAACCCACGACTCCAGCCTCCCAAGCCGTGTACCACACACACCCTGACGAGACTCGAACCCACGACTCCAGCCTCCCAAGCCATGTACCACACACACCCTGACGGGACTAGAACCCACGACTCCAGCCTCCCAAGCCATGTACCACACACACCCTGACGGGACCGGAACCCACGACTCCAGCCTCCCATGCCATGTACCACACACACCCTGACGGGACTAGAACCCACGACTCCAGCCTCCCAGCCTCCCAAGCCATGTACCACGCACACCCTGACGGGACTCGAACCCACGACTCCAGCCTCCCAAGCCATGTACCACACACACCCTGACGGGACGCGCACCCACGACTCCAGCCTACCAAGCCATGTACCACACACACCCTGACGGGACCGGAACCCACGACTCCAGCCTCCCATGCCATGTACCACACACACCCTGACGGGACACGAACCCACGACTCCAGCCTCCCAAGCCATGTACCACACACACCCTGACGGGACTAGAACCCACGACTCCAGCCTCCCAGCCATGTACCACGCACCCCTTGACGGGACTCGAACCCACGACTCCAGCCTCCCAAGCCATGTACCACACACACCCTGACGGGACCGGAACCCACGACTCCAGCCTCCCAAGCCATGTACCACACACACCCTGACGGGACGCGAACCCACGACTCCAGCCTCCCAAGCCATGTACCACACACACCCTGACGAGACTTGAACCCACGACTCCAGCCTCCCAAGCCATGTACCACACACACCCTGACGGGACACGAACCCACGACTCCAGCCTCCCTAGCCATGTACCACACACACCCTGACGGGACTAGAACCCATGACTCCAGCCTCCCAAGCCATGTACCACACACACCCTGACGGGACACGAACCCACGACTCCAGCCTCCCAAGCCATGTACCACACACACCCTGACGAGACTCAAACCCAGGACTTGGTGCAAGTTGAGCGGCTCACGAACAGATAATAAAGTTTATAGTAGGCATCATGATTAGCGTGTATCCTGCATTTGTTCCGGGTCAAAAATGGCGCAGCCATAGTCTGGGCTCGCGTTAGCATTCGCCAATAGCCATTTGGCGAGAAAATTCGGGATTTGACGATAAGAACTTCCTGGACACTCGCCAAAATGGCGAATATAAAATTTCAACTACAAACACATTTTTATTAATGTTTTTTTCAACAAATGGAACCAGAAAATCCTCGAACCATTATTGGCTAATGTTTTTCCACGGAATTAGCCAAATTGGCTAATGAAAAAAATGTCCTAGCGCGAGCCCAGATAGTAAACTTAGTCGTTAAAAAAAAAATGATAATGGAAACTAGATAACTTTAGTGAT
The DNA here is from genome assembly GCA_964019135.1 of Arenicola marina. Classification (NCBI taxonomy): domain Eukaryota; kingdom Metazoa; phylum Annelida; class Polychaeta; family Arenicolidae; genus Arenicola; species Arenicola marina. The sequence continues at coordinate 9,423,750 of OZ025254.1, read as the reverse complement.
ATTTCTCGGTGTATATCAGTCCATCAGTCGCCTCCGCCCCCTGGACCTGGACAGACTAGAATACTCTGACTTGGATTGTTCGAGGGAGATACGAAATTGGTCCTTGACCGTAGCTCATATATAGCACGGTGTCACCTCGGATACTCCATCCCCTGTGAAATACTCCCCGTTACCTTTAATTATACCTTTAATATAATGCTTATATGGTACCTACAGCTTGAACAGACTCCGTACAATACTCATTAATACTGGCGATAATCAGTTGATTTGAACGCCCTAGAGAACTTTCCGTTCAAGTCCTTCAACCTGAGATCCTTCAACAGTCGTCCGAGAGGGCCGTAAAGCGACTGAAATCGCAGCACGCTGTACTGCGCAAAGGGCGAGGAGGGCCCAAACCACGCGACCACCTCGTCCGCCGTGGGACCGTCCGCGGCGGCGGTTTTGGTGGGGGGTGCAGGAGTGGAGGCTGGGGCGGGGGCGGGGACGCCGGCTGGGGCGGGGGCGCCGGCGAGGTCGGCGAGGGCGACGGGGGCGCCGGCGAGGGCGGCGAGGTCGGCGAGGACGGCGGACCGTGTGGGTAAGACGACCCGGACGGGGCCGGCGAGCGTGGAGTTCTGGGCGGGGCGTGGCGCCATACTAAGCACGGGCGACACGGACCCCTTGACGGCCGCCGGGACCTTGGAATGTGCCAGAAAGACGTGTTCTCGGTAACGACCGGCGAACTGAACGTCGAAGTTGGCGATTTTGAAAAACGTCCCGAAGCTGCAGCGCTTAGCGGGGTTCTTGCAGGCGCCGTAGGCACAGCCGTGGCAATGGAATGCAGGTAAAATGAGCGTCCGGTTGAGAAGCTTGGCAACGGCTAGCGCGTTCTTCAGGGACTGAAGCTCCTTGGCCTTGGTGCCTTTCTGCCCGAAGTCGTCCGGGTTCTCGTAGACGAGATACTTGCGGGTGGGACTGGAGTAGTAGCCATCGGTGTCCACATCCCACAAGCCGTACTCTTTGAAGCGATAGACCTTGGCCTCCCCGGAGACGATCCAGTTGTTGTGGAGGATGACGCACAGCTTGCAGGGATTGTCCCCGGTGAACATCCTCTTGGCGTCCTCGAAGAAGACCTTGCCATTGGGGAAGTGGCTGTCGCTCAGCATCTTGACGGAGAGCTGCTTGGCCTTCACCATGGCTTCCATCTTGCGATCGATGGCCTTCTGGTTGGAGATCTCGGGCTTGGCCAGGCCCTGCTTCCAGGCCTCCCGGTGGAGCAGGATGGTGGCGTTGGTGGGGCGCGCCAGGTAGAAGCCGCTGTTGCCCTCGATCACGTCCTTCTGGATCTGAATGTCGCAGTCGGCGCACTCCATGTGCTGCAGAGGGTTCTGGAAGAAGACGATGTCGACGTCAACGATGAGGACGGAGAGGTTCAGCTTGAGCGCCTCCAGGATGATTTTCGTCTTCAGGTGCGTCTTGCGCTTGAAGGCGCGGCTGAAGTAGCCGCTAGAGGAGCCACCGTCCTTGTCGTGAATGTAGTCGAAACACGCGATGCCCATCTTCGTCATGATGGGGCAGACGCGGGTGTCGGACCCGACGAACAGGTAGTTGGCGATGCCCAGTCGCTGCAACGACGAGTAGTACACGTTGAGCGCCATATCCAAGTAGCCGTAATCCACCGAGAACAAAATGATGACGCCATCTTTGGAGGCGCGTGACGTCAGAGCGGCGCGAAACGCAGTGTTGTTGGCCCCGAACGACTCGTCGAGCTCCGCGTCGTCATCATCACTCCCCAAAGCGCCCTTCGCCGACCCGAGCGCCTCACTCAAGAGTTTAGACAGGGACCCGAGCACCTGCTGGAGGGCCCCGGCGTCCGGAGCCGGCGTGGCTGTGGGAGGGGGGGTCTGTATGACCGAGAGATAGACCCCGTCGTTGACTTGTACCGGGGAGGGCACCACTATCTTCGTGAAGAAGAAGATGAGGGTGGTCAGCACCCCCGCCGCCAGCACCAACCTCCAGGTGCGGGTTACTGAAAATATAATATAATATATATAATTATTATTATAACTCTTTGCCAAGAAAGAAATGGGATCTCTATCTTGCACGAACAGCAGTTGCACATTTGCGCCGGTGATATTCGAACTAGCCCCAGTTATGTGGCTGTATGACGTGCAAAAAACTGACAGGCACCACAGGCAAAAAATCTGTCAGAAATTTGCCCGTCCTACAGCCACAGAACTGGGGCTAAGATTCGAACCACGCGTCGGTCGATTGGTTTGGTCCAGCATAGTATACTCGACAATTGCCAAATGCGCCACCTACTGGGCCACGGGGTGTCCCCTAAAGCATGACAGTAACATGTCGAAGAGCATAACCCGGACATATATATATACACATACATGCCTGGGTTCGATTGTTGTAGCGATGTCATTATTTCCACATCGTCTTTCATATAAATTAACCTCCACATTTCAATATTATTTCAAAGATCAATTAGTTCAGTCTGACGTTCCAGAGCGTTTCTCAATAAAAACATGTAGATCTATGTATAAATATGTCTATCATAGTTATGTTATACACATGGCCCAGCCATCCATAAGAGGTTATGATTATTAATGAGTCAATATTCAGTTAAATTTTGAAAGTATACGTCCTACCATGTGTTCTATTATCGTCTGTAGATGGACATATAAAACGGAGACCATCATCCCCACATTTACAGTAAGCTGTCAGTCTGAACACTGACATTGATTAAACTCGGTGACACATAATGATATACACTTTAAATTGTTACACATATAGTGATATACACCATAAATTGTTACACATATAGTGATATACACCATAAATTTTTACACATATAGTGATATACACCTTAAATTGTTAAACATATACTGGAACACACCCTTCATGGTCTGTGCTTGGTTCGGGGAGTGGTAGCAGTTTGAGGAACTCCCCAAGTCAGGTCATCGAGTTCCGTCGAACTATAACTAAGCTGAAATAAATAAACAAATCTATAAATACAAACTTGTAGATCACAGCTATGAGCTGTCATCAATTCTCACGAATATACCTCGAAAAAGAAATACCGAAACTAAAAACCTAGTTTCGGAAATGATAACTAAAAGAAAACTCTTTGCTTTACTCACATGATACCGCGTGTTATTAATATTAGGCCTAGGCTGGGTCTCTGTAGACTTTGCAGTATTTGTCGATTTGCAAATGGCGCGGGGTGAGTGCGCATGCAATGACAAAACTTGCAGTCGTAGAACGCAGCACCCAGCGAGTCAACGAAAGATCGAGCGAGTGAGTTTGCACAGCGGTATGCAAGCCGATTAAATGCACGCAAAACATCGGTGTCTGCAGTGGATGACGGCTGAGGGTAAGCAAGTGACGTCACAGACAGCGCGCGCTCACCTCTAGAAACAACTATTCTGGGTACAACGCGTCAGCGGGTCCCTATACTTTACTATGGCCCTCAAACTAGACTCAGTGATGTTTTAGATAAGAATGCAATGTTAGATTTGAAAAACATATGGAAAAATGTTTGGGGGTGTACCTTCATACTTGTACTAGTTTTATATCGCAAGACGCTGGTTTTTTGTGCGTTTCACGCCATTACAAAGAGCTCCTTATGCTTTGTATATGGGGCGGTGAAGCGTCACGTACCCAAAACCGGATTCGCTGTGGCCAGCACACGACTGACGGTCATAACTTGTTGTGAGGCAGAAACCCGACACATACAGTGATTAATTAAATAAAGCAGAATAAGGCTCAGAGTACTCCTAAAACAAGAATGAATTAACCATACGAAGAGAAATTAGTTGGTACATCACTCCGTACTGGGTGTGACGCCTTCGGGAGTCCATACAATCCTTACGACGTCTAGGCACGCTGCGGATCAGGCGGCGGATTATGTCTATAAAATGTTTTTTGTAGGGTCAAGTGTTACGGCCGTTGATGGCTGCCCCATGCAGCGATTGGGGCATGAGCGCAGTTTGATTTAATGATTGAAAGTTCCGATCACGTGAGGCGGTCAGACCGGGTAAACACACGAGGTTGGCAACTTTGGCTTGTAACTGGACAATTTTCTCTGTTCCGTTTCTTCTTTTCACCCCAGACGCCCAGCGTTGTAAATATTATTTCTCTATGTTTGTTCATGAAGCTATGGACAGTGTTTGATTATATAACTAGACTCGTCGACATTTAATTTTGGATGGTTTGCTCATTTATCTTCGTTCTCGATGTCTTCCGTGCAACGCGGATAATATTGTAGCCTGAATGTTCAGATGGTACAGTCTTGACACTTGTTCTTGTGACTGTTACAGTAAGCCTCAGACTGTCAAACTGTCACGTCTGAACATTCAGGCTAATAATATTGTTGACGTTTTACAAGACGTATTGTGAACTATAGAGGGATTGTACCTGATCGTGTAACGTCTTCGTTAGTGTTTTTGTAACTCTGCTTCTGTTATGGTATACAAGCTACCTCCTTTTGTGACACGCATATAAATATTTTTTCAGATTAAACCGTGCTTCGTGCCTAACATGAACAAAGCCATCACAATCAAGTTTCACGCATGAGTGCCCTCGGGAATTTGTTTTTAAGTAGCACGAGCGTTGAGCTGGGGCTCAATAGACAATAGACCTTATAGCCTGAAGTCTTCATCAAGTAAGATGACATTAGGAGTGCAATCAATACCCATTTCAATAAAAAAAAGGTATTGCAAATGTGCATTCCAACTTACTGTCGAACTCAAATGGACGCTCAAGGTGTCGAAATGATTATGAATTGGGTTCACAAATAGAGACGGTCCAGGCTGTCAATCGTTCAGTCCTTGTTGCTTTTATCCAATCATGTGGCGATAAAGGTCTTCCACGTGCGCTATGTCTGACCAACAAAACAGCATGCCACTGTCTTGTCAGTTTCAGACATGAATATTTTTCACTTCTGTCTACCAACATCTATTGTTGCCACTTTCATACTCATGATTAACGAAAAAGGTCTCAAGCGTGGGCGATGCTTAGTGTCGGAGTAGGGATCCGTCTATCGATCACTGAGATAGTATTACTCAAAAATGTGCTCCCTCCTTTGAGCAGCGAATGTTGCAGATCTACAGGGGCCTCGTTCGCAAGCGACCGTTAGTCGACTAATGGTTGACGATTTGGCTGCCGAACGGTGATTTGTCCAACCTTCTAGTCGACCAGAACGAACCATGCCGCCACCCACGGTTCCTCTGGTCGATTGTCGTCCAATATGGCGGAGGGAAATGAGCATTAAGCGGTGTTCGCGTCATCTTTGTGGCGTATACTTAATCTGTAACTTCGTTTGCAAGTTGATATCCATTTAAACGAATTAAAATATAGCATGGTTCATACGTAATTGCTTATTTTGCCAATTTATCATGTTTTCGTGCTAAATGTTCACATGATCGAACTAACTGTACGCTCGTTTACAGTACCCTTATCTCTACTGTTTAGATTTTTGTTTGGGGGGGCGTTGGTACTCCTTCGGTCACCAAGCCGATACAGTGAGGCTCTAGCCAAAGGACACAGGGTGAATAGTTCTTTGTAATACAATTCAGTGACGATCCAGAATTTTGCACAAGAGGGTCAGGACACACGGCGGTTAAAGGTGCTTGTTATTGGTGTTATTTCCGCCATGAGACCGATTGTCAACCCTTTTCGACTATCCCGCGTTCGGCATTAGGCTGTAATGCGCAGGCGCAATGGCGAAATCTAGGTCAAGAAATAGTCGACTAGCTGTCGCTTGCGAACGAGGCCAGGATAATGAGTCTAGTGCCTACATTCGCCTGCCGACTTCTCGCTTGAACGCCCCCACGTACCATATAACGCCGCAGGTCACCTGCCTGGGCAAATTTACTCCTCGTACACAAAACTGTCTCAGTACTTAAACGGACTTGAAATACCATGCCTGTAAAGTAAATATGCACTTTACAACCTTACCTCAAAAAGCTAGGCATTTTTTTAGGCAGATGGATTCGCAGCATGTAGTCAGACAATAAAGAAAGAAATTATGTCTTGAATTGAATTAAGTATTCGATCCGTTTTCTGACGCTGAATAAATGCGTGATAAGGTGGAAACGTTAAAAAAGGGGCACATGCCACCCTCTCATGGGCCGGCTGGCCAGCTATAATCACAATAGCGCCTATGGTCGAAGTCGAACAGCCATCCAAGGCCATCGTTGCGGCCTAGTTTAGTCAAGATGACATCATTCTTGACGGACTACGGCAACTACAGTCCAGAGCATAGTCGGTGGGGGCCTCAATATGGCGGATGGTGGTGGACAGTGCGAACAGTAAATTTCGTTTATCTTTCCATGATCCCTCATAAGTTTGGTTGGCGACAATGAAAACTTGTTAAATTTCATGTCATATTATTGGCCAAATTCCATTGGTCCCTGTTACATGTTTATGGCGCGGTAAAGATTGCTTTCAGGGTACATATAGTTTAACAGCAAATATGTGTTTTTCCCATTTCGACTTATGTGAAATAAAGTCCCAAAATACCATCACTTTTCAATCAATTCTAAAAGAGCCCCCTTTCTGAACTGGCCACTTCCACCCTTTTTTTACGGACGAATACCCCCTGGTGAAAAGGCAGATTCGCTAACTTGAGCACCAAGCTGCGTAATATGTGCATCTGTTGCGACTATAGTCCACATACACCGTTCGACTCGCTAATCGCCAAGTGACATACTGCGCATGCGTTGTACTATTCAGATCACTGGGCTGTTGCCACCATAGTTCCCCCAGCCGAAAGCAGCCCTAGTTTAGAGCATTTCTTGAACCGGGCAACCTTGAGCACTGAATACAATTTCTACGGTTGACCTCAACGGTGCTGGGGCAACGAAAGATTTTAGAAGGTTGTTTAGGCGAAGACCAAAATAGACAATCCCTTGTCGTACGATGACAATGGAAGAGTTAAGAGTAAAACATATGCCAAAAAATAACCCGGCGCCAAAGTTCAAAGCGCTTCCTCTGATCTCTATATAGATCTAGTTCTATAGTTCGCAAGTAACATGGCTAATTAATCCACATCAAATGAATTCGTCCGATACGGTACCAGTAGCACAGTACAAGCTAACTAGTGGTGTATTTGAAACCAAACTGGGAATTCGAGTCATTTTCAATTTTCGCGTAGGTATAAAGGATTATTCTGATGGTTAAATTTGACGTGGGGCAGAGACCAAGCGTAAGCGGAGCGCCCTCTACCGGCACATCGTCGTGACCTATATCGGTGGAGGCAAGCGTAGCGCCGCCTGGGGAGGTCAGAATGTATATCACCTTGCGGGAGATGTCCCGCGTAGGACCCCCCTCCCCCCCCCCCCCCCCCCGAGTCAGTGCAGGCATAAGAGTATCACATAAGAGTTACATAGTCCATTAACCAAAAACTCGACGAAGACCGCTACCGCGTGGAATGCGCCCGCCCCCCTTTCTCCTCTGTAGCTCTCTCTCTCTCTCTCTCCTCGCATCAAGTCACGCTGCAAAGTCCCCGCCCCCCTTTTTTGCATCCGCCTCTGTGCACAAAAGGGACTTAAAACATTAAACGACAATCGTGTCATTTGATTCAGTCGAGTGCCTTCCTAGGGGCGGATCTGGGGGGGGGGGGCTTTTCAGAGAGCACACCCCCCCCCCCGGTCGCAAGTTTTCAGTGAGCACCCCCCCCCCCTCCTTGGCAAATTCCTGTAGATCCGCCCCTGTTACTTCCATACATCTAACATGATCAGCAGGAAGTGATTCACCAATTATAACGACTGTTGAGTTACATTTTCACGAAATGTACGAAAAGTTACTCATACACTTGTTAAAAGCTAGGGAGTCCCTGGACCCCCGCAGTACCCGTGGCTGATAGCGAGCGACAGTCTTTCTCTTAGGCTTTAGCCTAGTCATTCCACTTGTCTCGTATCTCCCAATCTTGTAGTGGCGAGAGGCCCACAAAGCGGATCTATACCTGCCCTGAGGCTGATATTCGTAATGAACGTGACTGATAAGAATTTTCTTTTTTGTACAATGAATTATTACTGGTGTCTACACATATGATATGAACTCCAGGGCAGGCAAATACAATGCGGCATATAAGCTTACCGTTATAATGTTTGATGACATTTCACTATAGTCTATAAGCCAAAGGCAAAGGTATCCCTCAGGCCTCATGCAATCCGTCAATCGTGACAATGGACACATACATCTTTCCCCTGTGCGACTGGGGCCGGGTAAACAGCCGGGTAAACAGTCATAAAAGTCTATCGTCCGTATTATATATAGTGCAACGGGTGGCACTACCCAAATTGCCATCAGAAAAAGTCCGAACAATATTATCTGGTAGACAAACCTACACAAAATATGTGTAGACCTAGATCAACATCCCGGGGCCGATCCATACTTTTGGGCACTATTAACCATTTGGGGCCATTATATTATATCTTCCTCTAAATACCAGACGAGCGACTCTGATGTAGTGGCTAACGCTATACACCGCAACTTAATAGTATGCGGAAGTGTCCCCCTTATATAAATACATGATATCGAGAGCCCTTCCGCTCCATGTGTACGTTGCCACCGGGACTCTAATGTGGGGGAAAGAGTCATTCTTATATCCTCCACCGTACCGGGAAATTCCTGGGTCCAGTTTAACCAGTGTCTGCCAAATACGGCCTAAAACCCCTTTCTATTCAAAAAGCCAGTTGCCAACTGTAAACACATGCGTATGTTTTGACTAATATGTACACATATGTTTGTAAAGTTACAGAGACGCATTTAAATAAATACGGGTACAGCATACACAAATTGAAAGTGACTCCCTTGCCCCGACACTGTGTGGCTTACGTCATGCTTGCAGATACTTGCATCATGCTTATACTTTGTTAGTTACCTAGGAATTGTTCAAGTTCCAATTTGGTAGCTACGCAACCAACGTATGTCATAAAGGATCGGCGTTTCTCATGTGCAGTCCACTCTTGCCCCCCCACCACCCCGATGACACAGACACAAACAACCCCATCCCAAAGATTGCAATAAATCGAAATAAAAATTATCAAATCCTTTTGGCCCTATGTCAGTGTTGTCTTACAAAGCTTACTTAATTTGTACATTGTTGTCACTCCAGTAGTGACATGTCCAATGAATGACTATGAAGTCCTGAAGCACAGACATATGTTCGAACATTGGTCGGAAGACGAGTGGTTATCACAGGCGAACTGACTATGGCATGTAGGCTGTAAACAGTAGTGTCAACTTTGCCGTCGTTGTTGCCAGCTCTGCCACAAATGTAACGCTTGAATTCCGTAACAGCGTCAGTTAATGAATACTCATGCGACGATTTTCACATAGATCTAGATCTAGATCTATGAACTTGCTCCCGTGGTAGATCTATAATAAACGAAACATTACCTTAAACTATAGGCTGTTGACAGTGTTGTTAGGTTCGCAGCATGAAGACCGGGAAAATCTCATATCCTCGCCTAAGCTTAAAGGCTCGGACTGGATATGAGAGACTTGTGCTGAGCTAAATCCGTCTCGCACTCGAACGGCATGTGCATTTTCGAGCACGAACCGTGAATATCCCACCGAGGGGACAAATAGACTATAGTACAGAATCCAGTGGCAGCGTGCGGGATCGGTTTATCCCGGACCTGGTCGAGGCTGGTGTCACACGGCAAGTGAAATTTGCATCCAATAATAGTAAGTTATAAGAACAATATTCGGCCTCACCTGACGTAGGCTCGCAGCAGGACTACATGTAGGCTACATGGGTAGGCCTAGACCACACGGGCGGTGGTAGCAGAGATCGTGGTAGCGAACGACAACAATTAACTAAAAGATCAATAGGCCCTACCACGGCTTAGTGCCAGTCGGGTGGGGTTACACACCTAACCACCGTCGCTCCTCGTCTGACAAAGCGTGCGGTTTCGCGAGGCAATCTTATATCCTTTTTTTGTGTGTGTAAATGTGTTCTTCTGTGCACAATCAACAAGCATGGGTTGGGCATTTGTCAAGCCTATTCCATGACAAGTCCCACATGTAGGGTCCCAGAGGGGTATTTTCGACACGGCGACTTTTAAAATCGACAACGCGACACTGGGGTTGTCTTAGAATCGACATGCGACATAAGACTTAGCGACAGGCGACATGGAACTTTTCTTAAAATCGACACGCGACATGGACCTTTTCTTAAAATCGACACGCGACATGGCTACCCCCCCTCAGGGGCCCTACATGTAGATCATTCTCTTTGATGCTCAAGATGCATGTCAAGGGGAAGGGCGGGGGGGGGGCACTGTTATACGAATCTGGTGTGGGGGTTCCGCGGTTGCCCCATGATGCCTGAGAGAGCGGACATTTGTGATGAATTAAAAGATACCCCTATAGAGCGGAAATTTATGATGAAAAAGATACCCCTATAGAGCGGATATTTGAAAACTTGCGAAACCGAAAAAGGGGGGGGGGAGGGGCCCGCGGAACCCCCCGCCCACAGCAATGTAATAAGTACCCCCCCCCCACCCCCCACTGGGGTGCAAGTATAAGACAAATATGACAAAATGTGATTGCCCGGGGAACCTTGCCTACAATACGCTTCTCTTAACATCAGTATCCAATTTTACAGTATAGTTGAGGTAAGCCACCCATAATAGCAAGGTAAGAGAACTCTGTATTTGTGATTATTTTATGAAAGTATACCCAATTACACACCTTCTGGTGAATGTTTGGGATACTTTACCGTCCCGTTAAAAAAATATTCTCCATTTTCCAAGTATACCCCCATTTCACAAAATGACCAAAACTTGACATCTACCACGAATATATAATTTTGCTACAACTCAGCTCAATATTAAGTCATTATCATCAGTAATAGCTCTTTGGAAAGCTTAAACCTAGTGCAATGCAGGAATGATATTCAACAATGTAAATAGTAGCCACAAAAATAACAGAATGGCAATAATAAAGTGCAGTTATGCAAAAACAGGACCGTTTTTGCCAAAATTCGAAATCACAAACCTTCACAAAATTGGCTATAATTTCATCAAAAATGAAAATCTTGATACCAAACCACGTTTAAAAACTTCTAAAAACATAGTTCTTGTAATAAAAATAAAGAAAAATGTAGGTAGCCGTGCAAATTTCCCGAGAAACACGTCCTGAAACTTGAAAATGTTATTTCAGAAATATTTTTTGGAGCAGCCTATTTCACGCCAATTATAAGTAATTTATGCCTTGTGCTCACATTTTAATAAATCTGATTATATATAATGGTCTCCGATATAATTATGATCTGCACGAATGTTTTCTGAACTATTTACACGTTTTCCCCATGTTATTATCTAAGCAATATCAAAATATTGGTTAGGGCCTGTCTGTGTGTGGGGAACACTCTGTCGATCTGTCCATCTGTCCATATCATCTATCCCGCCCGCCCGCTAATGGAACGAAAGGCGGGTATTAGCCAGGGTGCTAACGAGGGTAGTTTCACCGCCTTTTCATAGGACCCGCCATACTGCAAAATACGCTGGACCTTGGGTTCGAGAAGCCAACCTCAATGCATCAACACATTGTGGCAACAAAGGCCAAAGCTGTAAAACGGAAAATCTGGGAATAAAATCGATTTGTGACAGTATATATGGCCTATATAAGACCTGGCATCGTAAGCAATATCGCAATATACCTCCGCCCCCCCCCCCCCCCCCCACACACACACATCCAGCTTCCTCCTCCTCCAACCGACGTTTGGATGATAAATATCCCACGTCTTTCGTCGCCAAGAGTAACGTTAGATGGTTCCTCGTTCCGGTGAAATGACTCGTCTTTACTTACACCCCCTATGCGTCCATGGGCCAATATTACGAACAGGAGCTCGAGAGGGATAGAGCGCTGCTATTTCTAAACATGCTAAATGCGTGGACAAACAGATGAAATCGACCACTTTATGTTTGTGTTGGGGTGAAAGAGGATTCAGCTGTTCTCAAATGGATCACTGTCGAGCAAATGATGAAACCGGTTTCGTTTTTGCCGCGTATGTGTTTGCATCATCCATGGGTCATATTATATCTATACTAATAAAAAAGAAGAAAACAGCCCCTTTCTTAACTCAATCAACCCCTGTTTTTCTAGCCACCCGGCTCGCTCCGCTCGCGGGACGTCCAGCGTTCGCAGTAATAAGCGAAAGAAATCACAGTATGACAGTATTTTGTTTTATACGTCAAATAGTAGCAGGCAGAAGGTAGACATTGGGCAGAAATAATATCGATATATAATAATATTATATATCCTCGATATATAATAATATCAGGGCCTTAGCCATAGAATGGCATGGGAGGGGGGGGGGGGGGGTCTATGTAAGTCCATGCAGGCTTCGATAACCCTTGTAATCAACCGCCTAGTCCCGGGCAGCCGACGGTACTAACTCATTGCCTCATTGTTCAACCCTTTACCAAAACGAATTAGCGTAATTTATTTCTTGCCCTGAATACATGTATATGTTTTGCGTATTTAGCGGATCGGCGCTTCCAACAATTTATGAAAACACAACTATCTCACGCGAGACGGCGACTACATCCTCCTCCATCTCTACAATACCCCCCTCCCCCCTCCACCATGCTAATAGGTAAAGGTTTTCGCTTACGTCCCACAGACGATACGTTTTTGCATCGATGATTCAGAGTTCACTACATATTGAAATGCCTGGGTCTATACGTCCTCTTCAACTATAAACATCACGACCTGGTTTCTGATTGGGTGACAGAGGTCACGTGAAATTCAGTGTCAACGCCCACCAGAAGCTCATTATTTTATGGGTGACAATAGCTGTTTCTACACTTTAAATACAGGTCGTTCTAATATTATTTGTTTCCTTTTGGGAAACGTATGCGGTTTTTATCGCTTGTATTTCATTCGCTTGTATCATTACTTGCCCTTGGTGGGCCTACATTGTACACACGATAAGGTCGAACTTTGCTCTGTCACGGGGTCGCTTGCTCAAAGCGAATTCGTAGAGCGAGTGAGAACCTGGCCATACGCCTACCATGCGATGTCGCCATCTAGCGGCTGCAGTTGCAAACAAGACTCATTATCGGGCAGAGAGCCGCTATTCCGTCCCTCTGTACAGTCTACTTAATCAGAGGCGAATGCAGCTCGTCTTCACAATGAAGGCACTACGATTAAGCAGTGTGACAAAAGGCAAATTTACGCATATATATTTCGATCACTAGCCGCCCCGCTCCGTCTAGCGTTCGTAGTAATAAGCGAAAGAAATAACAGTATGACAGTATTTTGCTTTATACATCAAGTAGTAGCAGGTAGAAGGTAGAAATTGGGCAGTAATAATATCGATAATTATATTGACATAAATTGAGACCGGGAGCTACGGAATAACGCGACATAAATGTTAAGGATATTTAAACACTTTCTGTGCAATGATTGTGCATCATGCGATAACGTTGACATGTAAGAGCGACAATGTTGATACATCCAAGGTGGACCAAGCAGTGCATACAGTGGTTCGGTTGGATATACGTTCAAGGCGGCTGCTGGTCCCAATGTGCTCTTGCATATACAGCGGCATAGTGGGACAGACAGCTTCTTGTTATTAGTATAGATTTATAGATTTCTTTGAACTACATTCGTGTGCTGCAATTTCGTTACGAAAACCAAGTTTGGTGGGCGAGGGGGGGGGGGGGTATAGATATGGTCGTATTTGCAGCGATCACACATGGTGCGGGCATGAGCACAGTCGTGCAGTCGCGAAGGGCCATCCACGAGAAGGGAGTCACAGGGAATTAAGCGATCCATTACGCTAAAAAAACCCTCACAAAGAAAAGAATGACGGGGCGGTTTAAGAAGCAGCCGGTGGCCTACGTCATATCACCTGACCTGGGTCACTGGCCTTGGACAAGGCTTGCTATCAGTCGAGCCACTAGGATACACCATGATGTGAAGATCTGTCCTGAGGTGTCCTGTTCCCTACTCGATCGATAAATTCTCTCATTGGCTAAATATATCAGGGTTCGATTGGTCTAAGTTCTAGGCTGGACCCCACGAAATGGATCTTTGTTGCTAGTGGTATAGGCGCGATGATCAATACAAGCGCTATGCTTGGAAAAAAAGCGTTTTATGGAGATAAATACCATATTTCCATGGTATTATTAAAGCATGTATAAAATAAATGTGCATGTCTAACTTACATTCAGATTACGTAACGCGGCCCTGAATGCTCACGGGGCGGTATTCATAAACCAAAAGCTGCTTATGCATGAGACTTGGCATGCTCATTATAACCGGGTTACTGACGTCGTCACCGTTGCATCTGTTTTATCTATTGCTACTACAGTGCCATCACATCTTATTGAAATGGTACGGAGAAAACCACAGAGAGTCGGTGTGTCAGTATCGGTGGAATGGCTCCTGGAAACGTGATGCGGAGCTTAATTATGGTTTATGAATACTTAGGGCACGCAAATTTACTTAACGCTAAGTGGAATATTTGTCGAGCGTTTATCTGTCACACCGGAAACTTTTATTTATTAATATAATTAAATTTAACTTTTGGATTATATATTCGACCACTACGAGGTTACGAAGGAAGGCCACTTTTCTTCGTAGTTTACGCATTCGATTTTCCCCGGACTCTCTTGCGTCGATATTAGGCAACTCAAAGCAGCCCCTAATCGATATTCATATTGACTTAATCATTGGCGGCAGAGCAGGCTCTGGCGGCGAAACCAAGGGCCCTACGTCAAATCGTATCGCCCACTGAGTTATCGCTCCATGCCAAATACCGGCTCTATAGCTCAAATATACCGAGTCAATATACTTCAAAGCGTGGACCCCTAGCAAACAAGCCACTGTGATCCGCAGCTAGGGTGGCGGTCCCCTAGCCCTGGTACATGCCTCTCTTACCACGCCCGTAAACGGAGCTAAGGTGAGAGCCATGCCGCTGACACGGCCGAAAACAAGAAATCGGCAGAAATCGCGGACCGGTGGCTCAAGTTGAAGTTCATTTACCAGGGCTAGCGGTCCCCAACCCAACATTCACAGCCGTCGCATGAACGTTCTGCTGGATCCTGGGGTCGCAATGAAGCTTGAGTGCTTGCAATCGGACTTTTATCTGGTCAAGAGGTTACATACAGAAGAAGAGTTAGGGGAACGTGGGGCAAAATGGGGACTCGGGGCATAACGGGGTGGGGTGATATCTCCATAGTTACGTGGCCTGGCCTGGCGCAATACTTTTATACCAGCAGCTTACGTCATTTGGCACTCGCGACACTAAACGGGGAATCGGTAGGAAATAACATGCGAGTATAAACAAAGATTTGTTATTTTATTCAGTTTTGATGCAATTTCTCAGCTCGTCTCGATGATATATGACAAAACATGCTTGCAATCCTAAAGTCCCGAGGACATGGGGAACTTTTTTTTTATTCATTAACTGAACCTAGCGACGACAGAATGGCCATTAAGTCCTATTTTAATTACTGCACGTTAAACAATGGCCCCATGTTGCCCAAATCTGACCCAAATTGCCCCATCTATGGGGTAAAACGGGGCAATTAATCCTTTATTTAGTTTTTATTCTAATTTTGTAATTTGTCATTGGTAAGGCATGCCAGTCGGCTTATAACGTCAAATGACCCTGTGTAATGTTTCAACAAAGTGTGGTAACTCTTGCCACTGTTTTACCGATCCCAATTACCTAAAAAGCTTAGCGTCCCCATTTTGCCCCACTCTCCCCTACATTGATTAATCATTTAACAAATTTAATTATTAGGTGGCTCTAGTGCTAGCGGCCTCCTTAAGGTAAGCTACCCATAATAAGCCTCGGCGATTTCGAGCAGACCTCGGTAAACATCGACAAACACCGGCGGGCGGTAGCCCTGAGATTTTACGCAGTCTTAACGGAACAAAGCAGGAATAAAACACATCAAAAGAAGTGGTGACATAGGTAAAATGAATAGAGGATCGTATAATAAGCTTCGGCGATTTAGAAAAGAACTATGTAAACATCGACAAACATCGACGGGTGTCAGTGAAAGGGGAATCCCTAACTCGTTACGTCATTCACAGGGGAATCCCCAATTCGTGACCTCATTCACAGGTTATTTCCCCGAGAATGGCTCTTCGTGATAAATTCGGAAATTTTAGTAAAAGGCATCGAGAAAACTTGTAAATAATTCAGACAACATTCGTGTAGATCATAATTATATCTGAGACCATTATATATACCAGATTTATTAAAATGTGAACACAAGGCGTAAATTACTGATAATTGGTGTGACATAAGGTGCGGCAAAAAATATTTGTGAAATAACATTTTCAAGCTTCAGGACGTGTTTCTCGGGAAATTTGCACGGCTACCTATACTTTTCTTTATTTGTATTACAAGAACGATGTTTTTAGAAGTGGTTTGGTGTCAAAATTTTCATTTTTTATGAAATTATAGCAAATTTTGTGAAGGTGGTGTTTTCGCATTTTGGCAAAAACTGTCCTGATTTTGCATAATTGCATTTTATTATTACCATTCTGTTATTTTTTTGTGGCTACTATTTAAATTTCTGGATATCATTTCTTCATTGCACTAGGTTCAAGCTTTCCAAAGATCTATTACTGATGATAATGACTTAATATTGAGCTGAATTGTAGCAAAATTACATATCCGTGGTAGGTGTCAAGTTTTGGTCATTTTGTGAAATGGGGGTATACTTGGAAAATGGAGAAGTATCCTAAAAATTCACCATAAGGTGTGTAATTGGGTATACTTTCATAAAATAATCACAAATACAGAGTTCTTTTACCTTGCTATTATGGGTAGCTTACCTTAACTAGAGTCTCCTCGACTAAGTGTGATTTATAATTAGACAAACATTGTTCGGTTTATTTTATTATGTACACACTTTGTTGAATAAACGAATCCATCCATTGCTTGTATATAAGTAGCGATGCCAGCACTAACAGATGGATTCCATCTATGTTTTCTTTGGCACCTTAGACCTGTAGGCCTCAAATACAAATAAATTATTTACTACTTATACCCTTGCCCCGGCAAAGACAGAGGCGACGTCGGGAGAAAGATTATAATAAGAATACTTCAGGAGGCGATGACACAGCAGAGACAGATCAGGGCCGGATCCAGAAGGGGGGGGGGGGTGCGACCCTGTCCCGCCCCCCCCCCCTTATAGGGCCGAAATTTATACCATTTAACATATGAAAACAAAAACCGATTTTCTGGATTCGCCCCTGCAGATGTTAAAAACTTAGTATCATATATACATTGTCCTAGACTACTTTCCGTCATTTAAATATACACAACGGTTTATTCGGTAGGCTTTATCAGTAAAATAACTAACAACAAGTACCCCGCCCCCCTCCCCTCCCCTCCTCACATCTTCGCGTTTCTATGGCAAGGGAGAAGCCCAAACAAGGATGATTGTTATGGCAACTCGATGACATCGAGCCTAACACCATTTCGAGTATTCAGCGTATCGAGCTTCCACGAATGTACTCGTGCATGGATGGGGCATTCTCCCGCCACAACTGTCCGCATGGTACCAGGTTCAACTTTGATAATATCATTATTTCGATGACATTTGCCATCCTGCTACGGACCATAAAACCTAGCTCACACTGCGCCGGGGTTGGCTACGGTTTACCCCGGTCCTTCCCGGTCTATATACCGGGACGAACCGGGGCCATCTCGCAAAACGCTGGCGTGAAAACAGTAGGCCATGATTTTACTACGGTCCTACGATTCATCCCGGTAGTTTTTAACAGTTAAAAATCACCGGGACGACCTACGGTTCGCCACGGTACACCCTGGATTGACTGCGGACTCGCTACGATACCCCACTGACTGAGCTCTATACTCACCGAGGCGTGAAGCCACAGGCGCTCAGATCTGCTGAACCCCCGAAGCGCTCCCCTCTCAGGCACCGCCTGAGAGGGGGGCGTTGTTTATTTACTTCGGGGGTTCTGTCAGCAGATCTGAGCGCCTGTGCGTGAAGCGCAGAATTTTTCTACCCCTACCACACACATCAGTCGCATGGGTGACCCATTCACCAGATGGCACCACTGTACGATGGTGTTTATACGGTATTGATCGGCATTCAGCATCTAAAACCGTCCCCCAAATCTGATTGTGTGAACGTCATGTACCATAGTAACCTATTGCGCCATATCTATGGCTACAAAGTTCAACACTTAGGCCGTCCATTACAGATATGTAGGGGTGATATCAGCGTGACACACTTTCTTGATGTCAGAAGATAAAACAAGGTATATAGAATACGTGAGCACTATTATTGTACGCGCCCGCATTATAATAAAAGCTACAGTCGATTCCCTACTAACGTCGAAGAATTTTAACATTGTTACCGTTGTGCCCCTAGAGAAGCAGGCTTGCCTGGGGGCACTTGCGCCAAGAGCTAATGCAGTTAATTAAAGAGAGGGGGAGGGGCATAGATCAAAAGTCTACCAGTATTAATGACGGAGACGGAGCACGAGACAGAGACGGGGTACAGCGAGAGACTGGTACACAGAGACAATGGTACAGAGTAACAAAGAGAGAGAGACGGGGGTACCGAAAAAGAGAGAAAGAGAGAGAGAGGGAGAGAGACGGGGGTACAGAGAAAGAGAGAAGGAGAGAGAGAGAGAGACTGGGGTACAGAGAAAGAGAGAAGGAGAGAGAGAGAGAGACTGGGGTACAGAGAAAGAGAGGAGAGAGAGAGAGAGAGAGAGAGAGAGAGGGACAGAGAGACGGGGGTACAGAGAAAGACACTGAGGGGGGGGGGGGTGACGAGAGACAGACAGACATACAGACATACAAGTCATAAATACCTACAAACCACACCAAATTGTGGTAGTCGATGGTCCATCTTCGTCTGACGTCACGTTTGGTTTGTAACGGTATACTCCACAATGTGCGGCCCGTGCGGCCCGCTCGCTCGACTGGCCTAGCGGTATAGTGCAGCGCACTTATTTTCACGCCCCCCACCACCCCCGTTTCATCCCGGCCCACACGTGATAGTACACAGTTAAAAAGGCAGCCAGATACGTACAGTCCGCGTGACGATGGCGGTAAAGACTCCACCACACCCACAACCCACCCTCGATTGAGGCTCCTGTAGTTGGTTTTACCCTCCTCAACGCATCATCATGTTTGTGTACGTCGTGCAGTCCGCATGCTGTTATCCTCTATGTGTACATATGTATCACGTGTACCGTTCTATTAATCCGGAGAGGATCGAGCTGTCCGGGAATCTTGCACGAACAGTAAATCTGTCAGCGGCCAGAGCCTCGATCGACAGACCGACAGACGAACACTGTTCAATGGTCCCGTATCCTTATTTCCTGGCGAGCGGCTATAGCGCCTGGTTCTAGTTCGTATCGCCGAGCCCCTCCTTTTGGGAGACAGACGGACGCTTGTCCACGCAAGCTTTCGTGCAGCTGGGTACCCCCGACCAACCCGACCCCCCCACCCCAAGCCCAAGCGGCCCGCCAGTCAGTGACCGAATTCCAGCCCAGCCAGCACCCATCCCCACCCCACCGCCTAGCCAGCCCTCCACGCCCACCCCCACCCTCCTGCCTCTGTGGGCCTATCCAACCACCCAGGCACCCCTCAGGGCTGTCGGTTGGCGTTGGCTCACCGAGAACCACGGCTCACCCCACCCCACCCCCACATCCACCTCCCTCTCCCAGTTTCTCCTCGCTCAGCGCTAGGAGAACGCCGAGCTGGCTGGCCGACTATCGCCGTCGTCATGGAAACTGAATCACATTAATAATGTTGCTTGGCGACCAGCGCTCTGCCCCGTGCCTCTCGGGCGGGGGTTTGACCTGGGGTGGCGCTGGTCAGCGCCTTACTGCCAGACACGGCACCGACTTCGCCACCCTGCCAGCAGAGGGAGCTCGTTCCTCATAACAACTCCCTCTGCCGGGAGATCGCCACTTCGCACTGGGTTGAGTTGCGGAGCACGATCGACCGCAATCGACCGCCTCAGCAAAATTAGTTCCGCATCATAATATTCAACTCTGGACGACGATTCTTCTGAAATACGTGGGGATAACCCGTAAATATCAATGCATAATAATTATCCTTTATTTATCAATATTTTACACTATTTAGAGTGGGCTGTTATTTCCAAATTAGGGTTAATTATTTAGTGGATATGCCCGCAGTAAATTGTTCGCGGCGGTCGATCGTGCTCCGCAACTCAACCCTGGTACCGCCGCTCAAACTCATACAAGTAAGTAGTCTCTCCCGCAGACTGCCTCGGGTGAGGGGAGTTCGTGGAGCAGACTAACAAGTAAGCTGAGCGAGCGAAGTTGGGACCGCGGAACCAGGCCAGGCTAAACTTCGAGTGTATGGTTTTATATGACTGTATTATAAGAATCTTCCCGGGGGCGGGGGGCTAGATACAAACATTGTATAAGGAGGTGCCTCTGGTAGCCCTAAAATCTGGCCCATTCCAGTGCCAACAGTGTGTAAACTTAGGGCCCATCCACGTATCACGTTGAGAAAGCGGCACGAATGGTGCCTCATCGTCAACTTATGCTCCCAGGGCGGCGCCACCACGAACCCAGGCTTGGAACCGGCCTGCCTGTCAGAAACAACTCTAGGCTGGTTCCACCATGGTGGCGCCGCCCTGGAAACATACGTTGACGATGAGACACCATGGCCGATCGACCGGGAAGTAAAATTGTTCGTTCGACGGTGAAAATGTTGATTTATGCAGTCATCTTGCCTGAATGTGGGCGAATCTTGTTTCCCCACGCTTCGATTTATATCAAGGAAGAAATCTGCTATTTCAAAATAAGGCTGACAAGTGAGTGTTTTAGTACAGATGTGAAAATAGGCCTCTTGAACAGCGACCAAGTGCGATGAGATCAGACGTTACTTTTCGTCCCATTGCAAACTGTGTTAAGACAGTAACGTCTTGTTTTCCGGCTAGTTCCCAGCAGTCCATTATCTTGAGATACCCCCTCCCACCCCACCCCCACCGGGGAATGTCCCTAGCTCAGTTGGTAGTGAAGGAGACGTAACGGTAAAGCAGGCAGAGCTGCAGATTAACTGGCAATTGACATCTTGTATTCTTACCCCCGGCGTCGAACGCCGGCACAATATACATTATAAACGTCTAAGATAAGCGATTTACGAGTCCAATTTACGTACAATTTACGTTTTCTACATCGAAAAGTGTTGTGCTATTCAAAACCTTTACCTTGGTGGTGGTTTTGATGTCAGAGCTCACCATGAGGCAGTCAGTCTTGTCGAGAGAAAGGACGCTTGTATGCGTGCATCAGCCCCTGGGTTGATATATACAGCAAATCATCTCGTCGTTTACCACGCAAGGCCCTACCGGTTATCACTGACACAGGATCTTGCCACCTGTTACGTTCCGAAAACAACGTCGTTATTTTTACGCCACTGGTTGTTATGACGTAACCAAGATGACGTCATTTTTTGAGCGCGTTATGATAAAGAAATAAGAAAAAAACAGTAACTCCCATTCAATAATCCGCTGGATCTGACTGTCGTTTGCAATTTATGTGAATAAAAGTATGCAGATGGCATTTGGATGCCATTTTGCATTCATTTATATGTTTAAATAATAAAAGATATCACAATTTGACTATGTTTAGTGTCAAAAAGTGACTTTCAAGCGGTGGTCGTGAGGTACCGAGTCGGAAGAGCGTAAAACTCCGCAGAATAGCGCGGCAATGTTTTGGTTGCAAAAAAACACCTTTCGTTTTTAGCATGGACTGGTGTGGAAATATATTTTGGGGGTCACTCGTGCTTTAACAAATCTCTGTAGCAATTTAGTATACCTAATGAGGCTGCTTATAATAAAAATAACGTGTTCTCTTCTGTTGTTTGTTGACAATTTTCCGATCGAATAAACAAAGACGGGTTTTCCCCTGCTGACTGATTCAAATTCACTTCCGACTCGGTACCTCACGACTTCGTTTGAAAGTCGTTTTGGATGATAAACTACGGGAATTTAACAATCCTGAACCAAATAAAATTAGTGATTATGGTTTTTAATGAAGCATATACTTTCTATGCATGTTTGAGAACGTGACTCGCATTTGAAAGATTTTTTAATCGGTTCAGTGAAAATCTAGTTACTCTCCTTTTCTTATTTATCTGTTTATTTATCAACGCGCTTCCAAAAAATGACGTCACGTCACTTGGTTACGTCATAGCAACCAGTGGTGTAAATAACGACGGCATTTTCGGAACAAAAGACGTCACGTCACTTGGTTACGCCATAGCAACCAGGGCCCCTTAAGTATAAACAAAGACCTTACTATGATCATAGTAAGGTCTTTGTTTATACTATTACTATGATAGTAAGGTCTTTGGTATAAACCAGTCAGGGCGAAAAAAACGGCCCCAAACCCGTAAATTGCCCCGATTTGGCCCTCATTCAGGGCACTTTAAAAAGCAGGTCTTGTTTCAGGGCCAAAACAGGGCGGAATTAGGGCGTTTTTTGGGGCCATTTATCTAAACTGACCATTTGGGGCGAAAAAGCGGAGCAGGGCGTAATTGGGGCGAAATCGGGGCGAAATCCGGAGCAATTTACCGGTTTGGGGCCGTTTTTATCGCCCTGCGGCTTTATACTTACAGCCAGAGCAGGAAAATGGCCCTGGCTGGGGCCTTTTTTTAGCCCCGAAATCGCCCTGTTATACTTACGGGCCCAGTGGTGTAAATAACGACGGCATTTTCGGAACGTAACAGGTGGCAAGATCCTGTGATCACTGATAGTTAGTTTTATGTGTGCGATACCTTACGAGACTCGTCGTCATTCTGGTTTTATAGCCCCTGTCCACATGACGGTCGTAGGCGCCTGGACTCAGACGCGAGTAATGCACCGCGTGCAAGTTTTCTTCTGTCGGGGCTAGTAGAACTGGGTGGCCGGAACAGCCTCTGCAAGCTGATGTTCCTAAGAAGACTGTTATGTTAGGAAGCGTTTTAGGAAGACAATTCGCACTTAAATAAATCCCGGAATATACCATTTATTCGTTTTCCCTTTTGCTTTTGAACATTAAAAAAGCTGAATTTTCCCTGTTTCAATTTGCTGTTTTACAAAAGGTAAAGCAGAAATGGATTTCGGCAATTCCTTTTCCCATTACCGTTTTGAAACACGTAAGAGCAAAACAGGTAAAAGTCATAAGAAACCGATTCCCCTTTTTAAATGGAGCAAAACGAAAATAGGTAGGCCTAACACTTGTGCGATACCTTTTACCCTTTTGTAAAGTACAAAACGGAAATAGGTAACACTCGCGCGATACCGTTTTACTCTTTTCGTGAAAATGAATATGGCTCCGGGCTATGGCTTTGGGCGTCATGATATGGCTCTCGATGCCGGGATATGGCTCCGAGCTATGGCTCCGGGTGTCAGGCTATGGCTCTGGTTTCCCGGCTATGGTTCTGGTTCCCTGCTATGGTTCTGGTTTCCCTGCTATGGCTCTGGTTTCCCGGCTATGGCTCTGGATTCTCGGCAATGGCACTGGTGTCCCGGCTATGGGTCTATGGCACCGGGCTACGGCTCTCGGTGCCGGCCTATGGCTCTCTGTGCCCGGCTATGGCTCCAAGCTATTGCTCTAGGCGTCGGGTTACGGCTCCGCGCATCGGCTATGGCTCCGTGCGCTGAACTATGGATCTGTGCACCGCGCTGAAATCAAGAACGCGAGGGCGATAACGGGCCAGAATGCGAGATCGCGAAAACGCGAGGGCAAGATCGCGAAGACGAGAACACGAGATTGGTTTAGCCTTCACATTCTCGCATTCTCGTGAGATCTTGATTTCACCCTCGCGATCCCGCCATCGCGATCCCGCCATCGCGATCTAGCCCTCGCGATCCCGCCATCGCGATCTCGCCCTCGCGATCCCGCCATCGCGTTCTCGCCCTCGCGATCCCGCCATCGCGATCCCGCCATCGCGATCTCGCCCTCGCGATCCCGCCATCGCGATCTCGCCCTCGCGATCCCGCCATCGCGATCTCGCCCTCGCGATCCCGCCATCGCGATCTCGCCCTCGCGATCCCGCCATCGCGATCTCGCCCTCGCGATCCCGCCATCGCGATCGCCCCCTCGCGATCCCGCCATCGCGATCTCGCCCTCGCGATCCCGCCATCGCGATCTCGCCCTCGCGATCCCGCCATCGCGATCCCGCCATCGCGATCTCGCCCTCGCGATCCCGCCATCGCGATCTCGCCCTCGCGATCCCGCCATCGCGATCTCGCCCTCGCGATCCCGCCATCGCGATCTCGCCCTCGCGATCCCGCCATCGCGATCTCGCCCTCGCGATCCCGCCATCGCGATCTCGCCCTCGCGATCCCGCCATCGCGATCTCGCCCTCGCGTTTTTGCAATTTCGCCCTCGCGTTCTTGCGATCTGGCCCTCGCGTTCTTGCGATCTCGTCCGCGCGTTCTTGCGATCTCGTCCTCGCGTTCTTGCAATCTCACCCTCGCGATCTCGCTCTCACGTTCTCAATTTCAGCGCAGCGCACGGAGCCCTAGTCCAGCGCACTGAGCCATAGGCCGCGCACAGAGCCATAGCCCGGAGCCATGGCCCGGCACCGAGAGCCATAGCCCGGAGCCATGGCCCGGCACCGAGAGCCATAGCCCGGCACCAAGTGCCATAGCCCGGCACCGAGAGCTATAGCCCGGAGCCATAGCCCGGCACCGAGAGCCATAGCCCGGAGCTTGAGCCCGGAGCCATAGCCTGGAGCTAGAAACAAATTCGCTCGGCGTTACTCATTTTCGTTTTGAAGTTCGAGGAAAGGATAAAACGGTATCGCGTGAGTGTTACCTATTTTCGTTTTGCTCCTAGCAAAAAGGGCAAACCGTTTTTGATGACATTTACCTTTTTTTAGCTTTTTTGTGAAACAGAAAAATGAAAAAGGCAAAATTCTGCTTTTATAAAGTTCAGAAGCAAAAGGAAAAACGAATAAACCGTATATCCCGGGATTTAAATACAACAGCGCTCCCTGACGAAAACATTGGAACTAGCGTAAGCTGGTACCACCGATCGTACTCTTATAGTTGGTGGTTGTCGGCGACAGTCGGCAATAGTCGGTGCTGGTCGGTGGTTATCGGCAATAGTCGGCAGTAGTCGGTGATAATCGGTGGTTATCGGCAATAGTCGGTGGTGGTCGGCAATATTCGACGGTTATCGGCAATAGTTGGCAATATTTGGTGGTAGTAAGTCGTTATCGGAAATAGTCGGTGGTTATCGGCAATAGGCGGGAGTAGTCGGTGATAGTCGAACAATTGTGTGTGATGTTCTCAGTTTGTATCGTATGAATGATTTATGTAATAAAGTGAATGTGTCTTTTTATCCATGTAATAAATAAGACCTTCGGACAAAAAGATATACTAGGGCCTACTTTCTTTTATCACTCACAATGCGGCAGCAGCACTCTACTGGAACAACTGTAACCCATATGGTCATGTCACTGCCTGAAAATAACCTACGCTACGTTGGCATAGTGAACACATGGTACATTCGTGTTTACAGGGGCAAATCGTGGAAACCAGGTTTAAAACTGGTTTAGATTTTTGCGTCAGTTTCGTATAAACCGAACCCACTGTAAGGGAAGTTTTGACACTTTTAAGATTCAGAAATCTACGGCAGCGTATTAGGGCCATATCACCACACTTTCCGAAGTCAAAATTTCGCGCTAGAGAAGTCGAAGTTCGATAGTGTGTAAATAATCGATAGTGTGTAAATAATCGATAGTGTGTCAATAAGTTTTTGGCAATCCGTCCGTTATGATTTTTTCGCCACTGTGACAAATAACAAGTGCCATGGTAAGCTGTTGCAAAATGTATCACGCCCCTTGGAGGCTTGAGAGGCGGAGCCTAACCTCCCCAACCTCGATATCAAAGAGTCTTGGTAGGGCCGCCCGATAGCTCAGTGGGTTAGTATTGAGCGCGCTGGCCACCTGAGAGCCTAACGGCTCGTTCGTGGGTGGTTCGAGCCCCGCTGTGGTCATGTCTCTGTTTGTTGCAGGATAAAGGTCCCATGTCCTTCTTCGCAAAGAGTGGGGGGCTACCCCGGGGACTTCATGAACACGAAATTTCGACTTCATGAACGCGAAATTTCGACTTCACCAACAGGAAATTTCGGGTTCACCAACGCGAAATTTCGACTTCGGAGAGTGTTGTGATATGGCCCTAATACGCTGCCCTAATAAGCAGCCATACGTAGTCTACACATCCGATTTCCCGGAGGCTGTTCACAGCCCCTGACGCCTAGCACGGACTTCCCTCTAGATATGCCGAAAGTGGGAAGTCATAAAATCGTCACGACGTCATTAACTGCACAATAGACCTGCCAAGTCACACAGTAGTCTTAGGGTGATTTATGAATAGGCCGCCTTGTTACGAATTAATGCACCCATTTTTTCACCCGCCGTAGGCCTATTAGCCCCCAAAAACTATTGGAACCGGCGGCTAGAGCGATAGATCTTCGAAGGTAACAATAATAAGTCTAACGTTACGCTGTGAGGGCCCCCAAGCCTCAGCCCCCGCCCTCGCCCCGCCCCCCCTTCCCCCACCCACTCTCCTCTGATTTACCATGTCTGCTATGTCGCTATCCAAAGTCTGAATTTACAATAAAACTCTGTACACTGGGGTAAACAGGTAAAAAGAGAGAGAGGTTGGACGATAACACCGGCAAAGGTTGGGCGATAACACCGGCAAAGGTTGGACGATAACACCGGCAAAGGTTGGACGATAACACCGGCAAAGGTTGGACGATAACACCGGCAAAGGTTGGACGATAACACGGGCAAATGTTTTACCATCTGACGCTGAACAGGCGACAGCACTTGAATGATATATCTCTGTTAGCCTAAAGCCACTTCTAACTTGGTTTTGTAAACTATTTAAAAAATACGTGCATTCGTGGTTGAGATACGCGCGTTTGTAGCTGAGACACGCGCGTTTGTGGTTGAGATACGCGCGTTTGTGGCTAAGTTACGCGCGTTTGTGGCTCAGATACGCGAGTTTGTGGTTGAGATACGCGCGTTGGTGGCTGAGATACGCGCGTTTGTGGCTGAGATACGCGCGTTTGTGGTTGAGACACGCACGTTTGTGGTTGAGATACGCGCGTTTGTGGCTGAGACCCTTACGACCACGACCGCTCAGCTCCATTAATCATAATGAAAACTGTCAGCATTCAAGCCGTCTATTTTTTGTTTCACGGAAAACCCAGTTGCCCCCCCCCCACCCCCGCCCCTATTCCCGTCGCAAGTTTTAAAATATCCGCTACTTAGGGGTATCTCCCGGGGCTCTAACATGCAAGAAGGACCAGATATGGTGATCCGAAATCGCGACACATGAGAGCCTAACAGCACGTGGATCGGTGGTTCGCGCCCTGCTGTGGCCATGTCTGTGTGGTCGCAGGATAAAGATCCCATGTCTTCCTTCGCAAAGAGTAGCGGGTTACCGCCGGGGACATGGCTCCACTCTCCCTTCCTTCTCCCATTGACGCGGTATGACCAAAAGTGGTTAAAGCGTCCTAAATATACAACCAACAAACCGAAATCGCGAAAAGCGGGCATGATCGGCAGACTAAGGCAAAGGTGTGTGAGAACCCAAAACGTTCGACTGCCCAAAACGGGCCAGGATCATGATTTTCACACCTATAACATAATGCACAGTTAGACGCCGATTTTGGTCCAAGCACAACACGATAATCAAAGAATAAATGCCAACGCCAAATGTAAATGTTAGTTTGTTCTTAGTTATGTAGGGCGTTTTGGGCAGTCGGACGTTTTGGGCCCCAACAAACGGGCAGTTCTCCAGTTTTCCGCGCCAAATGACTACGGGTGATGTTTTGGGCTGAGGGATGGGCATAGAGAGGGGCAAGAATGTGATGACTGGTTCGGAAAAGCAAAGGTATTGTTTACTTGATGAAATAACATTTGTCATCATGCCTGCCCAAAGTAATACCGTTCCATATTCCGATTCCCACTATACCGGTCGAAATACAGTAAACAGCCAATCTAAACTTTTCGTTTGCAATTTGGGTTGGCGTATGGGCTATAGTAAAGCGTTTGCTACTCACAACTCACTAATTGTTACTCACAACTCACTAATTGTTACTCACAACTCAATAAGTGTTACTCACAACTCACTAATTGTTACTCACAACTCACTAATTGTTACTCACGACTCACTAATTGCTCAAACTGAGTCCGCCTTTTGTCGCCATCACAGGGCAATTGCTATTGTGCGCCCCTCTATTGTTTCATTTTAACTCACTTATTACTCAGGCATGACGTTTACCACATCAAGATATGTCGTGACTGTTATCCAATGATCCGTGCCTCGGGTGCCTTCTCAGGGGTCATAAGTTCCCATCGGGTTTTTCGGAGACCGCAAAGGCTGTTGACAAATATTGTTAACATTGCTTACAATTAAAAAAAAGAAGTAATAACTGTTAGTATAGACTGACTGAAAGGTGAGTTGAGACCTAAAAATCTCCTAGGTCCTATGCTACTGTGCAAATATTTGATCCATTTGCACTACATTGACGAAATTCAATATGCACTAACTTTATTCTCCATCAATATTAGCAATATTAGCCACTTTATCACAGGCCTACCTAAGAAAGTATAAAATATAGACGGGGGCAATTTTTTTATTGTTTCGTGACGTCACAAGATGAACCGGTTTTGCTGCGCCATACGGTAAACGTGTCTTTTGAGCATGGCGTGTAATGGGAGGTCCCGGCAATCCCACGCTCAGCTAAGAGGGAAACCTGGGTCCGAACATGGCGTGTAATGGGAGGTCCCGGCAATCCCACGCTCAGCTAAGGAGAAACCTGGGTCCGAGCATGGCGTGTAATGGGAGGTCCCGGCAATCCCACGCTCAGCTAAGAGGGAAACCTGGGTCCGAGCATGGCGTGTAATGGGAGGTCCCGGCAATCCCACGCTCAGCTAAGAGGGAAACCTGGGTCCGAACATGGCGTGTAATGGGAGGTCCCGGCAATCCCACGCTCAGCTAAGGAGAAACCTGGGTCCGAGCATGGCGTGTAATGGGAGGTCCCGGCAATCCCACGCTCAGCTAAGAGGGAAACCTGGGTCCGAGCATGGCGTGTAATGGGAGGTCCCGGCAATCCCACGCTCAGCTAAGGAGAAACCTGGGTCCGAGCATGGCGTGTAATGGGAGGTCCCGGCAATCCCACGCTCAGCTAAGAGGGAAACCTGGGTCCGAGCATGGCGTGTAATGGGAGGTCCCGGCAATCCCACGCTCAGCTAAGAGGGAAACCTGGGTCCGAACATGGCGTGTAATGGGAGGTCCCGGCAATCCCACGCTCAGCTAAGGAGAAACCTGGGTCCGAGCATGGCGTGTAATGGGAGGTCCCGGCAATCCCACGCTCAGCTAAGAGGGAAACCTGGGTCCGAGCATGGCGTGTAATGGGAGGTCCCGGCAATCCCACGCTCAGCTAAGAGGGAAACCTTGGTCCGAGCATGGCGTGTAATGGGAGGTCCCGGCAATCCCACGCTCAGCTAAGAGGGAAACCTGGGTCCGAGCATGGCGTGTAATGGGAGGTCCCGGCAATCCCACGCTCAGCTAAGAGGGAAACCTGGGTCCGAGCATGGCGTGTAATGGGAGGTCCCGGCAATCCCACGCTCAGCTAAGGAGAAACCTGGGTCCGAGCATGGCGTGTAATGGGAGGTCCCGGCAATCCCACGCTCAGCTAAGAGGGAAACCTGGGTCCGAGCATGGCGTGTAATGGGAGGTCCCGGCAATCCCACGCTCAGCTAAGAGGGAAACCTGGGTCCGAACATGGCGTGTAATGGGAGGTCCCGGCAATCCCACGCTCAGCTAAGGAGAAACCTGGGTCCGAGCATGGCGTGTAATGGGAGGTCCCGGCAATCCCACGCTCAGCTAAGAGGGAAACCTGGGTCCGAGCATGGCGTGTAATGGGAGGTCCCGGCAATCCCACGCTCAGCTAAGAGGGAAACCTGGGTCCGAGCATGGCGTGTAATGGGAGGTCCCGGCAATCCCACGCTCAGCTAAGAGGGAAACCTGGGTCCGAGCATGGCGTGTAATGGGAGGTCCCGGCAATCCCACGCTCAGCTAAGAGGGAAACCTGGGTCCGAGCATGGCGTGTAATGGGAGGTCCCGGCAATCCCACGCTCAGCTAAGAGGAAACCTGGGTCCGAGCATGGCGTGTAATGGGAGGTCCCGGCAATCCCACGCTCAGCTAAGAGGGAAACCTGGGTCCGAGCATGGCGTGTAATGGGAGGTCCCGGCAATCCCACGCTCAGCTAAGAGGGAAACCTGGGTCCGAGCATGGCGTGTAATGGGAGGTCCCGGCAATCCCACGCTCAGCTAAGAGGGAAACCTGGGTCCGAGCATGGCGTGTAATGGGAGGTCCCGGGCAATCCCACGCTCAGCTAAGAGGGAAACCTGGGTCCGAGCATGGCGTGTAATGGGAGGTCCCGGCAATCCCATGCTCAGCTAAGGGGAAACCTGGGTCCGAGTATGGCGTGTAATGGGAGGTCCCGGCAATCCCACGCTCAGCTAAGAGGGAAACCTGGGTCCGAGCATGGCGTGTAATGGGAGGTCCCGGCAATCCCACGCTCAGCTAATGGGAAACCTGGGTCCGAGCATGGCGTGTAATGGGAGGTCCCGGCAATCCCACGCTCAGCTAAGCGGAATAATGGATCTGAGCATGGCGTGTAATGGGAGGTCTCGGCAATCCCATGCTCAGCTAAGGGGAATAATGGGTCTGAGCATGGCGTGTAATGGGAGGTCCCGGCAATCCCATGCTCAGCTAAGGGGAATAATGGGTCCGAGCATGGCGTGTAATGGGAGGTCCCGGCAATCCCACGCTCAGCTAAGGGGAAACCTGGGTCCGAGCATGGCGTGTAATGGGAGGTCCCGGCAATCCCACGCTCAGCTAAGGGGAAACCTGGGTCCGAGCATGGCGTGTAATGGGAGGTCCCGGCAATCCCACGCTCAGCTAAGGGGAAACCTGGGTCAGAGCATGACGTGCAATAGGAGGTCCCGGCAATCCCATGCTCAGCTAAGGGGAAACCTGGGTCCGAGCATGGCGTGTAATGGGAGGTCCCGGCAATCCCACGCTCAGCTAAGCGGAATAATGGATCTGAGCATGGCGTGTAATGGGAGGTCTCGGCAATCCCATGCTCAGCTAAGGGGAATAATGGGTCTGAGCATGGCGTGTAATGGGAGGTCCCGGCAATCCCATGCTCAGCTAAGGGGAAACCTGGGTCCGAGCATGGCGTGTAATGGGAGGTCCCGGCAATCCCACGCTCAGCTAAGGGGAAACCTGGGTCCGAGCATGGCGTGTAATGGGAGGTCCCGGCAATCCCACGCTCACCTAAGGGGAAACCTGGGTCCGAGCATGACGTGCAATAGGAGGTCCCGGCAATCCCATGCTCAGCTAAGGGGAAACCTGGGTCCGAGCATGGCGTGTAATGGGAGGTCTCGGCAATCCCACGCTCAGCTAAGGGGAATAATGGGGCCGAGCATGGCGTGTAATGGGAGGTCCCGGCAATCCCACGCTCAGCTAAGGGGAAACCTGGGTCCGAGCATGGCGTGTAATGGGAGGTCCCGGCAATCCCACGCTCAGCTAAGGGGAAACCTGGGTCCGAGCATGGCGTGTAATGGGAGGTCTCGGCAATCCCATGCTCAGCTAAGGGGAATAATGGGTCTGAGCATGGCGTGTAATGGGAGGTCCCGGCAATCCCACGCTCAGCTAAGGGGGAATCTGGGTCCGAGCATGGCGTGTAATGGGAGGTCCCGGCAATCCCACGCTCAGCTAAGGAGAAACCTGGGTCCGAGTATGGCGTGTAATGGGAGGTCCCGGCAATCCCACGCTCAGCTAAGGGGAAACCTGGGTCCGAGTATGACGTGTAATGGGAGGTCCCGGCAATCCCATGCTCAGCTAAGGGGAAACCTGGGTCCGAGCATGGCGTGTAATGGGAGGTCCCGGCAATCCCACGCTCAGCTAAGGGGAAACCTGGGTCCGAGCATGGCGTGTAATGGGAGGTCCCGGCAATCCCACGCTCAGCTAAGGGGAAACCTGGGTCCGAGCATGGCGTGTAATGGGAGGTCCCGGCAATCCCACGCTCAGCTAAGGGGAAACCTGGGTCCGAGCATGGCGTGTAATGGGAGGTCCCGGCAATCCCACGCTCACCTAAGGGGAAACCTAGGTCCGAGCATGGCGTGTAATGGGAGGTCCCGGCAATCCCACGCTCAGCTAAGGGGAAACCTGGGTCCGAGCATGGCGTGTAATGGGAGGTCCCGGCAATCCCACGCTCAGCTAAGGGGAAACCTGGGTCCGAGCATGGCGTGTAATGGGAGGTCCCGGCAACCCCACGCTCAGCTAAGGGGAAACCTGGGTCCGAGCATGGCGTGTAATGGGAGGTCCCGGCAATCCCACGCTCAGCTAAGGGGAAACCTGGGTCCGAGCATGGCGTGTAATGGGAGGTCTCGGCAATCCCACGCTCAGCTAAGGGGAAACCTGGGTCCGAGCATGGCGTGTAATGGGAGGTCCCGGCAATCCCACGCTCAGCTAAGGGGAAACCTGGGTCCGAGCATGGCGTGTAATGGGAGGTCCCGGCAATCCCACGCTCACCTAAGGGGAAACCTGGGTCCGAGCATGACGTGCAATAGGAGGTCCCGGCAATCCCATGCTCAGCTAAGGGGAAACCTGGGTCCGAGCATGGCGTGTAATGGGAGGTCCCGGCAATCCCATGCTCAGCTAAGGGGAAACCTGGGTCCGAGCATGGCGTGTAATGGGAGGTCTCGGCAATCCCACGCTCAGCTAAGGGGAAACCTGGGTCCGAGCATGGCGTGTAATGGGAGGTCCCGGCAATCCCAAGCTCAGCTAAGGGGAAACCTGGGTCCGAGCATGGCGTGTAATGGGAGGTCCCGGCAATCCCAGGCTCAGCTAAGGGGAAACCTGGGTCCGAGCATGGCGTGTAATGGGAGGTCTCGGCAATCCCACGCTCAGCTAAGGGGAATAATGGGTCCGAGCATGGCGTGTAATGGGAGGTCCCGGCAATCCCACGCTCAGCTAAGGGGAAACCTGGGTCCGAGCATGGCGTGTAATGGGATGTCCCGGCAATCCCATGCTCAGCTAAGGGGAAACCTGGGTCCGAGCATGGCGTGTAATGGGAGGTCCCGGCAATCCCATGCTCAGCTAAGGAGAAACCTGGGTCCGAGCATGGCGTGTAATGGGAGGTC
Organism: Arenicola marina; assembly: GCA_964019135.1. NCBI lineage: Eukaryota > Metazoa > Annelida > Polychaeta > Arenicolidae > Arenicola > Arenicola marina. Next base: position 9,390,529 of record OZ025254.1, on the reverse strand, counting down.
CCGGCAATCCCACGCTCAGCTAAGAGGGAAACCTGGGTCCGAGCATGGCGTGTAATGGGAGGTCCCGGCAATCCCATGCTCAGCTAAGGGGAAACCTGGGTCCGAGCATGGCGTGTAATGGGAGGTCCCGGCAATCCCACGCTCAGCTAAGGGGAAACCTGGGTCCGAGCATGGCGTGTAATGGGATGTCCCGGCAATCCCATGCTCAGCTAAGGGGAAACCTGGGTCCGAGCATGGCGTGTAATGGGAGGTCCCGGCAATCCCATGCTCAGCTAAGGAGAAACCTGGGTCCGAGCATGGCGTGTAATGGGAGGTCCCGGCAATCCCACGCTCAGCTAAGAGGGAAACCTGGGTCCGAGCATGGCGTGTAATGGGAGGTCCCGGCAATCCCATGCTCAGCTAAGGGGAAACCTGGGTCCGAGCATGGCGTGTAATGGGAGGTCCCGGCAATCCCACGCTCAGCTAAGGGGAAACCTGGGTCCGAGCATGGCGTGTAATGGGAGGTCCCGGCAATCCCACGCTCAGCTAAGGGGAAACCTGGGTCCGAGCATGGCGTGTAATGGGAGGTCCCGGCAATCCCACGCTCAGCTAAGAGGGAAACCTGGGTCCGAGCATGGCGTGTAATGGGAGGTCCCGGCAATCCCATGCTCAGCTAAGGGGAAACCTGGGTCCGAGCATGGCGTGTAATGGGAGGTCCCGGCAATCCCACGCTCAGCTAAGGGGAAACCTGTGTCCGAGCATGGCGTGTAATGGGAGGTCCCGGCAATCCCACGCTCAGCTAAGGGGAAACCTGGGTCCGAGCATGGCGTGTAATGGGAGGTCTCGGCAATCCCACGCTCAGCTAAGGGGAAACCTGGGTCCGAGCATGGCGTGTAATGGGAGGTCCCGGCAATCCCATGCTCAGCTAAGGGGAAACCTGGGTCCGAGCATGGCGTGTAATGGGAGGTCCCGGCAATCCCATGCTCAGCTAAGGGGAAACTTGGGTCCGAAAGTTCGAAAGCGGCTGGGGCAAAATATTTTGTCCCAGAATAGAACAATAGCATAAAAAACGGGGTGAAATATGTGGCCCGCGCCGTTCGAACTTACATGCCTAGGGCCAGTCTTTTTCGCAAAGAGAAGGGGGTTCACCACGGGACATGGCTCCACTCTTGCCTTCCTTTTCCCCGTTGACGCGACATGACCTGAATTGGTTAATAAAAGCGTCCTGAATATATAACCAATCAAGTGTCCAAGTTCGATACGGCCGGGGCTGAATATTTCGCCCTCGTATAAGACGTTGGCATGGAGCTGGGCGGTGTTTCAAACTTATGGGGGGCCGGTCCGGTAGCTCAGTGGGCTAGAACGCTCGCATTGAGTGATCTGGTCACCTGAGAGCCTAACGGTACGTGGGTCACGGGTTCGAGCCCCGCTGTGGCCACGTCTGTGTGGTCGCAGGATAAAGATCCCATGTCCTTCTTCGCAAAGAGTAGGGGTTACCCCCGGGGACATGGCTCCACTCTCCCTTCCTTCTCCCATTGACGCGATATGACTAAAAGTGGTTAAAGCGTCCTGAATATACAACCAATCAAACTTACAGGCCCAGGTATACATACACATAACATGCATACACAGCGCTACAACGTTACGCCGGCCTTACCTTACTGACGCTCCGGTCTGCAGACAGTTACTTTGTGGCTTGCTGCTCTTGAAACCGCCGCAACCGAACGAGCAATGGAAGAGCGACCAATGCTGTATATATTGTTGATATCAGTATTTGCACCGGTCGCGGCGTCACTGCGGTCCCGGGGGCTGTGTCACCAGATCACTGACTATGAACTCAGTCATTCAAGTCGTGCCGCCAAACAGCTGGTACATAAGCGGGCGAGTAACTGGAAGTCCTTCTTGAGTGCTTTTTGCGAGTTCAGACCAGCCGCAGTGCATTTACAGTCCAGGCCGGTTACCAGAAGCTTAATTGAAGAGGGATTATATGTGTGGGTGTATCCTGCAGTGGCCGTGTGGTCCAGGTGTAGAGTAGAACCAGCGACATGCAGCCAGGACGATCATGTACACAATGGAAAGGTGTGGATGCCGGTAAATTAGTCACACCGACAGAAAAATCGTACCGTAGCCTACCAATTACCAATATCCCGGTGGGCCGACACATTGAGTGTGGCGGTGGGGCAGGGTGGAAGGACAGCTTAGAGAGGGTGGAGGGGGGAGTGTGTGTGTGTGGGGGGGGGGGGGGGGGGTGGGAATCCTACTGACCGCTCGTAACATCCGCATCGCCCTCTGATCGCATAACGCTCGCTGCGGAGAAGTATGGAAAGCCGTTGAAGTGTTAATTGGCGCCACATTAGTTCCTATACAGTTGCAAAATCAACGTTGTTTTATCGAAGATAAACAAATAAGAATGTTTTAAATAACGGGTTACGATTTCTATTCCATGAGATCACTAAAAACGCATTTATCAAGGTAGCAAAACTGAGGTGCTGCCTATTTATGTCTGGCAAAATTGCATAACTGTAAGCGCAATTTGAAAATGAATATTATCTCACAAGATTGACAATGTGAGGGGGCGTAGGGTCCCTATATTCATCGATCAGTAGACTCGACGTGGGTTAACGCTGTGGCACTTGCATCAGATGCATATGTATGTACCCGGCCATTTCATTGTATTGTCAGTCTTGGCTTAACCTTGGCCTTCATGTGCACAGAAGTGGCATAGAACCAATATTTCGTTTCAGTTCCCTAAGGCTACAAGTGCTGGTTGGGTGGCGTTAAAAAAAATTTCTATCCTGTCTGTCGTTCGATTTGTTTCATTCGCCTTGTATCTTTTCACTTTTGTGAGTAATATTGTGCGATCCGCTTGCCATAGCCCCCGCAGCGCGTGTATTCACCACGGTTTTGTGCGTGTAGCCAACAAATATGGTGACAGTGACAGGCTGACGACAACGTATGCGTCACCTCTCTCACGTGTAAGTTGATATTCACGAAACACGACACTACCGGATAATAATAGAGTCAGGTGGCCAAGCCCCAGGACCCACTGTTACCCGGTAATGTCCAAATCCACGTGGGGGGTGGGGGGGGGGGGGGCACTATTATACAAATCTGGTGGGGGAGGGGTCGTTTTTGTTCAGTGCGCAGTCTGACTCGCCCCCTGCGTAACAATGGATACCGCGCGCAGAGGGCTGTCAGACTAGTTAGATCTACGACACAGGACGTGCAACCAGGCAAGCTGCGCGGCCGGCGCGGCGAGCAAGGGATGGGTCGCAACTTAAATAAAGAAATGTTAACATTTTAGTATCAATATATTGGTAGATGACCCTTTGAACTTCTCCGCAATCCTGCCTTCGCCTAAAGGCTGAGATAAACCTATCTCGCACTCGACGCCATGCCATATGCATATCATCTCGCACGAGAAGCAATGCCATATGTATTTTCTCGCTCGGATAGAACTTTAAACGTTGGAATTAAGAGTATAACAGCGGCGCTCAATAGCACCAGTAACTAAGTGTTGCGCGCGATGTGTTTCCCAGGAGATATGACGTCGTCAAAGTGGTTACTGCGGAGGTGTACCTAACGGACATTGTTTTAGGCAAAATGGTGTTTTTTTCTTAACATACCTTTTGTTTCGTAAATTGTAGCTATTAGGTCTATAGTTGGAGTTCATATGATTCAGGTCTATAGCTTAGTTGGTTAGTTGGTTTGTTGGAACTATATATGTAAATATTTCGCGCATTGACCCCGCGGTAACCACTGAGTGACAACATGACACGTATACCGGGATGGGTTTTTCCCGGAACTGGTGTCAATATTGGCCATCGCGGCAAGTACCACCAGGCAAGCCTGTCTTCTGACATCAAGAAAGTGTGTCAACATTAGATTGTTTCAGTCATATTTTCGCGAACAAATGTTGGAGCATGCGACTTTTCGCGACCAACCGCCATGCGTATGCAGCGCCACCTGGCGAATCCCGCCACCATTTGAAATATTTGTAGCCTGCGTCCCAAACTTTGCAACAGTCAATAGGGCTATACAGTTTTGGGGACAAACAAACACACGGGCTCCATGAGTAGTAGAAGCTGCCCACTTTTGATGTAATTTTTTCGTGGGGCTAACGTTCTTGGGGGTAACGCTTTTGTCGGAGCGCATGCGCGCCTGTCACCCATCGCCACCTGGCGCGTGAAGGTTTGTACTCCCCCCCCCCCCCCAAGCAAAACTCCTAACCCCCATGACCCCCACCCCTGTTCACGCCCCCCCCTCACCTCATCCACTGCCCCCCCCCCTCCACTAGCTAGACCCCTTACTACACCCTCCCAACCATGATTGTGAACGGTATTTCACAATCACTCAGTGACGTCATGGATGTGTCATCGCGGGTTAACTGCAAGGACAGTAGTTCCATAATTATCTTGTCAAATCAGTTGCCCTCTCTCAGCCTCGATACCCCTTTCTCCCCCACCCTCCGACCGATACCCCTACACCTATAGCTGCCACGGGAGGAGCGGTTAGAGAAGACAATTAATACTTGACAGCTGGTTGCTTATGTTGTAGAGGTCAACCCATTCACCTTTCCGTTCGACGTATTAATTGCTTGTAGATGAAAAACTACCTGAGGAGGAGAGCATACAGGGGCTTATTAGTATTGAAATAACAGACTGACTCATCAAACAACTGTCATTACTCTTTTCTCTCACAATAAGAGGGCGCCAACCCCATGTTCCTCATCCACCGACCAACTCCTGATAATACTGCCCCCGCCCCTCTCTCCGCGAAAGCCGATCCCCTCCCCAACCATGACGGTGAACGGTATTCACAAAAATTAGTCGCCCTCCCTCAGCCTCTTTTTCCCCCTCCCTCCTAGTCCGACCGTTTTTCCTACACCTCTTCCGCATTCACCGCGGTCACCGCGTCCCCTCTCTATTTAGCATGTTGCCCCTCCGTTACTACCACCTATGAGTGAGGGACGTACTCTAACCGCCCACCCGCCTCCCCCACGCCCGCACCCCAAGGACACCAATACATCAATTTGAGAGGCTACCCAGACCAGTGGAGTCACCGAAGCGTGTCGCCACGGAAAGCCAGTACTAGTCACCACTGAGCGTGTTGAGCCTTGTCTCTTTTTTGCGGGCTTGAAGGTGAGGGGAGGCTGATGGATATAATGGGGGTGTGCGAAGTTCACCCCAGCTGGCTGTTCATCGGATTTCGAGATGGGGGTGAGCGGACAATAATGTAAAAAATAATATTGAATTCAGTTCCCCGTTTTTGATTGAGAACATAAGGTCTGGCGTTTATAAGTTCTTCTCTGTGTAGTTGATACTTTTAAATGTATGTCTTTAATAGGAAGTGATAGGCTCGGTTTACTTATAACTAATAGGTTTGTCGGGCATCACGTACGTTGGATGTTTTGTTGAGATTACTCCGATTGCTAGTCTAAAGATTACGATGAAGGGGCGTTTCGAAGGGATTGAGTGTTTAATCAGACTACTTTGAGGGTTTGTCGGAGATTTATGTACCCATCAGTTTATACTCGATCCTCTTTTACAAAGCACGCGGGCCGTTCTTAGACCACCATAATGCAAATGACGGGGTAACTGAAGTTTTTGCACACAGTGAGGGTGCTGTGTGATCACTATCAGTCAGTATCATTACTGACGGAACATTTCTACCAAAGACAGCTAAAATGAGTCAGATCCCCACCACTGGTTTGTTCCGCTCTCTACATTGAGTTGGCTAGAGATAATTGATTTTTCAATGCCTACCTTTCCATATCGTGTTGTCGTAAATGGCTAGGGGAACAGATGGTGAGAGACGCTTGGGGGAGGGTGGAGTGGTTATGCACGCATGCTCTATTTTTAGTGTTGAGGCGATGAGGAGAGGGTGGTTGATGGAGGGGGTTGGGCCGCGTATGCACTATTTTTAGAAACGACATAAATATTAAGAAATGAGGCGGGTGTGTGGAGGGGGGTTTCCCTTTCGGAGTTTAGATGCATTCTCTATTTTTATAAATGATATCAGGGTAGGGAGGAATGAGGTGTTGTTACCTCTGTGCGTGGTAGTGCTATGATGGTTCAGGTTTATTGGTAACGTTTTATTTAATATGAAACAGTTACGTGTAACATTCGGCAATGATAATAGGATTTTTTTTAATGTTTCATTGAAATATGAATTAAATTTTGGGCAGCATTCGCATAACTAGAACAACACAATGGTAAAAATATAGCATTATTATATAAGTTTGTGTATTAGATGCTTCACAGGCAATCAAGTTTATGTTCTATGTAGCATTCGGGGCAATACTTAGACAATAGTGAAACGACTATGAAGTATTATGTAAGTTTTATGTTTCAAATGGCGTAAAGTATAAGTTATGTGCAACATGTATGTAGCTCATTAGAAAATTGTGAAACATATAGGTAACATTTTGCATGTTTAGCCTTTTGATATAGCATCAAGTTTCTATTTTATGCCACATTCGGGGACTTAATAGACAACCGTCAAAGAATACTTATGTATACTATAAATTTCGATATTTAATGCAAGGAAGCTTAAGTTTATGTGGTAATAATAAAGCGAATTGTTTCCAGGATGTTGAAGTTATGTATCAACTTACAATGAGTTTACCAACGATTAAGAGAATAACGGGTTATAGCTGGCCTTGTTATAACTGTGTGGAGACAAATGTGAAAAGAAATGGTATGATCACAGGAATTAGGTCTGAATAATCAGTGACGTTGCAATCTCAGAGAGGATGCAGCGGACATAAATGCGTTTTCTATTTTTGGACAATACCTTATGTTGAGAGGTGAGGAGTAGAGAGTTGGGTGGTTAGAGAATAGGTACTATGATAGAGAGAATAGGGGCGTGTGTGCACTATTTCTAGCAATGTCAATGTTAGGATATGAGGCGTGTGGGTGAGGGGATTCACCTTTCGGAGTGGAGATGCTTGCATGCTATATTTTTATAAATGATATCAAGTTAGGAAGTGAATGAGGTGTTGTTACCTATATGCGTGGTACTGCTATGGTTAAAGATGTTAAGATATACTTATAACGTTTTATTTAATTTGAAAGATTTATGTGTAATAAACGGCAATGATTTGAGGAATAAATAAGTTTATCTTTAATTGAATTATGAATTAAATGTTATGCAGCATTCGCATAAGTAGGATCAGACAATGGTAAAAATATGTAATTATTATATAAGTTTGTGTATTAGATGATTCATATGCAATCAAGTTCATGTTTTATGTACCAGTTAGGTCAATACTTAGACAATTGTGTAACAAATATGTAAGTATTCTGTAAGTTTTATGTTTCATATGTCATAAAGTCTAAGTTATGTGCAACATTTATGTATCTCATTAGACAATTATGAAACATAGGTAGCATTCTACGTTTTGCCTTTCATATATCATCAAGCTTATATTTTATTCGGGTACTCAATAGACAACCGTGAAATAATACCTATGTATACTATAAATTTCGGTATTCAATGCAAGGGAGCTCAGGTTTATGTAGAGTCTAGTAATAATAATGGAAAATGTTTCCGTGATATTGACTTTGTGTATCATCCAACGGTGATATTGATTTGTGTATCATCCAACGGTGAACTATGAAATAAAGTAATAATTTTGTATGTATTGCAGGTGAACATTAAATTTAAACCATGTTACACTAAAATGTTTAGTGGAACATAGACATTTTGCAAAGCAAGGGATGTACATTTGGATTGCGCAGCAGTTTGCCAACGAACAAGACAATAACAGGCTATAGGTGTCACTGTTATCATCTGGGATGAGACAAATATGGAAAACGGTATGATCAGTGTAGTTAGGTTTGAATGATGAGTGAAGTTATTTATCAGAATACAGTGAACGAAAGTAATGGCTTTTATGTAAAGCTGTTGCACCGGCAGAGTCTCTAGCAGAAATGTAATGTGTAATTTTTTAAAGATCAAATGGGAAATACTTAGACAATAAGATATAATTAACAAATCGAATACGAAAGTATTTTTCAAGTTTTATTTTTCATGTCATCAAATAAATAGTTATGTGTTACATACGTGCAGCTCATTTGACAATTATGAAATGTATGAATAGCATTCTACATGTTTTATCTTTTATATGTCATCAAGTTTACGTCACATTCGGGAAAGACAACCGTGAAAGAAAAATATAAGTTTATGTATTGAGTGTTTCATATGTCATGTTTGCGTATTTATGTAACACTCGTGGAACTGGTAATGATAATAGCAATGATAAAACGGATACATGGGTATATTGTACATTTCGGGACTCAATACCAGTAAGCTTGGGTTTATGTAGTGATGATGTAAAAGATTGTTTCAATTATGTTAAAGCTATGTATCAGAGTACAATGAACTATGGAATAAAGTAACAACTTTTATGTATGACATTCAGGTAGATATTTTATGTGAACCATTCTGCACGTGTGTCACGATTGATGTATGACGTGTTTGGCGGAACATAGATCTTTTGCAAAGCAAGTGGTGTAAATTTGGATTGCACTGCAGTTACCAATTGTAAGAGAATAACCCGCTGTATAGGTGTCGTGGTTATAATATATGTTGGGACAAATGTGAAAAGAAACGATATGATCAGTGTACGTAGGACGGAAAAATGAGTGACATGTTTAATGTAACATGTAGTCTTATGTTTTTTTTCTCTCGATCGTACATGGCAAGTAAGCGGTGCTTAATGTAACAATGATAGGTTTAGTAAAATAAAAATTCCATTAGGTTAAAGTTTTTGATCAACCTACAACGAACAACGGAAGAAATGGAAAACTTTCGTGTATGAATATTGTATACTGCCCGAGAAACTAGGTGGAAATGTAATGCGTAATTTATTTAAGATCCAATGCGACATAACTTGCGTAGTGCAAGTTGAGAAGCTACACAATAAGTTACATGACGGAGTTTCTGTTAAATTAAGATATAGTCAGAGTAGTTAGGTATGAATAGCGAGTGATATGTTTAATGAACTCTGTTATATGATTTTGTTTTCAGTTAGCAAAATATTTGTAAGAATAAGCTCTGCTTCCTTTAGTGATGATAGGTTTAGTATAATAACTGTTCAATTATTTCGAAGCTATACATCAACATACAGCGAACGACGGAAGAATGTAATAATTTGTATGTAAAACTTTTGAAGTGAACATTAAATGTGAATCATTTTGTACGTGTTTGATGATTGATGTGCGGAATGTTTGGTCCCATATATCTCTTGTGGAGCAAGGGATGCAACGCGGATTTACACTATCGTTAACCAAACAAAAACGATTGAGTAAATACCTGTCATAGCTGTCGCTTTTATGAGATGTGTTTAAACAAGTATTGAGAGAAGCATTACACGTATACATTTTGTATCGTTAGAGGGCCTAAGTGCATATATAATGTCATTTGTTAAAGAACTAATATGAAATAATATGCGTGACATAAGTTAGGGAATAATATAAAAAAATACGTGATGGGAACATTGCTCAATTGTCATATGATCAGAAGAGTTAGGTGTCGATAACAAGTGATGTGTGAAATGTAACATGTACTGTGACTTTGCTTTCATTAAGTCAAATGTTGCGCAATGTAAACATAAGCCCCGCTTTATGTTGTGATGATAGGTTTAGTACAATAATTGTTTCAAACATGGTGGATTTCTATATCAATATACGTTGAACTACAAAAGAAAGTAATAACTTGTAAGTAAGGCATTTCAAGTGCGCATTAAATGTGCACGTTACACGTATATCCTCAAATTATGCGAATGAGTCTCAGGTTGGTTAACATAGAAGACCAATATGCAGGTGTGCATGACGAGTGATTTGTTTAATACAACATGCACTATGACTTTGTTTCAGTGAATGAACTATTGCGCGAGGTAAGTATAAACCGCACCTTCGATAGGTTGTGCAATAAATGCTTCAATCATGGTGGAATTCTAATACCCAACTACAGCGAACGACAGAAGAATGTAATAACTTATATATATATAATATATTTCAAGTGAATACTAAATGTAAACCATACATTTACACGTATGTCGTGATTGATGTGTAAAATGCTTCGTCGGGCATAGATCTTTTACAAAACAAATACTATAAACTGGGTTTGCATTACAATTACACAATCGTAAAGTATTTAATTAAATAACTCACGATATGTGTCGTTAACATAATCTATGTGTTTAGTCACGCGTGAAAAGAAACGACACGCATATAACTATTGAACAAGTGAACATATGAAATGAGTTATTTGTGAACGAACTAATGGGAAATAACAAATGCAACACAAGTTGATGAATCAAATTATAAATTACGTAGAGGAGTTTTAGTTCAGATAGCATATGATCAGACCAGTAAGATGTAAATAACCGGTTTTATTGTTGTAATATAACATGTGGTGTGTCCACGCTAAGAGAAAACCGGTTCATGTCGTGATGATCGATTTATTACAGAAAATGTTTCACTTAGGTTGATGGTATCTTTTAACCAACATTGAATGACAAACGAACGCAGACAACGTATATGTGATAGATTCTAAGTGAAGTATAAATTGCGAACCATACCATTACGCTTGGCACGATATACGTGTGAAGTGTTCGGGGGGCCCATAACCCTTTTGCAAAGCAGGTGATGTACATCGGCTCTGCACTCCAGTTAGCAAAAACTAAACTGATTAAGTAACTGACACGCTATACGTCTCCCTATAATGCGTCATTTGCTAAAGCACTAATGTGAAACAGTACGACTAACACAATTTAGTGAATCGAATGAGAAGTTACGTCTAGGGGTTTCTGTTTAGATAACGAGCAAATGCTCAGAGAAGGTAAGTGTGAATAATGAGCGATATTGTTAAGGTAACAAGCAATGTTCTTCTTTTTCGAATATGCAATGTAAGTAAGCTCTGTTTTATCTATTCATGATGACTTTATTAAAAGAAATCTTTGAATAACCACTGAACTTGTGTTGGATGTATCTACGTCAGTAATCAACAAGGGAATGCGTGGTGCAGATCCGACTTTCATGACACCAATCCTTCTTATAAAGTGACGTTTTGGATCTTTCGACGTAACGATCTATGGGGTAGACATAATTCACGCCACGACTCAGTGAGTTTATATGGAGTCGAGCAATAACCGAATTGTCTCATCATCAACTATCTGTCTGGTGCGAGGTCCTTTGTCATCGAATTTGTCACGATGTATATATAAGATGCACATCCCGCAGCTTCCGCGGTATGGCAGTCTCTGTAGTTTGCGGTTACACCACCAAACAGACATAGGCGCGGTCTCTGAAAACCAACGAATCGTGTCATCATCTCATTAGTCTCAATGATGGCGGCCCCTCTTCAAAATCTGGCCTTCTTTCTAACCGAGTACGTTTTCTTTCATTGCACCTTGTGACTGAAGTCTTTATAAACCCGCTGCGTACCAGAGAAATTACAAAGTTCATAACGTGAAAACATAAAATGTTAGTGTAAACATTGACCACAATTTTAAGATATGGCAACGAAACAAACGAGTGAGGGATAATTTAACACTTGGCAATTATTTGTAACAAGTTGACTCATATTGAATGAAGTGATGTGATTCCCTAACGAAAATATTTATGAAAGACGTTTTAAGTGAAACATTATGTTAAATACTGAACATCGTTTGATAACGTAAGACTTTCGGAAAAGTACAATAATTTGTCTAAGTGACGAAAAATTTGTTTGAACCATGCATACCATCATTACCTAAAAATGGAGTCAGTCTGTAGAGGTTTACTGAAGCAGCAGAAGCAGAAATACGACTCTACGAACAACTGTAACTATAAATATTGTAAAAATAGGTTTGTGCAATCACTTATGTTTCATTTGTAAACCATTTATTATTGATGAAGGCAATTTTATGTGACGCGTGATTCCTTGTGCGTAAGTCAGTCACAGTAGTGATGCATTACATGGTTCATATGTACCGCATGTCACTTATGTACGCGTTATCAACGAATGTTCATTTCAAAGGTATCTATTGTATAACTTAGGCACGCGTTTCGAATCCTTTTGTATAAATATACTTGATGCATTGCATGCATCAAGTATAAAAGAACTCGAAACTTTAAAGTGAGCGACTGACAACACCCTCTAGCGGAGAGTCATATGCTAACGGAGCGGGGAATCAAGTTGCATTCACAGGTACCGGCATCCGCCAAAAACAAATATGGCGGACGGTTGGTCGGGAAAAGTCGTGTGCTCCAACATTTATTGGCGGAAATATGACCGAAACAACCTAGTGTCGACACACTTTCTTGATGTCAGAAGATAGAACAAGGTATATAGAAACCGTAAACACTATGATTGTTCGCGCACACATCAAAATAAAAGCTACAGTCGATTCCGTACTAACGTCTAAGGATTTTAACATTTACACCGTTGCGCCCCAAGAGAAGCGGGCTTGCCTGGGGGCACTTGAGCCAACATTGGCCACTGACCTTACTATCATTAGAGTGATATTTAGACGTGATATTTAGACGTGATATTTAAACGTGATTTTTGAAGCGAAACGTTTGGAGGCTGCAATGTAGTCGTGAACTGCTTGAAATATATAACGGTTATCGTTAATTGTAGGGACTGATTACCAAAAAGAATGGTGCCAATTTACACTGACGATAGAACGTGGATTTTGCGAAATACAATAGCTCTAAAATTCGTATTAAGTGGGCACCCGAGGAAAAAATGAACGCGTAGGAAGTGTAAATGATATGGGCCCGGCCAAATGAGAGTTCGGTGAGCTGCACATGCGAATACGCGCGTGCGATACAGTCTTCTGTTTCCAAAGTAATACAATTCTGGTTGTCAGTTATAATCCCGGACACTGTTTTATGAATATTTAAAATTGCTGTTGGTCTTGCAAGCTGCGTATAGTGACTGGCAATTCGTTCCACATACGTATTGCGCTAGGTAGAAATGATTTGTAAAACGTTGACAATTGCGTAATATTAAAGTTGCGCATTTAGCAAATTCATTTGTACACGGTGTTTACAGAATACGGAATCAACATATCTCACCTGCGAAACGTCATAGATTCTTGTCAAAATTAATATTTGAAATGGGTTTATTTGGCGCCCACCGGCAACGTCTAGCGCTCCAGTGAGGTTCGTGTACAATTTGTGTGTGCGTTCCATAGGGCAAAATCGTTTTGACAATTTCCGAGTGCGCCATTGGCTGATTAGTATCACGTGCTGGCAAAGGGGCATTTTAATGAGGCCCACACTGGCTAGAGCTACAGACAAACTGAGTGATCATGGCCAGCAAGCGAAGTGCCGTAGATTTTACTGTATCGGCGAAGAAAAGAAGAAGACAAGAGAAAGCGAATCAGCGACATTGAAAGAATTAGTATAGGACTGGAGATAGCTATCAAAACGCAGCAAGGATTTGCAAGTTTTTTCCTCGGGTGCCCACTTCATGCTTCTTGACATGGTAGGGTTGCCGTTGAATTGATTGTTGACAACCAGTCTTACACTCAGATCCCCTGACAACACTGTCAACATATGACGATCTTGGCACGAGTGCCCCTGGCCTCGGGAGACCCACTCACCCAATTGGGTGACAAACTTGGAACTTAACCCCATCCAGGGGAAGAAGAAGCAGGTGGAAACCCGTCAGTATCCCTTATCTGCAAGCAATCAAGACAAGAAAGTCAGAATGAACAATAATAATAACCCTATATATAGTCCCAACAACTAATACAAAGAGAAGGGATATGGGTGGGATTATCAGATCTATTTTGGTTTATTCATGAAATCTTAATTTCATGTCGTGCTCTACGAGCACTGATGAAATTTCCAATTTCATCTCATAAACCGAAAATAGATCTGATAATGCATGTTCAAAGTTTAGGTAAGGCAAAGAACTATTTTTGAAATGTGTTCTGCTCTGCCTTCTCTGCAATTTCTTTATGGTAGAAATTGTAGAAAGTTGAAGCATTTGACCAGTTGGCTGCTTCCAAGATTTGTTCTGTTTTTATGCCTTGATGCTTTGCCCTTGAGGTACTTGCAGCTCGCGTTGAATGAGCCTTGCATTTACTTGTGTCATTCCCTGCTTGGGCCATTAGCATTTTAAGCCATCTTGCAACGGAGCATTTCGCCACTGTGTTATGTGGCTTGATGAAACTGATGAGCATTTGGGCTTTCTGAGCTTCACTTTCCCGGAGTGGAGCTGTCCGTTGTATGTATTTATTTATGCATTGTACTGGGTCAAGCAGCCCATCAGATCTGTAGTGCGATACAGATACCTTACTGTGAGGTTTACCAGGTCTCTTTGTCTTTGTGAGACCAGGGATATAGAATTCCATGTCCTCCCCCTTCATCCTCATGTATTTCAGGTTCAGCTGTTGCAACTCAGAGCCTCTGCTTGCGCTGCATAAGGCTAACAACATGGTCACCTTAAGGGTGAGTGTTTTGAGGTTTAGGTTCCCATTGTCTCCCAGGGAACGAATGTGTCTGAGCACCATATCCACATCCCACGTGTCCACATATCTTGGTTTAGGGGGCCTCATGTTGAACATCCCTTGTAGCAAAGTTTTGATCACTGGATGTTGCCCCACCGGATATCCTTCTATCTGGGGGTGAAAAGCCGAGAGAGCTGATCTGTACCCATTCATGGTTGTATACTCCATTCCCTTGTCAAACACATCAGCCAGGAAATCTGCTATATTTCCCAGAGTGGCTTGAAATGGAGCGATTTTCCGTCCACCACACCAGCTAACCCACTTATTTCAGGAGCAACTGTAAGCGGATTTAGTTCCCTCTCTGCGGGCTCGCAAGAAAATCTCGGCAGCCCGGCTTGAAAGACCTCTTGCAAGTGTGCGTTCCATGAGACCTTCCAAGCCGCTAATTTCAGATCTCCTCTCACGATCAGCGGATGCGGGTCGCCTTTTGGTGACGTCAGTAACCTCTGTAGCGGAGGTAACAGTACAGGTTGATCCACTAGCATTCCCAGAATGACGGGGAACCACGGCTGCGTCTGCCAAGTGGGAGTAATCAGAATGACAGTGGCCTGTTCTTTCTGGATTTTTGCCAGACACTTGTTTATCAGGCAAAAAGGAGGAAACGCATAGCTCCCCTGACATGCCCAAGGGATGCTGAATGCATCGGTTGTCTGTGCAAATGGGTCTGGTTTCCAACTCACATAATTTTGTGTCTGGGCATTGGTTCTGTCTGCAAACAGGTCTGTTTGAATGGGACCCCACTTCTGTGCTACTGCCTTGAATATCCCCGAGTCCAACTTCCAGTTGCTGCCATCGGTGTAGATTCTGGATTCCTGGTCTGCAACTGTGTTGTGAATTCCTGGCAGATGCTCCGCAGTAAGCATGATCTTTTTCGAGAGACAAAAGTGCCAAAGCTCTTTTGTCAGTTTCAACAGGTTCCTTGACCTTGTGCCCCCCATCCGGTTGACCTGAGCCACTGTGGCACTGTTGTCCACTCGGAGGTGTACATGCTGGACCGAACGGTCTCGTGTGAAGGCTCGCACTGCGAAAGTTGCTGCCAGCAGTTCCAGGCAGTTTATGTGTAATTTCCTTTCGTCTGCACTCCAGAGACCCTGGGTGGTCACTCCTTCGCACACCGCACCCCATCCCTTCATTGAGGAGTCCGAAGTGATGACTAGGTCTGGTATGACTGAAATCAACGTTCTGCCATTCCACATGTCCAGATTTTTGATCCACCATTGCAACTCCTCCTTGCTCTCTGGTGATAAAGTCAAATGAGCTGCATAATTCTGGTTGTTCGCCAGTAAAGCTTTCGATTTCTGCATCTGTAGGAGGCGATAATTCAGCGGTGCTGGTACCACAGCCAAAAGCGTTGCTGTTAACTTGCCTATCAGTTTTGCAAGAGCTCTGACAGAAGTTCTGTTTCTCTGGCACAATTCCTGGCATTCTAACTGATCAGTTTGCACCTTCTCTATTGGCAAAGCCACCGTCATTTTGATCGAATCCAACAAGAAACCCAGACACTCTAGGGTTTGTGTGGGAACTGTCACTGATTTGGGTCTGTTGATCGAGAAACCCAGTGCCTCCAGCAGCCACTGTGCTGTGTTGATGTCCAACACCAACCCCTCTCTGTTCCTGTTCAAAAAGAGCATGTCGTCTAGGTAGATGACCACTCTGATCCCCATTCGTCGAAGGAGGGCAATCACTGGTTTCATTAGTTTGGTAAACGAGCGGGGAGCTGATGCTAGCCCGAAGGGCAAGACCTTGAACTGGTATATTTTCCCTGCCCACACAAACTTCAGATACTTTCTGACATTCTGGGCCATCGGAATGCAGAAATATGCATCCTTTAAGTCGAGTTTCCCCATCCAGTCCCCCGCCTGAATCAGGTTTAAAGCTGAAACCATCCCTTCCATCTTGAAGTGTTCGTATCTTACATAAGCATTCCGCTGTTTCAGATTGAACACTGGCCGCTGGGACCCGTCTTTCTTTGGTCGCAGAAACAGATGGCTCATGAACTGATCCGGTGTGTTCATGGTTCGCTCGATGGCATTTTTTGAGTACAACTCTTGTACCTGTTCTGAGATTTTTGTATGTTCTTCTCTTGAGAGAACTGGGGAAGAGCAATTGAGTTTTGGTGGAGAAGTGGTCACAAAGTCTATGTGACACCCGTTTACCATGTTCAAAATCTTTGGATCTTTTGTGATCTTTCCCCAATTGTTGGCAAAACGCTTGATCCCACAGGCCATTGGGTTATCCCTGGAGAGGACAAGTTCAACCCTACTATGCTGCTGTGCATTGTTATGGGGGGATCCTGACTTACTGGTGATACCAGAAGACTTTGAGACTGAGGTAAAGGATACATACCGCGAGGCCTTCCCCCCTCTGGGCTGTTGGCCTTGTCGGGAAAACCGTGGTTTCCCCTCCCACTTCGGTTTTGGTAGACCTTTTGGTCTCGTGGGAGGGGTCCTCTGAAAGGGCTTGCGCTCAACATGTTGTCTCTTGGGTGGAAACGAAATGGCTCCCAGGGACTGTCTGATCTGGCGCGAACGTTTCGATTCCTTCGCCTTATGATATAGAGCGCGATAGAATTTTCCACCAAACAGTTCTTTCCTGTTAGCATTCAGCAAAGCTTCATTTTGGCGGAGCAAATGGCTAGCTTTCTTGTGATCACGGAGGAACTTGCATAGCACATTCCACCTCCTGTTGTAGTTTGTGAGCACATTCGTCTGGCCTATCAGGACAATGCTTTTTTCCACCAGCAGTAGGAGTTCTCTGAGGTCACAGGACCTGTCCTTAGCATTTTTTGCTGAGAAATGCAGCTTCCACAGTTTGGACAAGGGCCCCATGGTGTCAAGCATTTTAGATTGAATCTTGACAAAACTGCCATCTATCAACCTGGCAGCTGGTTGTTGCCCCTTGTCCAACAACTCCACAATGTCATCATCCAGCTTGTGTGGCTCCAACGAATCATGTTTTGGGAGAGGGTCATCAGCCAAAACCGTGTTCTTGGCTACCTCCTCCCCAAGCCACTCAATGAAATATTTCCTTATGAAACCGTCCTGTTCAGGGTCCAATTTCCAGTCTTTTGCCTTTTTCTGGCCTAATGGATCGAACATGTCGAGCCCTGGACCTGAATGACCTCACTGACCGGGGGGTCCGACACACACGAACGAGCGGGAGAGGAGCTGTCTCCCTCGTCTGACGATGACGCTTGTCCTTCGGATTCCGAGGACGATAAACTGACGTCCGTAAGGCCCTCCACCTCCGGTACGTCAATTTTGCGTTTCTTAGGGATCTTGTAAGTCCCCAAGTCCAGCCGGCCGGTCGCCAGGCCCGTGGCACTTGTTTCCACCAACCCCAGAGGGGAGGCGGCTTTCACGGCCCCATCGGGGTCCGAAACGGTATTGTCGGTGGCCAAACAGGCCCCCGACGGTCCAGGAGGTGAACCAGCACTCACATCCTCCATAATACCCTTCGATGCCCCCAAGTGGGCGGCGATGTCGCACGATAAAAAACTTCCGACGGAAGCACACGTCTATCTTCTTCAAAAGCCAAGATGGAGAAGGAAGGTCGAGTTCAGCCTCGTTTTGACTTTTAAAGGCTACCGGAAGTACCTAAAGTACGGAGAATGCATTATCAGATCTATTTTCGGCTTATGAGATGAAATCATTCATTTTGTTCACTAACAAGTTTTCCTGGCTAGCGTTGCCGTCTTCTTGTGTTGTCTCGTCCCACGAGATCGCTAGATGTCGCTAGTTCCTTCCGGTCAACGCCCTCTATCGAACTGGCGGCGAATTTGTCAAAGACCTGGTTCCCGTTCTGTTTATCAACAGTGACAAGTATCTACTCACCTGTTTTCTATACACTTGACAGAAAAACACGTGTCACTGTTAATGAACAGAAAGAGTGTTGGAACCAGGTCTTTGCGAAATGCGCAGCCAGTTCGCCAGAGGGCGTTTACCGGAAGAAACAAGTGACATCTAGCGGTCTCGTGAGACGACACAACACAAGACAACAAAACTTGTCAGCCAAACTTGTTAGCTGACAAAATAAAAGAATTGAGCGAGTATTAGTAGCAGGAAACTTATTTCTGTCGGACACTCGCTATACTGCCGATGCTAGTCAGTTTACTCAGGAGACCGTCGTGCCATACCGTGTCGAATGTCTGCGAAATATTAGAGAAAGGGACATTTACCGTTTTTGTCTTGTCTAAGGCTTCACAAAATAAATGGTATATCTCAACAAGTTGGTGAACTGTACTGTGCCCCGGACTGACACCCGACTGGAATCTATTCAGAATGTTATTATCTGATAGGTAGGTAGTTAAATGTGTGCTTGAAAATCACACGCTCTAGCAGCTCACCTACGCAACTTAAAAGAGAAACTGTCCGATAGTTGTTGACATGGGAACGCTGATTTTTTTATTATGTGTTGAGACTACGTTAGCCATTATCCAAAGTCGAGGCATCCTGGATTGATCGAAACACAGTTAAGACAAAGAGTTTTGACAAGGGATCAGCTATGGCGTTACCCGCTTCTTTTAACAGTCCAAAGACTTTTAACAGTTTCTGTTTGAGTCCAAGTTATGGATTAAGTCCTGAACATCGTCTTTAGTTACGGCTATCTGGCGAAGACCTGGATGGAGATTGCATTCAGTCTGCTCTAGGCAATCTGATATCGCCTCTATATCGCCACGTGATGATTGGCTGAGATAATAGTCATAAATTTAAAGCGGGTCTCCAACCTAATCTAATCGCGATCTGCACCGACATCTTACGTCTTAAAATTAAATCGGCGAGTGTTAACGCTTCGTTTCGGGCGACTAGTAAGGAGAAATAATTAAGGCAACCCGCCTCTATCAATGTCGAGCAGCGCGCCATTTTGCCGGCGCAAGGGACGTACATTGTGACCCTTCGTGTGGCGTCGCCTTACGTTATAAGTGAAAGTTACCTCGTAGAGGGAACTCTTCACAGAGGAGATCAGGGCTGCGATTTACGGATGCGGCAGTTCCAAGCCGCGCAGCAGACCAAGATCTTAGTGTTTCATCATGTTCATGGAAAATAGCATTCAAACAAATTGATATACGTCTTGCGACGATTGACTCCGCAACAATGCCATGATTGGAGTTAGAATCGCAGCTATTTATATTAGCGATGATCACGCGGTCTTGTTTTGCTCACACCCTAGGCGTCATTTTGGGTTTGAATATAATTAGAGTATCGCCTCCTGGTTAGTCAATTATGGACACACCCCAACTGTATACAAGATGTTCATATAAGCCCTGAAATAGAGCGTTCACTCCGAGATTTCTGGCCTGGCGATTATTATGTAAACTCCCCATCGTCACAAGCGAGGGGTGTAGCCATTCTGTTGTCAAAAGGTATAGACTATACTCTGCATGGTCAATACAAGGATGAGAATGGGAATCTTTTAGTGCTCGATCTTACGTTAAAGGAATATCGATTTACTCTGGTTAGTGTATATGGACCGAACAGTGATACGCCATCGTTCTATGCAAATCTACAACAACAGATAGAAAACTTTGGTAACGCAAGTGTCATAATATGTGGGGATTGGAATATGGTATTAGACTTTAAGAGGGATACGAGGGGATACAAGAGAGAAAATAACAAAAAGGCCAAAGAAACCGTCTTATCGCTTATAGAAACTTTAGATGTTGTTGATTGCTGGCGAGTACAACACCCAAATAGCCATCGGTATACTTGGACAAACCAACAGCGAAAGTCTCAGAGAGCCAGACTAGACTTTTTCTTGATGTCCTCAGACATCTTTGCTCTCTGTGAAAAGACAGATATCATGTCGGGTTACCGCACTGATCACTCGCTGGTGACCGTAACGATTAACTTCCAGTGTACCCCCAGGGGAAAGGGCTTTTGGAAGCTTAATGTGTCCCTACTGCATGACCCCGAGTATGCTGTGGTGGTGAAAAAATGCATTAGAGATCTTGAGGAACAGTATTGTGTATCAAACACCATTGTATGTGACCAAACGCGTGAGAAAGTAGAATTTGTAATTAATGATCAACTGTTTTGGGAAATGCTGAAGATGGAAATTAGAGGGCGAACTATTAGCTATAGCGCACATAAGAAAAAAAAGACGGTACGAGAAGAGAAGGGTCTCGAGAAGCGAATAAACGAATTAAATAGAGTAGTTGACAACGTAAGCTCCGGGTCAGATGAACAGAATGAACTGCAAGAACTAAAAGATCAGCTTGAGAAAATCAGAATTGGGAAAACGCGGGGTATTTTAGTTAGGGCAAGGGCAAATTACTATGAAGCCGGAGAAAAACCTTCACCGTATTTTTGCAGTTTGGAAAAAAAAAACTACGTAAACAAACAAATAAACAGAATTATTGTCGACGGGAAGGAAATAATACGCAAAGAAGATATCCTCAACGAGCAAATGCACTTTTACAACAGACTCTATTCGAATTGTGATCGTGCAGAGGGATGTGATTTTGCCACCTTTTTAAACCCCCCATAATGTCGTACCATTGCACGTATCTGAAAGGGAGAAATGTGACGCACCATTAAGTTGTGACGAAATAAAGGAGGCAATAAAGGGATCGAAAAATAATAAATCCCCAGGTAATGATGGATTACCGGTAGAATTTTACAAATTTTTTTGGAAGGATTTAGGTCATTACCTGATGCGGAGTTTTACACGTGCTTTCGAGTCCGGTTCTCTTTCCATAACACAGAAACAAGGTGTCATCACGTGTCTCCCAAAAGGCGACAGACAGAGGGAACTGCTTAAAAACTGGCGACCTATCTCGTTATTAAACGCTGATTACAAGGTTTTATCCGGAGCTATCGCCGCTAGGCTGAAAACGGTATTGAGTAGAATAATTAGTCAGGATCAAAAAGGGTTTTTAAAGGGTAGATATATCGGAGAGAACATTAGATTGGTATACGATATGATGCACTACTTAGTCCAACATAGCCGTACTGGCATCCTACTCCTAATAGACTTCGAAAAAGCATTTGACACCCTAAGCTGGCAATATATCAAGCAAGTACTTGAAAGCTATGATTTCGGCACTACTTTCAGAAAGTGGTTCAGTATACTGTATAACGAATGTTCAAGCTGTGTGATAAACAACGGCCACTTTTCGAAGTTCTTCTCACTTGGTAGAGGCTGTAGACAAGGCGACCCCCTGTCGCCGTATATATTCATTCTGGCTATCGAACCTCTAGCCATGCGCATTAAGCAAGACGCACAAATAAAGGGTATTAAGGTAAATAAAAACGAGTACAAAATCGGACAATACGCGGACGATACTTTTATGTTTTTAGATGGGTCAGAGGTTTCGTTAAGAAGAACATTCTATGTGTTGCATGAGTTTAAAGTGTGCTCAGGCCTGGCAGTAAATGTCGAGAAAACCAAAGTAATAAGACTGGGTAAACAGATCCAGACCCACCATAGAATCTGCCCAGACATGCCCCTGACCTGGGTTGAAGAATTTAAGTTACTTGGAATCACATTCACGGTTGATATGAAAGACATGGTTAACCGAAACTATAATGGGAAAATGGTAGCATTCCAGAGTGTATTGAATGTGTACAGTAAGCGTAAACTTTCACTTCGAGGAAAAGTGACAGTAGCTAAAACAATGGCTATTCCTAAACTGATAGATGTTATGTCGGTTCTACCGTCGCCGCAGCCAAGTTTTATCGAACAGGTTACCAAAATTATACGATCATTTATATGGAATTCAGGCTCACCTAAGATTGCCTATAATAAAATGGTTCAGACAGAAGAAAATGGTGGAATTAACTTAACCCACATTCCATTTTTGTTGCACGCGCTAAAGATTTCGTGGGTGAAAAGACTTGTCACGTCAGAAGGCGCTTGGCAAGACCTGTTCTCTACCACCATATGTGATGAGAAGTCACTGTGTTGGCAACTGGATCCAATATCTTTGAAGTGCTTTATGACGCTGTCGAACCCTTTTTGGCGTGATGTATTTAAAGCGTGGTACCGGTTTAGATCGATCGGGGACAGTACAGATGTCCGAACATATCCACTTTGGAACACGCAGTTTCTAATTCACTCTAACCTTGTTACTAGGAAAGCAGAATTTATTAACGCAGGGGTCATATTCTATAACGATGTTATTGATGATATGGGTCGTGTTTTAGGATGGCAAGACTTCAAACAGGCTTTTGGAATCAAACCAAATTTTGCCGATTTCTACAGTTTAACCCATTCACTACCAAGAAGCTGGAGAGTTGAGAGTTTGGAAAAGGCGTCTAAATTACAAGAGGTAGGGTGTACTGAACTACAGGCTGTGTTAACATCAAAGCGGGTATGCAATATTGTGTATCAACGCTTGATCCTTGAATTGTGTCCGGTGAGAAATAATGAAACAAAGTGGGAAACCTCGCTAGGAAAAAAATTTACTCCTGAAGAATGGAGAGGTTTTTATACTGTTGCGAAGACAAGTACAGTTGATGAACGGCTCAGGAGCTTCCAATATAAGCTTCTCCAACGATGTTTGTCCACCAATACTTACCTAAAAAAATGTAATCTAGCAGAAGACGAGAGTTGTACGTTTTGTAATAGTGCCGTCGAAACACTTGAACATTTATTCTTTCATTGTCCATATGTGAAGCAACTGTGGCACTCACTTGCGATTTGGTTTGAGGCGCAATCTGGTTTCCGCATATGGCAGTTACTATCGTTAACCACGGTAATGTTTGGTGTAAGCAAGTCTACAAAACACCGTCTGTTAAACCATATTATAATCATTGTCAAAAGCTATATATTCTCGTGCAAGTGTAAGGAAACAAAACCTAGGGTACAAAATGCTTTAAGAATTATAAGATACTATTATAATATAGAAAAATGCGTCATTCAGCAGAAACCGTCTTACAGCAAACAGATATTTAATGATAAGTGGAAATGTCTCTTTCATTAACCATTGTTCCTTATGGGGATAGATCCTCTCCCGGTAGCGTGTGTTTGTCTGCCTCGTATATAAAATGTTTATGTATCAACGTATCGATGTCACTTCTCACGATTGTAACGCATGCCATGCCATATTGTCACAATAAATTAAAATTTAATAAAAAAAAAAAAAAAAAAAAAAAAAAAAAAACTCTGAAGTCCATGTTTCGCAAGCTGAATCGGGATCGTTAGTGGGGACACATTGGTCCCAGTCGTGTGAAGCTAAAGCTGATCTAAACCCGGTAAAATTTGCTTTGTTATAGTTCCACACTAGCCGTTTATATGTTCCTTTTCCGGTAACTTTGAAATTGAGACTACAACAAACAGCGCAGTGATCACTAGTAGTCACCTAATATTTGGTCCCAAACAGACTTGCAATTGGGAGTAATTCTTGTTTGGGTATCCACATGAATCGTGAGCCTACTACTACTGAGTGAATATACGGGTCGGCTGTTTCGTCGGCATTCATGTCACCTACTGTTACTTTGTCATGTATTGACATGAGGGTAGCCCCTTGTCTAAACAGGTTAGGAGCTTTCCCAGAATAAAACTTTAGCACTCGGTGGACGACATACGCAGCACACCAAAAACCGTTCTGCGTTGGCCCTACATTCCAACTATATACTTTCTATTTCCACGTCCTCCAGATCAGGCAGTCTCTTTGCAACAATCTTTAGCGAGGTAGAGTTAGATCTCCCGGCCCAAGCGCCGAGTGAATTTCCAACAGCAGCGGTCGCCTCCAAGCTAACACACAAAGTTCGCACGCGTTGGTTTTGGGTTGTAATCACGTCATCTCAAAGTTAACATCAGGACAACGTTGTTACAACGTTCGTCGAAAGTAATTTTATCTAGCCTTTATCCCGTAAAAATAAAACCTTTGCCGTGTGTAGTGACCAATAAAACTAGTGAGAAGTCGAGAGTGGACGTTTTCGCAACGTTAGGACAACGTTACCTGAAAAATTAGACATCATGAAAACAATAGGTAATTGATTGTATGTGGCAATCATGCTTTTGATTCATTCATCATATACGCAGTTGTTTCTCCCATTAGGCACAATTTTAATACTGAACTGAATGTCGGAAAACGTTACCTGAAAACGTTCGGGCAACGTAGAAAAAAACAACCAAACCAAAAAAAACGTTGTCATGACGTTAAATTGTTAGCTTGGCTCACCCTCTTTAAGGGCCCCTGACGGGGGGTAGCCATGTCGCGTGTCGATTTTAAGAAAAGCTCCATGTCGCGTGTCGATTTTAAGAAAAGGTCCATGTCGCGTGTCGATTTTAAGAAAAGTTCCATGTCGCCGTGTCGCTAAGTCTTATGTCGCATGTCGATTCTAAGACAACCCCAATGTCGCGTTGTCGATTTTAAAAGTCGCCGTGTCGCCGTGTCGAAAAAGCCCCTCGGGGGCCCTTCTTTAGGGCTCGCTGATTCTGTCATTGTAAGTACACTCGAAATATCCTCCATCGTACGCAGTCACCGAAACCGCTCACCAATCAATGACGAAGGGATTAGACAGTTCCCTGCTGCAAAATACATTATTTGATCAGGGACGTCCCCTTTTCTCTTTTAGAGTTCGTTTACAGACATACATATATACATAACAGTTATGTACACCACAATGTAGTAGAAATTCCATAATTAATACATTCAGGCATAACGTTAAATGCGTTTGGAGGCTGCAATGTATTCTTGAATTGCTTGGAATATATAACGATAATCGTCAATTGATAAGGACGGATTACCAAAACGAATGGTGCCAATTGAAACTGGTGAAAGAACATGTATTTTGTGAAATAAAATATCTCTAAAATGCCTATAAGGTGGGCACCCAGTGCTGGCCTGTATTTACATGTACATATAAGGCATCATAGTGACCCGCAGTGTTCTTGATCCTGGTTGGTTGACAGGAGGCAATGGAGAATGTCTGCGCCCCCCAAAAGTACATTTATGGGCAACAATAGATCTTTTTAAGCCTAAACTATTTTTTTTCTCTGCTAATTCGTAATTACATATTTTTCTTCTTTTAGGAAATATAACTTTAGACTATATTCGCTAATTGGCACTGCCCTTACGACAGGAATTGTCTTTCCCTTTAAGTATAATTAATGGGAAAGGGTATATTCCTCATAACAGACCTGGAGTATGCGATAAAATAATACATCTTATTAACAAATATCCAGCAGCATAGATGTATTAAAGTTAAATTCATTAATGTCATTTACAGATAGTTTGGACGATATTTTTGCTAAAATTTGAGTGCCACTCACTAATTTCCAGACAGGCTACCGCACCGAGAGACCTAATCAATTCTATCATACTTTATTTTCTGTCCTGCTCCATTGGCTACCAATGTTGGCCTATAAATAAGCTGAAGGCAATATTTCTGCAAACACACGCTTACTTCGCACAATTGATACTAAATTAATTAACGGACCTCTTATGAAACCGATTTGAATATTCAGGCTAACTAAGTGCCCCTAGCCCATGAGACCCTACTGATTTATCCTACGTTTATAGGATACCTCTGAGATGGCGAGGATCCATCACCAACCCAGTGCCATATCGTAGTATTATTTTATAGCTGACAACAGTTTGCCGCTTTGTAAAGATATGCCATATACTAATATATGACAATATATTTATTTATCAGTTTAACGCACTCGCTCAGGTTATAAGTATCACCTAGCCCGGACGCGTGGCCCGCGCGATCTCAACCCTTACGGACCTATCAGCTTGTTGTCAGAAGGGTAAAGGTTATTGGGCTTGGGATCACCTATGACGTACTGAACCGTACTACGTAGCCAAGTCCAACGCTAAGTGGAAGTTATCGAGCACTCAGCCCTCGCCACTCAGCCCTCGGCACTCGAAAATAGCTAAACATTCAACTAGGTGTCGGTGTTCCGTATCAACGAAAGGCCTAAATGACATATATATATATATGATATATTCCGTATTATGAATCTGCCCACTATGAAGCTAAGAGGCCATGACGGAGAACCATTTTTCTTGCTAGTTGCGAGTTACGTTCCCTGGACCAGCATAAAAAAACTATAGATATTTCTAGACGGTTTTCCCGGCAAAAAACACGAAGAGAGACCACCAAAAAGGCATTTAGAATTATAAATTACCAGTTCTTGAATAAATATTATTTTGTTGGATTATGACTGCTACTGCACGAGCTGGTGAGACTAAGACGAAAATGATAAATTCGTACGTAACTTATTTACGCTATTGAATACGTACTTTATTTTCTCTAATATCAGGGAGATTTTACACTTGGAAAAAACGTTAAAATTTAGAATGCACTTAAAAAACAAAATATCGCTAAATAAAGGTAGGCTCTCCCACAGCCTCACCTCTGCTGGCTACAATCTGCGTGAACGGGCCACGCAGCGGGGGGCTGTGGAGGAGACTGCAATCTGAGTGAGCGGGCCACGCAGCCGGGGGCTGTGGAGGAGACTGCAATCTGAGTGAACGGGCCACGCAGCCGGGGGCTGTGGAGGAGACTGCAATCTGAGTGAACGGGCCACGCAGCGGGGGGCTGTGGAGGAGACTCCAATCTGAGTGAACGGGCCACGCAGCGGGGGGCTGTGGAGGAGACTACAATCTGAGTGAACGGGCCACGCAGCAGGGGGCGGTGGAGGAGACTGCAATCTGAGTGAACGGGCCACGCAGCGGGGGGCTGTGGAGGAGACTGCAATCTGAGTGAACGGGCCACGCAGCGGGGAGCTGTGGAGGAGACTGCAATCTGAGTGAACGGGCCACGCAGCGGGGGGCGGTGGAGGAGACTGCAATCTGAGTGAATGGGCCACGCAGCGGGGGGCTGTGGAGGAGACTGCAATCTGAGTGAACGGGCCACGCAGCGGGGGGCTGTGGAGGAGACTGCAATCTGAGTGAACGGGCCACGCAGCGGGGGGCGGTGGAGGAGACTGCAATCTGAGTGAACGGGCCACGCAGCGGGGGGCTGTGGAGGAGACTGCAATCTGAGTGAACGGGCCACGCAGCGGGGGGCTGTGGAGGAGACTGCAATCTGAGTGAACGGGCCACGCAGCGGGGGGCGGTGGAGGAGACTGCAATCTGAGTGAACGGGCCACGCAGCGGGGGGCTGTGGAGGAGACTGCAATCTGAGTGAACGGGCCACGCAGCGGGGGGCTGTGGAGGAGACTGCAATCTGAGTGAACGGGCCACGCAGCGGGGGGCTGTGGAGGAGACTACAATCTGAGTGAACGGGCCACGCAGCGGGGGGCGGTGGAGGAGACTGCAATCTGAGTGAACGGGCCACGCAGCGGGGGGCTGTGGAGGAGACTGCAATCTGAGTGAACGGGCCACGCAGCGGGGGGCTGTGGAGGAGACTGCAATCTGAGTGAACGGGCCACGCAGCGGGGGGCTGTGGAGGAGACTGCAATCTGAGTGAACGGGCCACGCAGCGGGGGGCTGTGGAGGAGACTCCAATCTGAGTGAACGGGCCACTCAGCAGGGGGCTGTGGAGGAGACTGCAATCTGAGTGAACGGGCCACGCAGCGGGGGGCTGTGGAGGAGACTGAATAAAAGGGGCGTTTTCACAGTTGGGGGGTGACACTCAACGCCGGAGAGACTAGGCGGGTAGGCCGCGTGCCCGGTGGGGGGGGGGGGGGGGGCACTACATTTCTACACTGATTGGGTGTGCCGCCCACGCCATAACGAGCATTTGGAGAGCGAGAGAAAAGTGCGCGATTTTGTGGTTAGTGAGGGAGAATTTTTGGGTTCAAAAAGGCATCTAAAATAGACACTGACAGAACGTTTTGGTTAAAAAGTCATCTAGTATACACACTGACAGATTTTTTTTGGTTAAAAAGGGTATTTAAAAAGACACTGACATTCCTGACATTCATTCTCAGATGGGCACATCAAGACAAATTGTAGATTTCTGCTTCGGGGATTCAGAAAAAAAGGCCAAAAAATTATTTAGGCGGCACATATGCAGGGGCGGATTCACACTTTAGAGGGTGGGGAGGCTTGAATTTCGTGATTACAGGGCATAATACAGGGGCGAATCCAGACGTTAGGGGGTGGGGGGGGTGGCAGGGGCGGATCTAGGAATTCGCCAAGGGGGCCGTTGCTCTCTGAAAAACTTGCGACCGGGGGCGGGGGGTGTGCTCTCTGAAAAACTTGCGACCGGGGGGGCGGGGGGGGGGGGGAGCGGTGCTCGGAGAAGCCGACTTTAACAGTGTATGTTCAGGTTTCCAAGGGAGGGGGTGCTCTCTGAAAACTGAAAACTGCGACCTGGGGGGGGGGTTGCTCTCTGAAAAAAGTGCGACCGTGTCGGGGTGGGTGGTGGGGGGCTTCTGCGGCTTGACCCGGAGGTGGGGGGGGGGGGCTATAGGCGCAGTAGCCCCCCCCCCCGCTGGATCCGCCACTGACATGTATATACCTAACTATATGTAGTGTCCCGGGGCCGCGTGATGTGGTTCAGTCACCAGACAGCCGGACAAACAAGGCTAGTGGTGAGAGGACCCTTAAGCCTTGGTCTATCTCTAATCTGCCTGTCTGGTTATCTCCAAGGTTAGTCATTACAAAATTCCATTCTGTTCGTTTCCTCGGACCGAGGCAGTAGGCCTACTTGTCTCAGGGTCAGTGTCTTTGCTGCCCCCTCCCCCCTACCCCCTCCCCTCAACCACCCTCCCCCTGGTTCCGTGATATGGACAAGGAGCATATATGTATATACGCACTACTATACAGGGGGGAAAAAAGGTAACCCACAAAGGATCATTGAACGTTGCTATCGCTTATCGAATGACGTCAGATTTTTGCACACGATACCATGATACACAGGCCTCTTGTGCCCACCCTCCACCCCCCCATCCCTCTGCCCCCTCACCTCAAGGTCAGTATATATAAACCATACACGTGTTTGTAGGCATGCAGTCACCTACTGCAGTGTGTCTGACTATTATAATAGCTAGCTATGTATGTGTATTCAGCGTGATGTAGTCGGCATAAAGTACTTCATTATATGTAATCAGTGAGTATTTCATATATCATTCTGCAGTCGTTATGTATTCACGAATATTGTGATTTGCCCGCCCCTCCCTACCTCCCCACCCCCTGTCCCCGTCTCCCAGCACGTAAACAACAAGTGGGTGGACCCTCTCAGGCGGAAGGTCGTTAGCATATGCGTGTCCACGGTGGGCACAGGGGGCACGTGCCCCCACTTTCAGGCCCTAGTATATCAACTAATCAAGCGAACACCCGGCTGTTCTATTATTTGCCGTTGATTTATCGACGTTTCTATGAAATTACGTGCGCGAATCCTTTTTGCAACACTTATTTTTCTCATTCTCTATTATTCATGGCAACGCGGATGTATCTACATGTCGTAAACCAAACAAATTGAATGGGGAATTCGAGAAAGCGCCTTTTTCGCCTTCGCCTGGTGGCGCCACTGGGCTAGCGGTCCCAACAACGCTTCTCTGTCATGGTACCTGCGCAAGGGATAACGGTTTCTTTCATGTTTACAACATCTAGAATTCAACGATTGTTGGAAAACAAAACAAAAAACTAAATATTGCACATGATGCAGTTCCACTCACTGCAAACGTCAGTCAAGCATACTAAAAGAAGGAGCGCGCGCTT
This sequence comes from Arenicola marina, assembly GCA_964019135.1. Lineage (NCBI taxonomy): Eukaryota > Metazoa > Annelida > Polychaeta > Arenicolidae > Arenicola > Arenicola marina. Next base: position 9,360,473 of record OZ025254.1, on the reverse strand, counting down.
TTCAGGCTGTCTCGTTTGTGATTTGTTTCGGTTGCGTCTATGGCAACTATTGCTACGCAACATTTCACGCATTGTCCTTCTTTTAGCTTGCTTGATATCCAGCGTTTACGATGACTAATGTTTCATCGTGCAGTTGAATCAGAGATTATGTAACTTTTCTACTCGATCGCTGGTTAAATAGGAATTGGCAAAAAATTTGTTGCCTATATTAGGGATGGGAGGGGGGTACGAGCCTGGGGGTGGAGGGGGGGGGGGACCAGTTGTTCGCGTTAGTAAGGTTAATGCCGCGGGAAAGATTAAAAGATTGAAAGATTAAAAGATTAAAAGATTAATCACCCCCACTCCACTGAAAGTTTTCGGCGAAATACCTAATTTACAAGCAGAAATTTACTATTCTTTGGTGCAAATAGTTTTACTGTCATTCAAGCTCCGAAATGCATTAGCCAAATACTCCTCTCTAAAAATAACAAATATTTCCCCGTCGTGAGAATGCGTCCAACAGGGCCAACCAACGTAAGGAAACGTGACTGTTGTCAGGCAGGGAGGGAGGTACGACTGGACGCCTGTTAAAACTGGCACGTAACGGGACTATACATAAATAATACACACATAAAACATGGACTTCAGCTGGAAGAGAAAGACAGCGGAAAGAGAAGCAAATCGGGGATTTGGCGTGGGCTGAAAGGTGGTATTACTTTGGGACCATCTATGTTTAAAACTGCATGTGGAGTTCTTTCCCGCCAAAACTAAGCCCAGGCGAAATTTATATCAAACTTTGCAGAAAACTCGATTGTTTCATTCTATGAATTCAGAAACTTGATAAACATCGCTGTTTCGGCTGTGGTGGCAAACGTGTCTATCCCTGGACACCACAGAACTCGGTCGCGGCACTGCTACTTATACCAAAGCATCGCGAAGCACACAAACTGATGACGTTTACCACTAAAATGAAAACTTGTGGTAAATTGATATCACGGGCAAGGCTAAGAGACACTATTTGGCAGTCTGGTATGGGTGGAGTATAGATAACAGAAGTCTTGAATGATTCAAGGACTGATTCTTATATGTATTTAGACCTCATTAGTTTTGGCGGGAAAGAGATCGACATGCAACTTTAAAGGACGCAAGCCTCTTGTGGGCAAAACATCTAGCTAATTTATGCTCTTCTTTAGTGCGGGAGTGAATCGCGGTTAGGAACAGGGTTGTTATGGGTAGTTCTATCCCCTCTAAAGCGCTCTGTCTGCTGAGCCAGACAGAGCACTTCAGAGTGAAAAGAACACGGTTAAAGTGTCTCAACGGGGACAAGGAAGTTTTATACTTCGGAATCCGCAGAAGAGGTTGAAGCGGTTTAAAAGCTACCTGAGAGTTTAAAGAGGGGGGTGAAGGCGCGTTTGTGCCTAAACTATAGGCACTTACCATAGTACATGATAAGATGACACAGATTTTCAACGAGATTAACAATTTAACACTTTACATAATGAAATGCATGGTACATATATTGGTACAAATATTTATCACACAAGGGCTTTTTGATGTAAATAACGTAATAACATTTTGTCTTGACGGCTCCCTAATAAGCCCATCCTGGCCTGCATGGATACTTGCCGTTTTGTAACGCACGAATAGCCTGTGGTACTCGCTGTAATATTTTCGTTTGGACATGTAGGGTTATCTGGCTCACATAGATAGCAGTTAGCAGCATGGCTTGCAAGAAAGTAGTTTACTTAGTCCTTAAATTGTTTGTCAGCACTGAGTAACCTTTGAAAATATTCAACCCACTCGAAAGGTGATGTCGCGTTTGGGACAGTGTTCTTAGCGCTGAAAGATCGTAAGGCTTTCCAACAGTTCTCAGTGTCGCTTAATGATTTCTGCAGCTCACAAAAGCCTCTGTTCTCTGTACTTAAAACATTGTTATGACGTCATTCTTTTGTTACAAGTGTTGATTCTTATCTACGAATCAACACTTTTATGAGTCGACTTTGTTCCACCCCAGGCTGGGCGACAAATGTTGCTCACATGAGTAGAAACGTAGGCCTACAGCTTCTTCCCCGTCACTAAGGTGTATCCACGGCAAATAGGAAATGGAGTGAACTGGTGTTTTAGACCACTTTTGTGCACACATCTGCGGTCTAGTGAGCTACTCCCCCGCCCCCCCCCCCCCCCGACGGCAAATAGATCATGGGCTCGAAATCAGGCCCATTAAGCAGCATTACACACTAAACCATTTAATTTAAACCAAGAACAATGTTATATTCAATGATCACGTGGTCAGCGAGAGTTGGTCCATATGTTATCTGTTATTGACTATGGTCGCTCCGTCTCCTTTCCGCGCAGAGGAATCCCACACCGAACTGGGGATGGGTGGAGATGGTGGGGGGGGGGGGGGCAATGGAAAGTGTACCAGAATGTATCCAGCGCGTATCGAGGGTATAGCCTGCGTACACCCATGGTTCATTCGGTGTACATCATATGTATCCAGTGTATATATCCAAGGTGTTTCCAGTGTATATATCCAGGGTGTATCCAGTGTATATGTCCAGGGTGTATCCGGCATGTATCCAGGGTGTATCCGGCATGTATCCATGATATATCCAGGATGTATGGTATGGTGCTATACAAATAACCTTGTTTGTTTAAGAAGTTTGTGTATCCTCAGTGTATCAAACCCACATGACGTATTCTCCCATGAATCCGGATAACCCAATCCAGTAACAGAAAAAGAATGACAGACAAGCTCAATCGTTAGTCATATCCTCATTGGTTAGGAGTTGTATTTGGCTCCTATCCGGGGATGTTTAGCTGCACTCATATGTCGCCGGCCTTTTCACAAACAAAGACCACAGTAGTGTTATTCGATCATCCGCAATAACAAGTGAATGTCGTCTCAAGGTGATATGTATTAAACAAATGTTAGAGCTCAAGAAATCCATTATATTTGTAGTAAATGTTATGTCTGAGTAATACGTGAGCTATGCTGAACCAGTGTTTCGCCTTTAAATGGCACAACTACCGGAAAAATGAACTTATATGGGGGACTTGATGGCACTATTATGATTCGGACTGATGGGAAGTCTGATGTCCATGATGTATTTAGCGAAGTTTGTGACCGACACTTTGTTATCGAAACTTTTCACTGGTGTATCCTGGAAATTTCCGGGGCCGGCGCGACAGCTCAGTGGGTTGGAGCGCTCGCATTGAGTGTTCTGGTCACCTGAGAGCCTAACGGCACGTGGGTTGGTGGTTCGAGCCCTACTGTGGCCATGTCTGTGTGGTCGCAGGATAAAGATCCCATGTCTTTCTTCGTAAAGAGTAGGGGGTTACCCCCGGGGACATGGCTCCATTCTCCCTTCCTCCCCCCATTGACGCGATATGACCAAAAGTGGTTAAAGCGTCCTGAATAACCAACGTGGAAATTTTCCGACCAACCAACCTGGAAATTTTCGGTCATTCTTTGTCCGAAACGTTGTGTCCGAAGTTTCAACATGTTTGAATTTGGGACACATTGACACTGGTCAATTGCCAATAGGTGACATGCTTTAAGTAAGAGAAAACACTCGAAATTTGTTGATTTCGTCGTTCAGAATTCACTCGGCTGACGCCTCGTGCTTTTTGAACAACGAATTTAAACTTTCTCGTGCTTAGCTCTTGACACATTTCGACTAAATGTTCACCAAATGTGTTTGGCTCACAGTCAGTATTATTGCGTGGTCTTGGAACAATGATGGTGCACATGTCACATGTGTGTGTGATCAAAGATATTACTAATATCTTTGGTGTGATTGAGACTTGGGTGTATATTTCAATGTATTGCATTCTGCATAGTAGGGTATTGGTAGATGTCGTGTTATGCGGTGAGTTGTGGTATGTTACTGTCAGGTGTCATGGTATGTTGAGAGTGTCTGAGTTGTTCAAGTATGGCACGATAGTTTGAATAAGGTGTCTAGGTGTGACAGGTGAGCTGAAAGATATATTTAAGGGTATGGTTATCAGTATAAATAGCTGGGACAAATGGATGTGCAAGGCAGATGAGGGCTGAGTGCCAAGGGCTGAGTGGCGAGGGCTGAGCGCCGAGGGCTGGGTGCCGAGGGCTGAGTGCCGAGGGCTGAGTGCCGAGGGCTGAGTGCCGAGGGCTGAGTGCCGAGGGCTGAGTGCCAAGGGCTGAGTGCCGAGGGCTGAGTGCCGAGGGCCGAATGCCGAGTGCCGAGGGCCGAGTGCCGAGTGCCGAGGGCCGAGGGCTGACTGCCGAGGGCTGAGTGCCGAGGGCTGAGTGCCGAGGGTTGAGTGCCGAGGGCTGAGTGCCGAAGGCTGAGTGCCGAGGGCTGAGTGCCGAGGGCCGAGGGCTGAGTGCCGAGGGTTGAGTGGCGAGGGCTGAGTGCCAAGGGCTGAGTGCCGAGGGCTGAGCGCCGAGGGCTGGGTGCCGAGGGCTGAGTGCCGAGGGCTGAGTGCCGAGGGCTGAGTGCCGAGGGCTGAGTGCCGAGGGCTGAGTGCCAAGGGCTGAGTGCCGAGGGCTGAGTGCCGAGGGCCGAATGCCGAGTGCCGAGGGCCGAGTGCCGAGTGCCGAGGGCCGAGGGCTGACTGCCGAGGGCTGAGTGCCGAGGGCTGAGTGCCGAGGGTTGAGTGCCGAGGGCTGAGTGCCGAAGGCTGAGTGCCGAGGGCTGAGTGCCGAGGGCCGAGGGCTGAGTGCCGAGGGTTGAGTGCCGAGGGCTGAGTGCCAAGGGCTGAGTGCCGAGGGCTGAGTGCCGAGGGCCGAATGCCGAGTGCCGAGGGCCGAGTGCCGAGTGCCGAGGGCCGAGGGCTGACTGCCGAGGGCTGAGTGCCGAGGGCTGAGTGCCGAGGGTTGAGTGCCGAGGGCTGAGTGCCGAAGGCTGAGTGCCGAGGGCTGAGTGCCGAGGGCCGAGGGCTGAGTGCCAAGGGCTGAGTGGCGAGGGCTGAGTGCCGAGGGTTGAGTGCCGAGGGTTGAGTGCCGAGGGCTGAGTGCCGAAGGCTGAGTGCCGAGGGCTGAGTGCCGAGGGCTGAGTGCCGAGGGCTGAGTGCCGAGGGCTGAGTGCCGAGGGCTGAGTGCCGAGGGCCGAGGGCTGAGTGCCGAGGTATTAATGTGTTTATATGAGTTATTATTTAATATTATGCTATTTTAATCGGTAGGATTGCTAACCAGTGTAATGTGATATTCCTGTATATATGAGTATGAATTAAAATGGTGAGGATGTATATGTATGAATGTGAATATGACTATTTGTATATATTTTATGTGTAACCCCTGTTGTCTAATGCGCTAGGTGTTCGCCCTGGATGCGAGGGGTCGCCGGTTCGAATCCCGCCGGGTTCGGGTAAGGAACTTCCGGCGTCCATTCGGGCCTGGGAACAGAACTGCTACACGGTTGTTGCACAAAGTGGAGCGTAACAATTTATTGCGCCCCTCGGGAATTGAACGCACGACCCGATATCAAAAGGAAAACGCTGAGCTATGCCGCCTTCGATGTTATGCCGTGCGTTTCACTGTCTGATTGTAACCAGGTAACTCGAGCAACCATTCCCTGCCAATTTTGTAATAAAAGCCCCATTAACGTTTGATTTAATTTGTCGTTCACTTTCAAATGCACAAATCAACATATGGATCTTAGTTATCTTCCACACAGCCGATAAGCTCTGTTTAACTGATAGCATCCCACTACTTGTCTGAGATACCCCACAGCTGGCGGGGGTTACCCGTTCCGTGTGGCATAGGCCTACACGTTCGGCTATTGTCAAATGTGCTCGAAATAGAAAAAAAAAATCAGAAATACTTATTATTTGACCTGACAGACAGACAGAATAGTTACCATTGACCGCAGAGGAGAAAGGCCCTTGTGCCACACACCATATGCACTAGCCGTTCGCGCGCAAACTTGCAGGTATATAGCCTCGTTCTCGCATGGGAATTCCCAACATATGCATAAGGCCAATTGACTCGATGACCAGAATTGGTTAAAGCGTCCTGAATAACAACCAATCAAACGGGAACATATATTTACGTCACGATGCGTCGCATAATCGCCTCCATTTCTCCATTTTTAAGGCGTCAAATGGGATAACGGCAAATATTTCTAACTGTGATTAATTAACGGGTATTCTATTCCATAGCCACAATATATTATTGGGATTCAGGTCTTAAAAGTTTCTCTGGATCCAGGAGCTGGACTTTTGAAGTTTAAGTTTATATTTCCTATTGGCAAATATCAATGGTAAATAGAAAATAGAATAGTAAAAAATAATAAAGTTATGTTATTTTGCCAGGCTTTAGTAAAAATGAAGGTGTTTTAGGGCGCCTGAACGCTAAATTGAGCCCATAACGCGGGGGCTTGATGGAACTTGATTCAGCTGTCAGCTGGGTTCGGACCCAAGACTTGTTGATTGCTGCTCAGTCAGACCAGGTCTGTGAATGTAGGACAGTGGCCTATTTTGATATAAGTTTAGCCGGCTACGGGGCTTAGTCGACTAAAATGGCCCATCACTTACAAAGGTAACTTTAGCCGACTAAGCCCCGAAAAACCCCGTAGTCTGCGTTCTTGAAATCCCCCACAGGCAAAAAATAGGTCCGCGGTCTAGACTGGACCTGTCCGATTTTGCCCGTCCCAACAGCCACGGAACTGGGCCTACAGCTCAGCCTGCTTACTGAGCTAGGAAGCCCCCCCCACCGACCCCCTGGGACGGCAGATGAGGTTTATACAGGGACCGTGTTACTCGGTGCAGGCCGCATTCATCGATCACGTGAACAAACCATGGCGACAGGTTTTCAGAAGGCAGCCCGTGAGTGTATTTATTCAATGTCTGGACCGCATTTGCTTGCATCACGCCAATGAGGGCTACGGAAAGGTTTGTGTGCGCAGCAAGAGGACAAATATCATGTGATAATATCATGAACGAATCTCCGCATAAACAACGGGAATTATGTAAATATGTGACGCCCATGAAATCGCGACAGCCACCAGAACAGTCGGTTTGGTTTTGTTCCTTCGGCTTGCCATATATATATATATATATATATATATCCCAACATATGCATATATATATATATTATTATATATATAATAAGACGGAGGAAGATCCCTCGGGCAACATCACATCCACCTTGTGCAAATATGGATAGATAGATACTGACATGGCAGGTGGTCGGCATCCCTTCATTATAAGTGAAGTCGCCTCGGCCCTTGGCGCTTCATCGACCAAAGCCCCCATTGGTAACAGGGGGGGGGGGGGGGGAGAACTCGGGAGAACTCCCCGCACACAATGGAAGGGGCGGACATATGATCAAAATTGACGATTTTTCCAATTCACGGTTATTTCCTATTAGTATTTTCAGTTCACAATTAATGAAAATCATGATCACGGCGGTCGGCTAATATCCCATTCCCAGTTCACGAACAATTATTTGCCTAATTCTCCGTTCCTGAGGAACGGAAATACCCCTTGCCCCCTCCCCCCCCCCCCCCCCCTATACCGGCGATTAAAGGCGTCCCAGCGAACCCACCCTTCAGAGGCCCAGACATATAGTGACAATAGGTAGGGTCGCCAATTAGATTTACAGCTGTCGACGAAAGCTTACACACGTGGCATGACGGGATGGGGAGTGGAGAGCGGGGAGGGGCGCTGGGTATGTCGGATGGGGAGTGTAGGGGGAGGGGGCGGAAGGGGGGGGGTGTTGGTAGGGGGAGAGGGATGTGGATGGGGAGGGTAGGGGGCGGGGGCGGGAAGGGGGAGGCCAGGGGGAGAGGGGTGGGCAATGTGGCTGGGGAGGGTAGGGGGAGGGTAGGGGGAGGGAGTGGGCAGGATGGATGGGGGTTGGGGGGTAGGGGTTGGGGGGGGGGGGGGGGGGGTAGGGGCAGGTGGATAAGTCATTACTATGCACCAAGCAATGTACAACACGGTCTTTAATGGCATTCTTTGAACTCGCAAGTTGAATACTAAAATTCAATGTCAATAAACAAAGATGATTTCATATGATTCTTCGAGCCCAAACAGGTGGACTCTCGTTAAAAGCCGTCGGTCAACCAAAAATATCAAGGCGATAGATTGGATAAATAGATGGACTTTCCGGGGCGGGAAAAATGAAAACTGGAATTCACGTGATATCACGAATGGCACTTAGTGCAATGGTCCCGCAGACAAGCCGTGCTTCAGAGAAAAAAAGTCCTCAAAGTGAGGATGATACTTCTTAAGGCGATACCGAGCACAATAGCAGGAATAAATAAAACAAAACTCTCGTCACTGATAAAATAATACAGATATTGGTGATGGAAGTCGATAGGGTAGACATGGAATACATACGGGTACTTGTAGCGGTAGAACAATTCACCTTTGCTCAACAACAATCCTTTGGACTAATTGGACTGAGCTGGTTTACTATTACAGTTAGATATATCACGCTTTATCGTTAGAAAATACTCCCTCGCTTCTCCATTACAGTACCTCACTTCACTAAGACGCCATTCGACGCAATATTAAACCAATCGTATCACTGTTACATAGACATGTCAATATTAAAAGAGCTTACTTCACTATTTAATCCTTAAATTCACTATTAATTAGCTCGCTTCACCTTTAAATAATTCCTAACTTCACTGTTAATTCCCTCGCATGAATATGAAATCCCCAATATTCTGAAGCGGTGAACCAAGCTCTGACCTCATGCCCACGTGTCAGCCCTGATTGCCGACAGTGACACAAGTCACTGTCGAGGGGGTGTACCCCTCCAAGGGGGGTGTACCCCTCCAAGGGGGGTGTACCTCTCCAAGGGGGGTGTACCCCTCCAAGGGGGGTGTACCCCTCCAAGGGGGGTGTACCCCTCCAAGGGGGGTGTACCCCTCCAAGGGGGGTGTACCCCTCCAAGGGGGGTGTACGCCTCCAAGGGGGGTGTACCCCTCCAAGGGGGGCGTACCCCTCCAAGGGGGGTGTACCCCTCTAAGGGGGGCGTACCCCTCCAAGGGCGGGACTTTGGCAGCGGACTCCACATCAATAAAACGGCGTGTATATCACATATTAAGCTTCTACAAATCAGACACAAATCCCATCTTAAACTTCGTTACTGTCAAGACGTTTGTTGCACATTTCCTTTTGTGGGGTGAGACATGTCGGTGGGAGCAACGGACGACGACATCTGTCCCTGTGAAGGTCGCACAAATAAAAGTCAGTTGTTGATTTGCAGAATGTTGAATATCGCGTTTCTCTCCACGGAGGCCTCGCAACTGTTTTTTGGTTCATTTCATGAGCACTTTGATTGAAAGACGAACGGACGAGTACGTGACGGGAAAGGCGCATGCGCAAGCAATGTGCACCCAATGCGCATGCGCGAAGGCATCACCGTTATGAATTTAAGGCGTTCGGTGTTTGTTTTCTTTGCGCCATTTTCTCTCATCAGCATCAACCAATCGATGACGTCTCTGTCTCATGTTTTCGGCCACCCTTGTGCACACATGGGCTTTTACATGGCCAGCGGGAGGAGCCTCGAGGCTCTGGGGTCAGCGAACTCGCCTCGCCCAAAAAACTCCCAGGCTTCACAGCGCGATGACGTCATCATCTGCTGATGATTTGTCCCAGGCCTTCAGTGGTGCCATCTGGCGCCGCCGCCTCCTCCTCCTCCTCCTCCTCCTCCTCCTCATCGTTAGAGAATGTGACCTCAATACGCCTTCGTCTGTAATGCAACGAGAAAACAACAAAAAAAAGTAATCAATTCCAAAACTATCTATTCAAGTTTGAATGATTACTCAGCCTGATGCGAACTGGGATTTAGTTACCGCAGATCTATCAACATCCTCTTTCCACTGTCGGTGACATCTGCATGGACGCTCACTTCAAGTACAAGCTCATCATTCCAAGTTGAAGCCATCTGGGCCTGTAAACAGGCGAGTCAAATTGGCTACAGGAAAAATACATATTGATTATTGACAATGCACTAACGAGACGATATTAACCAGATTCAAACGCGGCGACAGCCCCCTAATCAATAGCAAAAGCTAGTCTTCATCCGTCGGTTTCGTACGAATGGCCAGACAAGCAGAGCTATGACCGCGGCGGAGTCTTACCTGGCCTCAATGCGCGCGCACTTGGGGCAGCGGAGGGGGTCGAAGCATGCGCAGTGGTAACAGGCGTGGCAGGCTGGAGTGAAGATCAAGAACATGGCAAGGTCAGGTGGCTAGTAACCAATGGCAACATAACGACACAAGGAGCGGCCATTAAACTCAATTAAAAAAAGAATATATTTCGTAACGAACAAACTTACAAACATTTTGCGATAACTTTTTTATCAAAAACTTTCTGAACTAAATTTCGCGAGAACGTCATTAATAAGTCTCGCGAGAACGTCATAAATAAAGTCTCGCGAGAACGTCATAAATAAACTCTCGCGAAAACGCCTCGCGACCCTCGAGTGTAACATGGAGAAGCGGACTACTGACCTTTGCACTTTGTGACCTTGTAGAGTTCGAATGGGAAGATGATGTCGGACTCCACGTTACAGATCTCGCAGATGAAGCCACGTTGCCGACAGAGCTGTGGGGAGGGGGAGAGAAGGTTGGAGACAACTATAATGCGAGGCCTTAGTTGAAACATAAAACTATTATAACATAACTATATATAATTATATATAACTTTATAACTAAAAAAAGTGCAAACCCGCGATGAATTAACTGTTCAAGTGATTTTGGTCATTTATTTTCTAAGCCTTTTCGTGTGAACGGTTTATAGAAGCGACAGTGGCGCCACCTACCGAACATTTGGTCACGTGGGCCACAGCTTCGTCAATGACGCGCCGAACTTGAGTCAGAATATCTGTCGTCTTCAGCTGAAAATATATAGACACCATTACAGATTAGTTGGTGGGCAACGATTATTGTGCTTCCATTCCAAGTAGGTAATAAATGTAATACCTTCGTTTACAGGTGTGCTACCTTCAGACGCTATAATGCAAGTCACTCCTCAAGTCAGATTTTTAACCCCAATAAAATTTCTCCACTTCACTGCTATGTGTTGAGAATCAACAGGCAGGGGGATCAGTTAAAAGTTCAAGGGTCCTCTCATTTTTATCTTTAAAACCAATGCAAAAAAGGGGTTCGTGCGAACCCCTTATTTGCATTGGTTTTAAAGTCAAGTGACTCAAGTGACGTTATTAAAGTAGTGCAGGTTTTTAAAGACAAAAATGAGAAGACACTGTATTAAAAAACGTCCCATAATATGTCTTGAGTACCCTTGAACTTTTAACTGATCCCCCTGACTGCATTTGATTCTCAACGGTTATAGTTCCCCCCGGACATTTCCCCCCCGGACAACTCCCCCCAGACTATTCCCCCCAGGATAACTCCTCCCGGGACAACTCCCCACCGGAAAATTCCCCGCTAGGATAAGTCCCCCCCCCAGACAACTCCTCCCGCGGACAATTCCCGCCCAGACAACCACCCCCGAGACAATTTTCCGGACATTACCATCCAAGTCTCTCCAAACGGAAAAGCGTCGCCCCCCACTCCCCCCAGACAATCCCCACCGGTCAAGCGTGTGAAGGAGCGTGGCGCTGTCTGTTCGAAAACCCGATAGGTTGCATTGTAGATTCATTCATATACACTGAGAAGTGCTGTCTCAACAAGCTCACAATAAGCCCTGGGTCTCCATAGCCTTAGGTTGATGGCAGTTAACGTGTGTAACATACATCGATGGCTCGGTTATTAGTGAGACCCTGCGGATCTCAAGGGGTGGGAGGTCTGAGGGGGTGTTTGCTGCGTAAATACTACAGGAAGATAAGATAATAAAACATTGAGGTCTCCTTAAGTTTCGGTGGAATAAAAGGTGCATTTGAAAATATTGGCCCGGACTGGGGGTTTGTCCGACAGGGGATCGAGGCTGTCTGGGAGGGTATTTTCGGATGAGGGTGGGCGTGACGTTTGTGGGTATGTGTTTCCAGTGGGTGGTTATCGTCCGGGGTCAATTGCTCGGAGGGGAATTGTCTGGGGTGGGGATAGGGAGGGGGGGGGGGTAGTTTTCGGGTGGTAATTGCCCTGAGGGAGGAACTCGTGGGGAACTTACCGGAGGGGGGGGGGGGATTATCGAGGGGGAGTTGTCCTAGGGGAAATTGTTCAGAGGGGAATAGTCGGGGGCGGGGGGGGGGGGAGTTGTCCGGGGGGAAGTTGTCCTGGGGGCAGTTGTCTAGGGTGGCGTTGTCCGGGGGGGAATTGGTCCGGGGGGCCATTGTCTGGGGGGGAACTGACAGGGGGGGGGGGGGACTGTCCGGCGGGGGAGTTGTCCTGCTCCCCGCACGAACATGACATACATCATTTGAACATTAGATTTCTACTCGAACTAGTCTGAGACGGCGCACCTTGTTACACTTAACAAATAGGGAGCCAGGGGCACTAGTCTGCACAATAGAGACCCAGGGGCACCAGTCTGCACCATAGTGAGCCAGGGGCACCAGTCTGCACCATAGCGACCCAGGGGCACCAGTCTGCACCATAGAGAACCAGCGGCACCAGTCTGCACCATAGTGAGCCAGGGGCACCAGTCTGCACCATAGTGAGCCAGGGGCACCAGTCTGCACCATACAGAGCCAGCGGCACCAGTCTGCACCATAGAGACCCAGCGGCACCAGTCTGCACGATAGAGCCAGGGGCACCAGTCTGCACCATAGTGAGCCAGGGGCACCAGTCTGCACCATAGAGAGCCAGGGGCACCAGTCTGCACCATAGCGACCCAGGGGCACCAGTCTGCACCATAGAGAACCAGCGGCACCAGTCTGCACCATAGTGAGCCAGGGGCACCAGTCTGCACCATAGTGAGCCAGGGGCACCAGTCTGCACCATAGAGAGCCAGCGGCACCAGTCTGCACCATAGAGACCCAGCGGCACCAGTCTGCACGATAGAGCCAGGGGCACCAGTCTGCACCATAGTGAGCCAGGGGCACCAGTCTGCACCATAGAGAGCCAGGGGACCAGTCTGCACGATAGAGCCAGGGGCACCAGTCTGCACCATAGTGAGCCAGGGGCACCAGTCTGCACCATAGAGAGCCAGGGGTACCAGTCTGCACGATAGAGCCAGGGGCACCAGTCTGCACCATAGTGAGCCAGGGGCACCAGTCTGCACCATAGAGAGCCAGGGGCACCAGTCTGCCCGATAGAGCCAGGGGCACCAGTCTGCACCATAGTGAGCCAGGGGCACCAGTCTGCACCATAGAGAGCCAGGGGTACCAGTCTGCACGATAGAGCCAGGGGCACCAGTCTGCACCATAGTGAGCCAGCGGCACCAGTCTGCACCATAGTGAGCCAGGGGCACCAGTCTGCACCATAGAGAGCCAGGGGTACCAGTCTGCACGATAGAGCCAGGGGCACCAGTCTGCACCATAGTGAGCCAGGGGCACCAGTCTGCACCATAGAGAGCCAGTCTGCACCATAGCGGGTGCTGTCCCCCCGCCCCTCCCCCCCCCACCCCCCACCCCGCCACACACACACAACGAGTCTTCCTTCGTACCTGCACCAGCTCCGCCATGGAATAGGCATTGGCCTCCGTCCTCCAATGGCTGGGGACCTTCTCCAGCGCCTCTAGCGGCCTGAAGGGGAAAAATATCACACAGGTTGCTAAGCGACCAGTTGTCAATTCTAATCGACATGGTGTATCTCTGTATATAATCTTTGTAGATTTGTTTGCTAGTCGTAATGTCGCTACTCTATCGCGTGTATTAACATCGCACCCTGTATATGATTGGTAATTTATTGATAACGTTTCAGGCTTTATGAACGTCTAGCGGTAAATTTTTAAAATACACTCTGATAAATGTCTTGTTTTAATATCATATTGATAATAATCAGTGAAAAAACACACGCTGATACACATTCTAGTGTCTGACACATGTTCCCGTTATGTGAGAATCTTTTCTCAACCAATCATTTCTTGTGTTACATAACTGGCTGTGACGTCACTCACCGCTGTCCGTTGCGACACATCTTGATGAGTGTGTGCAGATGTGCCAGTTGTTCTCGACAGTCGCGCATCTGTAACGGGCACCAACCACATTAATTGTCAAATGGGTCCAATCATTTATATAGATATTTCCGGCCAAGTTCATAAATTCTGCTTCTAATGGCCCTCATGAAAGATTAACATATTCACTTCACAGAACTTTAACATGAGCGTCAAAGATAATAGTAATTACGGAAAAAAATGCCCGGATTGGGGGGGGGGGCGGTGGAGGGTGCTTGAAGGGCGGGACGTGGGGTGGATCAGTCTCTCACCTGCCCTAGAGCCCGCACTTTCCGGTAGAGGGCGCTGTTAATGTCCTGCACGTTGAAGAGCGGGTCGTGGAAGATTCTGGCCAGCAGGTCTCGTGCGAAGTTGGACACGTAATACTTGGTGAAGTCCCACTTCCGCAGCACGCGACCAGGGATGTAGGCCACGTCGTTGGTATGGCAACAGGGACAGAAGTACTTGCCGAGGTACTCGCAGTAACGGTAACGTTTAATGTAGCCTGAAACAACGGGGGAGAGAGAAGTCTGTCAGACACACGCTTACACCAGGGTGGAGGGGTAACGTTTAATGTAGCCTGAAACAACGGGGGAGAGAGAAGTCTGTCAGACACACGCTTACACCAGGGTGGAGGGGTAACGTTTAATGTAGCCTGAAACAACGGGGAGAGAGAAGTCTGTCAGACACACGCTTACACCAGGGTGGAGGGGTAACGTTTAATGTAGCCTGAAACAACGGGGGAGAGAGAAGTCTGTCAGACACACGCTTACACCAGGGTGGAGGGGTAACGTTTAATGTAGCCGGAAACAACGGGGGAGAGAGAAGTCTGTCAGACACACGCTTACACCAGGGTGGAGGGGTAACGTTTAATGTAGCCTGAAACAATCGGGGGAGAGAGAAGTCTGTCAGACACACGCTTACACCAGGGTGGAGGGGTAACGTTTAATGTAGCCTGAAACAACGGGGGAGAGAGAAGTCTGTCAGACACGCTTACACCAGGGGGTGGAGGGGGGGGGGGTAACGTTTAATGTAGCCTGAAACAACGGGGGAGAGGGAAGTCTGTCAGACACACGCTTACACCAGGGTGAGGGGTACGTCTGCAAACAACGGGGGAGAGAGAAGTCTGTCAGACACACGCTTACACCAGGGTGGAGGGGGGGGTAACGTTTAATGTAGCCTGAAACAACGGGGGAGAGAGAAGTCTGTCAGACACACGCTTACACCAGGGTGGAGGGGTAACGTTTAATGTAGCCGAAACAACGGGGGAGAGAGAAGTCTGTCAGACACACGCTTACACCAGGTGGAGGGTAACGTTAATGTAGCCTGAAACAACGGGGGAGAGAGAAGTCTGTCAGACACACGCTTACACCAGGGTGGAGGGGTAACGTTTAATGTAGCCTGAAACAACGGGGGAGAGAGAAGTCTGTCAGACACACGCTTACACCAGGGTGGAGGGGTAACGTTTAATGTAGCCTGAAACAACGGGGGAGAGAGAAGTCTGTCAGACGACACGCTTACACCAGGGTGGAGGGTAACGTTTATGTAGCCTGAAACAAGGTGGAGAGAGAGTCTGTCAGACACACGCTTACCACCAGGGTGGAGGGGGGTAACGTTTAATGTAGCCTGAAACAACGGGGGAGAGAGAAGTCTGTCAGACACACGCTTACCCCAGGTGAGGGGTAACGTTTAATGTAGCCTGAAACAACGGGGGAGAGAGAAGTCTGTCAGACACACGCTTACACCAGGGTGGAGGGGTAACGTTTAATGTAGCCTGAAACAACGGGGAGAGAGAAGTCTGTCAGACA
>OZ025254.1:9275033-9344491 GCA_964019135.1 Arenicola marina | reverse complement strand
TCTGGAGACTCCACGTACGCCACTTCTGGCTCGTTAGGCACTGTTAGCAATATGTTTAGTATATTATCTTTATTACGATCGGGTCAAGAGATTCGCCTATGGTGGCGTGGAGTACATAGGAAGCCTTATCTTATCATAGTAAATCAATATATCAATATGCGTCACGTTCACGAGCGGAACCCTCGACGTCTAAGCAAACGCCAAACACGCAAGTCATGCGGTGTGGCCTTGACCTTGCGATACTCTGAAGAGGACCCTTGCGTTGTGTCTATGGCAGATCAATGAATCAATATATGGCGTCTCATTACGACGATGGATCAAGGGCAAAAGGTCACTGCAAATCACCGATTTGAATCAAATATGTCGGAGAAGAGCCATGTGTTGGGGAACACCACGATCTCATGTCATCGTAGTCATGTGCACAGACGGGAATCGAACCCACCCACCCACCGGCCGCTGGACTCAGCTAGAGCCAACTTGGGAGCCAAACGCGTTGTCTGCTGGGCACCGGGGTTATGTGCACACACCCAAGCTGACCCCCCCCTCCCTCCCCCCCGTCCCCGCCCCCCACCCTAACCCCCTGCCACATGCAGAGAGGAAAGCGAGTAACTTACGGATGGCGTCCTATACTTTTCAAGGTTGCTGCGTTGCCCTTTTGAAGGTCAGCGTCTGAAAAAAACAGAAGTTATTGTTAACTGCGAGTAAAAAATGAATTGAAATAATGATAAAATCAGCATTTTAGCAATTATTAATTACTTGATGTCAAATTCGCGCATCCATGGATTGACATAACCTCCAGGACAATACTATAACACAAGAGGCCAGCAATATATATAATCAACTAATAATCCACCACATGGTTAGCTTCAATGATAGGGGGGGGGGGGGTAAATAGAACATCAGTATTAACTGGCGGCTGTTTTGTGACGAGAGGATGACATTCTGTGGGCTACATACCGGAGTAGAGGGACGCCAGGGAGAGCGAGAGTCCACTCTCCTTGATGTTGCTTAAGTTGGACGCTCGATCGCCCGATCGCCCGTCTGAAAATGATATGAAAACATAAAATGAATTGGCGTCTGAGGTCGCTTTAGGTGTGAACTTTAGGGACCTCGCGGGACAATGAAGGCTGAATGGATGACCGATGTCCAGGCGCTGGGCCCCGGATTGGACCGCGGGGCGTATTGAGCTGCTGTCGTGTGTGGAAGCAGGAAAATAGACCGTGACTGTACGAAAACTGTCACCATCGGGTGTTCCACAGTCGTATACCCCCCCCCCCGACTCCTTCTCTTGATACAGGCCCGTCCGAAGCATTACCAAAATGAGGGGGTTGAAGGTTCAGTTGGCTAGGAGGGGGGGGGGGGGGTGTCGCCGAAAGCTGATGATCGGGTTTTCTTTTTCTTTTCATCCTCACAAAAGTGGCCAAATGACCCACTAGGGGGGCAAGGGACCCCCCCCAGCGGGGCAAATGACCCCCCAGCGGGCCAAATGACCCACCAGGGGGGCAAATGACGCACCAAGGGGGCAAATGACGCCC
Source organism: Arenicola marina (assembly GCA_964019135.1). Classification (NCBI taxonomy): domain Eukaryota; kingdom Metazoa; phylum Annelida; class Polychaeta; family Arenicolidae; genus Arenicola; species Arenicola marina. The sequence goes on along the minus strand of OZ025254.1, from coordinate 9,342,956 downwards.
CAGGCCGCCCCTCCCTCAATATGTACAGTAGTGTTTTTAGTGATTGTGTCGGATGGGGTCAGGTCAGTAGTGCCTACTTTCACTGGTGGGCCTACCGTATTCTGTGATTTCTGTGTCGTGGACCTCTTCACTTGACGCGCTGCTCTCTATAACATCATAAAACATAACCAATCAGTCGTCAAACAAGCTTATACAACTTCCAACATCATATCGTGATTCTGTTATTTTAATTTTTTGTTCTTAAGTTTTCTTATTTACCAGACATGGCCAGACAAGAATGCTTCTATTTAAAGACCATGGTATCGGCTGTCTGAACCTATCACGTGTATCACCCCTATCACACCTTCCAGACCACGTTCTGCGTGGAGGAATAGCGACACCGAAGCCAACGGCAAAAACATTAATGTCTACAGTTAACCATCCACTTAGCTTTCCAGGGACTGAATCCATGGGTGTTGAGGGCGAGTTTGTGCATACAACGGGCTAAAATGACCCATAGCCTAGTGGGGGGGGGGGGGGAGGGAGGGGGGGTCAAAAAAAGGAGCAACTATTCCAGAAAGCATCTGTCCTTGCATAAGAACATCAGGAGAACTGTCCTATATGTCAAACTCACTATATTCACATTGTAAAAAGTAATGAAAGAATTTAACGCTCATAACAGTAACAGTCCTTCCTCGCTTTTAAACTCTTACGTACTTGATCACCATGGCAACAATCCTACGGGGAGTAAATACATACGATGGTGCAGGGATTCTCAATGTATGCATGATCACTATGAATCAAGGCGCCTTCAACTGATGACTCAACTAAATATTGCTACATTTAAGACACATCGATATGTAATGCACAGCGACAACACCAGGACCGTCACAGGTAACTTCAATGTCAACAACCGGTACGTGGCGGAGGGCACGCTTCAGTCACCTTGAGAGGCGGAGGAGGGGTCCTCGTTGGGAGAGGAGCTCAGCGAGGACACGTGACTTCCGGAGCTCAGGGGAAGTCCCAGGTCTATATTTAGTACAGCGGAGGGAGACAACGGCAAAAAATACGGAGTGAGCACTGACTAGACGGAAAACATGCACGAGAAACTTAGGCGACTGTGAACAGATAAAAGGAGAAGCGAGTGCACGGATTTGATGAACTTATTTATAAATGAAATAGATAAAATTTACAAAAATATAATAATAGTTCTAACACCTACACATGTGAGTCAATTAAGACAATGAGAGTCAATTAAGACAATGAGAAGTGTAATTTAACAATGTATTTACAAACAATATCACAAGTATACAACACACAAGTATACAATATAGAAAACAAAGTGCTACAATATCAAAAGACATCAATAATTTTACCTAACACGACAAAATGATGGTGACAACAAATAATAGATAGAGGGTGAAGAGTGGTAGCCATGTAAAGAAACTTAAATAAGGGACTTACCGTCAGTTTTTCCATCACTAAATGCCGGAAATCCTCTGGCTTTCTAAAAAACGAATGAGCAAGTAATATTGCGTAAGCCTAACATTCACAATTTGATTTGACTTTCCCACGAGATACACTGTCGAACACGGATAAAATGGCAATTACAGATTTTTTTTACAAATTATTGGATAAAGCGAAGCGATCGTCAAACGTCAAAATTGATCAAATCATATCGAAACCGAGCCAAACCCAAACATGCAAGTACAAAAATAATTAAATTTATAAAGAAAATCAGTCTCATCGCAAGGAGAATTAACTTTATCTTTATATCTACTAAGTTGAACCGACCACCAAACTCGTATATATATATAATCGACATCAAAATCAGATTAATCGTTAAAAAAAAAACGATTTCCTGTCGTTTTCACCAAGCCAACACCGAACAGACTACAAGAGGAAATGGTCTGTCTGGCGGCTAAACCATGTACGTGAAATAGGCCACAGATGTGTCTCCGGACTGTATGCGCGCGCACCTCTTTTAACCGCTCCCGACGCCGGATCCGGATTCGCTGCTTGAGTTGCTGGATCTCCTCGTCCGAGTCGCACACCTCGTGGTCTGACTCTCGCTGAGGCCGGATGACCTGGTTCCACTTCATCTGCTCGATGGCGGCGATTAACGCCTCCGATATGCTGAAGTGCGCGTTCTCCTGTAACCATGGCAACACGTTTTAGTTATTGTGTCGTCGGCGAAATTGTTTAGGTTTAATACTAAAAGGAAACACACTTCGTGACTGTGACGCCAATGGCATTGGGTGCTATTACCATGCAAACCCTTGGTGATTTTGACGTCATAGACATTTTATACGTCCTATTACCATGGAAACCATGATTTTGACGTCTGACATTTCGTATGCCATATTACCATGAAAACGTTTTTCGTGATGGTGACGTCAATGGCACTGGGACTTAGTTAGATCGTGTTACCATAGAAACACTACGTTGATGGTAACATGTTTCGCGATTGTGACGTCAGCGGTATTGGGGATAAAGCTGCCATCACCACTTCCTGCTTATATAACATGATTTACTTATGTCTAACATTGTTGAGCAGTACTGACGTTAGCGGGGTTCGTTATGATCATCAGTCGCAACCAGTCACATATATAAAAATGGTCGCGTTATGATCCAGTTCCACCATTCACTTCAGAGTGAAAAATCAAATTAGAAGCACAAACAGGTGATGTGACTCAAACTAACCTTGTCAAGTTCTGCGCATGTGTGGAAGTCCTGCGAAGAGAGGAAGCTCATCAGTGATTGGCCCTCGGTGGGCTGCCGGAAGAACGACCCGCGCCTCGAGGTGCTCCCTAACGGGTCATCTGATTGGTGGGGACAGACAGGAAAACCGATATGCTGAGACCATTCCTCGTTCTCCGTGAAATTACTTGACATTGGTGACAGCGGTACTTCTCACCACATTACCACAAGAGGCTCTCGGGGTAATAACAACGGCAATAAAGGAATGAGGCAGCAGTAGGGTAGGCAATCCGAATGTTTTAAAGACATTGAACCGAATTCCACGAAATCATTGTGTATGAGTTGAATTAATGTACTTTTTTGTAAGTTTTTGCACCAAAATAACCATTTAATTGTCATTAACACGTAATTTTATTATTGACAACCTATCGAGATAAGTAATGTTTACAGGACAGACAAATATCCAGAAGTTAGTCATTGAATGAAGTGCTGACTTACCTGGCAAGGAGGAGGACAGACTGGTGGCATCTGCCGCGTCATCCAGACACCGGTAAGGTATCCTGGATCCCCCTTCAGATCCCGAAGGAGGTTTGTTGTGCTTAGCCACGCCCACATCGGACGCCGACCGCTGGTGGGAGTGCCTTTTAGTAGAGGTCACGTTGGCTCGCGTCGCGGTCGGGATCACGTTTCCCTCCGACGCGATGCCGCAAAGTCTCGCTTGAGCGTCGCCACCGATTCCCGAAGTACCCGTATGCAGACCTCCCGGAGTCGACGCAAAGCCAGAGTCCCGACTATCCGTGACGTCACGATGATCCGTGACGCCCTCGTGACGCTGGTGTCGCGTCAAAGACCCGGTACCCGGATTGATTATTGAAGAGTCACGTGATGTGGCTAACTCTCGCGCGTCTGGACAGGCCTCGGGGGCGTCATCACAGTTAAGAATGTTATCCAAGATGGCGGACGTGTGAGAGGTCACCGCGCCGTGATCTTCAGACTGTTTTGTTCGCGCGCCGCTTGTCTTATCCTTTCCATTCGGGTTCGATTCCCCAGGGTACATCTGGCTCAAACTCGTGTAGGAAGCCGACTTTTTAGGCAAAGCGCCGCGCGTCGCCTGGCGACTGATTTGCATATTCATGAGGGGATCGTTCATTTTGTTGGTACCGGGTCGTGAGGCGTAGATTTCGTACGATTCGTAAGCGTCGTAGGCGCAGTCGCCGGCCATGTCGGGACTGTTGGACTTGTTAAGCACGTTCCTCAGAGAGTCGGAGGCAGTCTCATCCGGACTCGGTCCTGGAGCGAAAGACAACAATTATTGGCGCAGTCAAAATAAACAAAGTACAATGACATTGCCTGTTGAACTAAATTAATTAAATTAAACCGCTGGTGTGCATATGAAGGCTCAATAAGAGCCAAGAAACCTGTGAAATGAAAATATAAAAGATAGGATATGCTCCCTTAGCCACGGAAAGATAATCTCGTGCAAAGGAATTAATTCGTCATAACGCCCCCATATCCAACGACCCTTGTCAACGGTCACTATCGATAAAAAAAAGCAGTTACAGCACTTGGCCTTTGCAGGGGCGCATCCATGATTTCGAATATCAGGGAGGGGGTCCAATTTGAGTTGGACAAGTGTGGGAGGGGGCGGGAAGTGGGGAGGGGGGGGGGTCTCCAAAAGTTGTTGCAACGTCCAAGGGGGGAGGGGTCCTTCCACGAGGGAAACGGTACACTAAAGCTTAATTGAGAGTCGTTTGTGTATTATCATATGTTTGCTATATTGCCTACAGTTACGTTTGGACCAATACATACATATATGTGGAGACTGTGAGTCAAGCCAGGGAAATATGAAAGTACATGTATATATATATAATGATATATGTTAGCTACAGTGCCTACAGCGGCGCCTTACCGATGTTCTGGGGTCGGGCGAGACCCTGGGATATGGTAATGACGGACCCGCCCTTGGGGGACATGACTGGCGGGGGCACCAGCCTGTCCACCTGGCGGTTAGATAGGCGAATCATGGCGTCATCCGCGCGGGGGTCGATGGGAAGGGACGCACTGCGCACGTGGCTCGCCTTTTTTATTTTCTTTTGATGAGAAGGTTTCTGGCGCTGAAGCTGCAAAGAGATTGGACGCATTGGTGTTTCGGGTCAGCGTTGTGTGCAAATGGGTTAAAGCAGGGGGGTCGTTTTTCTACGGTGGATACCGACATTTTGCTCGTAAAATGTAATATTACCAAACATAGTATTGGCTGTAAATATAGATTGGCAGAAGATGGTTGCACACTGATAATAGCAAAGCTCGAAAAGTTACCTGAGTATTAAACAGATATCATTCTGGTACGAGCTCGCAACCCTTGGTAAAACTCTCTCGGAGAACTCTTTCCGAAAGTAAAAGCATGAAACAGCCGCCGGAATTTACAGAGCAGGGTGTTTTTTACCCGCAATCTGTTGGCTTACAGTCGAGTGCGCCACCGTCCTATGAGAAGTAATACCCCTAGTTTGTTGTTTCAGGACACTTTTGTGCATATCTTCACCATTCCAACCAAATTTTGAGAGAGAAAAAGATCGAGTATTTGTGGCCAGGGAATGAAAGAACTTCATGCAGGCGCGCGTTTTATTGCGTTTTATTGTCAGGAAGCAGGTCATACCACTCGTTGAAGACGTTGTCCCTGCTGGACGGACAAAGGGAAAGTGGGTAGTTAATACCCGGGGTATTGGGTTAAGCCATTGTTAGCGCGACTCCACACTGTCAACCCCAACCCCCCCCCCCCCCCCGCCCGGCGTCAGTCTCCCTTGGTGTGACGCTGCACGGTGCCGCCACCCCCCGGCGTCAGTCTCCCTGGGTGTGACGCTGCACGGTGGCGCCACCCCGCGGTGACAGCTGTGCATAACGAGAGGAGGCCCGTATGTACGGCGACCATACCGTCATATCCCCACGCCCCTGTTAGGAGGGGTGGGGGGGGGGGGGCGCACCCAAGCCTCCCCTATACTGGAAGTACCCTTGTCCCCCATTCTCCCCTGGTGTAAAACGACCGCCAGTCGCAAGGGAGCGTTCTTTGTTATCACACTCGGCATAACTTGCTAACAAAGACCTGTGCGAATCTGCCCTCATGACAACAACCACAGGCTTTCTGAATGACCTCGGGGGGGGGGGGGGGGGTGATGGTGGTGGTGGTGGGGGGGGGGAGGGGTCACTCACTTTCCCGCATTATTAGTCAGGTAACTAAACTCTAATTAACTCATATTTCATCCAAGGACAGACAAAAAACTGAAAGATAATGTTTATCACAGATAGACGATTTGCATTTGACTAACTACGTAACTGATAAGACTGCCCTGAAGATTGGATCAGGCCATCAGTATTATTTGCTTTATCAGTAAAAGTCTAAATTTACGAGTTGAGGCTAGTTATACAACAGAACTCGAGGAGGGGAGGTGGATATACATCCCGTATCTCTGATTCCATTTGACATACGCCTGTCATACACACCTCCATCCACGTCAACCTGAAAGGTTACCTATCTGAATTGAATCCTTTGCAACAAGTGGACAACACACAAGTCTTGTTCATCGAATCACGTTACATCTGGAATATTTTCGTGCGAATGTGACTTTATATATAGATCTATATTCACAATATCATCCACCAAACATTCATTTTTGACAACTAGATTTGGTCAGTTGATTATGAAGTTGTATATGTGGCGAATATGACCCAATGGAAGGGAACCCTGTTTCATGTGTGACAAATGACTGTAAAGCTTTCATCTTTTAATTTAACTCACCTTAACGAAATAATACCACACAGACTAAAAAACGTCTTACCTCAAGTAGGTAACTGTTTTTGTGTAATCCTATGAGCGCTGATTATTATCAGTGATGATAGATATTGGTTGACAGATCCTTAAGCTTAACTTACTCTCCTCGCAGCAATCGTACGACGAGTGAGTACTGAAGGACTATCGCGTACGATCTCTGGTTAATCCAATCGCGGGGTCTTTACGTAAAATGTGCAGCGGTACTGTACTCGTGATCCGTTTCAGCCAGCGGACTGGTCTTTATGAACCCGTCCTCACGGCGATCTATCTATATGTAGCGCAGGGACTGGGTGTGTCAACAAACAAGCGTGGCCACTCACAGCGACAGAAGACAACAAGAGCGGACCGAGCTCTCCACCCTATGCGGTCATGCCATCGCTAGCTTGTTGGCTGGCTGCCTGGGCAGGCTGGCTGGGTCATAGCTGGGTAGCTAGGTATGAATGACTCGGCTTGGTTTACCCGCCAGATTTCATCATCTTCGTTGGTTCGTACGCCCAAGGCGGGAAGGCGCATGCGCGGCGCTGTTTTATTCAGGTGGCCGTGAAAGCCAAGCGAAGTCAGTGTATGGGGGGAGGTGGAGGGGTGGGGGAGGGGCCTAGGGGCATGGCGTGGGGTGGGGTGGGGTGGAGTGGTGGTGGGGGGTAGGATTGACCACAAAGGTTCGGAAGGGTGGTAGAAGCCGGTTCCCACGACGAAACTTTTCCATGCAACTCGAGGCAGGCGACAGGTTTTGCCGAAAATCTCGCCCTGTGAACGGCGCTCAAGACACGATTTGTGGGGGGGGGGGGGGGGGGGCGATACGCGATGCGGGGCGGGAGGCTCTTAATTGCAGGAAGTAATAAAAGTCGTAAACCAACGCAGAAGGTATCGAACAAAAGCGTTGGCGAAAGGTATGAGGGGAGGGGGACGGGGGGGGGGGGGGTGGCGACAGAGAGGTGGAAACATACATATCAAGGTCACAAGGTCACAATTTCATCTGCTGGCGCTGGCGCTGGGCAAAATTAGCCACGTTTCATTCCATGATTCCAACCCACCAACCAGCCAGCCAGCCAGCCAACAACAGCTAACGGGAGGCGCGAGGTTCGCCCAGGCAGACCCCAGAGCGTCAGGAATGTGACATCCCCGTGTTCATGGGGTCACCCTGAGGCTAGGGGGGTACCAAATATGACGGGCGAGGACGTGGGGGGGGGCAGAATATGACGGCGAAGGAGAGAGGGGTAGGGGCTTACCCGCGGTGTTTGTATACAAACCACCCAAGCGTGCTTTTGAGCGGGAAGGACGGGGTGGGGGGGGGGGGTGCATGTACTCCACCAGTCGGAAGCACTTCTATGCATAATTAACCCACTGACCGATCGCGGGGCTCGAAACCGTAGAACCAATTACATCTACCAAACTACACTTATCGTCACAGTTTGACAAGCCACCCCCCTCCCCCCACCACCCACCCAGTTGGTGAAATGTCCGTCACAACCATGTGATGACCAAAGAACAACGTGGCTGGTGCGCGATATATAAACAAGTCCAGCGTCCGTACCAGGAGGCGGTCGTCATGACGACCTGACACGTGACCCCGGTATCACCACGTGTTCTCGGGCTCGGTTTGCGTCCACCTAGCGGACGGAAAATGCGTCTCCGTTGATTTGCACGTCAGCCACGGCTCCTGGGTGAGGAATCCCCCCACCTCCACCACCACCCCACTCCCTGCCCCCTGCATAAATCTAACAGTTCAATTACCTATCGAGCCGTTTGAGACACAGTCCAGGCTCTGGCTATAGCTTTAGCTCCAGTCCACATGACGTGAGTGACACATGGGTCAGGTCAAGGTCATTAAATCACTTACAATATCTGATATTGCGCTGTCCGGTGAAAATCGAGTCAAAAACTTTTAATTTCTGATAACCTGGGTGAGATTCGCGGCCGGCGAGGGAGATCATGATTTTCACATCGTTTTTCAGCTAAAGCAGCCTCCAGATTGGAGTCTGAAACGGTTTAGTGTCGTATGCCTGAGCGTTTCTAATTATACACATAGAGAGATCGAGGGCGAGGCAGGAGGCAGGGGGGGCGGGGAGAACCAGACACTAGGTAAGAGAAAGAGAGATCGTTGGTTGTATATTCAAGCCGCTTTAACCATTTAACCACTTTTGTTCATATCGCGTTAAATGGGAGAAGGAAGGGAGAGGATAAAGATCTCCACCTGAAAGAGGAGATGAGATCTTTATCCTGCGACCACACAGACATGGCCACAGCGGGGCGCGAACCACCGATCCATGCGCCGTTAGGCTCCCAGATCGCCAGAAGATTCAAGGCGAGCGCTCTAACCCACTGAGCTACCGGGCCGGCCCCGAGAGAGAGAGAGAAAGAGAGAGAGAGAGAGAGAGAGTGAGGGAGAGAAGCAGGATAGGAAGGGGGGGGGGGCTGCCGGGAAGAAAGAGAGAGAGAGAGGGAGAGAGAGTGAGGGAGAGAAGCGGAGAGGGAGGGGGGGCTGCCGGGAAAGTGAGATTAACAAGTTGGCGATAATACCTGAAGGTCGTTGCTCGTGATTGGTTGAATGTGCAAGGAAAATAGCGGGGGGGGGGGGGGGGTCGCGGGTGGACTAGGAAGGGGGCTACATGTGGCGGGGTTGGGTCGGCCTGAGTTCAGGGCGGGGAGGGGGAAGGGGCAGGTGAGCCCCCCACCCCCCTGTGGCCATGGCGTGAGGGTGCCCCAAGGACAGCGGAAATATTCCACAGACCCTAAGCGCGTCCCATCCACACTCACACCCGCCTGCACCCCCCGCACCGCAGCCCCCCACCCTGGCTGCGCCGCTAACCAGATGGTGAGTACTGAGTGGTCAATGCAGAGGGGGAGGGTCTGAAAGCAACAATGTATGGAGGGGGGGGGGAGGGGGGGTACAGGGCAGATAACTGGCGAGTGGCGAGGGGGAATATTGGATAAAGTAATAGGTGGGGGGTGGGGAACACATCCGGGGGGCCAGGAGACCGGATTAAAATAAATTTGGCAATACGGTCGGCAAGGGCGAAATCACCCAGGACAATTCCAACCGTGGAAAATTCCAACCGGCCAAACGTCAGACACACTGACCAGTGGAAAGCTGGGCATTGGACTATTGGCAATCTGCCCAATTCGCCCCCCTCCCCCGACCGCCTCTCCTTACCATCGTGTTGTCTCAAGCGTAGCCGCTTGACCAGTGGGAAGTGCGTCGTGCGGGGGAGGGAGGGGGATGGAGGGGGGGGGGGGGCATGGGGGCGTGGCAGTCAGGGGCGGAAATAAACTGATGCAATACGCCAAGACGAATCTGATGCAATAGAACGCCAAGACGAATCTGATGCAATAGAACGCCAAGACGAAGTGCAACTTTCCTTTCGACTTTTTGTACCAACACAATGGGTTTAAATGAGCGAGTTCCCGCCAATTGGTCTGGTTAATCTAACTGAAGTTTGGTCTAGAACTACAGATGCAGTTGGATCGAAGACAATGCGAGTCTATTACCGGTCTTTATTAACTGCCATTAGTCGTCGAGGTAATAATAGTTACAGTTTCAAATCGACATTGTGGAGTGTCTGGTAATTATAGGTGTCAACAACAGACTCGACGGTTTGGTTATTGTTAACGACGCAAGCGACAACTGCGAATAAAGCTGAAGAACTCTGCGACAACAGCTACTGATAACTGTGAACAAAGCAAACGATAACTATGAATCAAGTATAGGTTAACTGTGGCGATTTTAACACAGACCTATTAATAAGAATAAATGCAAAACCCGAGTGTCGCGGCAAATTTGGACGCAATGTTAGCAAAAAAATTTTTTCTGAAAATTACTTTGCGAACTAGATTGTCGGAAGGCTTCACTGGTTGATTACTTTTATTGTAACATGAGCCATATATTGATACAAGCGTTATCGGGTATTCTCTTGAACCCATGTCAAAATACCTGCCTTATTTCCTATCTATCAGGCAACTAACCTCGCGAAATACAGGCAACAGATGGTTCAAATATCTAAAGCCAACCCAGAATTCATGTCAAAGTTTAAAAACGAAGTAGGTTCAACGGAAATGTATACCCTATTGAACCCAGATATCGCCAAGAATCCAAATGAGAGTTATGGCATTCTTGAAGCCTCTTTCTCTCTAGCAAAGCAAAAACATCTTCCCGATAAAGCAGTTAAATTCTGTAAATACAAGCATAAGGCCAACCCGTGGATAACTCGTGGCATCATCAAATCTATTAAGTTCTGAGACAAAATGTATAAAGCGTAAAGGAACCCCACAGCTCAGCCCATTGTATGAAACGCCTAAAATCAAACCGTAGAACTTATAATCGCATTCTTAAACAAACTATTTATCTTATTAAACGTCAATATTACCGTGATCGATTCACGAGCTGTAAAAATAACATAAAACGCACATGGAGTACCACGAAGGATGTGCTGAACCTCTCAACAGATAAAAGGACCTTCCCCGCGCATATTCGAATGTGACAACGAAAGATCTGACTGTTTGACTACATCCAACAAGTTTAATACATTCTTCGCGCAGGCTGGCCTGGACCGTGTGAAAACAGTCTCTTCAAATCCCCCCCCCCCCCCCCCTCCGCTATCGATTTCATGCATATTTAAAGTTTAAACCGACTACTAGATTCAAATTTGATCTCGTCACCTCAAAGACCGTACTAGATGTCATTAATTGTTTGAAGCCCAAAAAGAGCAAAGGAATAGATTCCTTCTCTGTTCAATCAATTGAAGATGAGATCGTTGAGGCCCTCACGCTGGTAGTGAACCAAACACTAACTACGGGTATCTTTCCCAGTAAATTAAAAATAGCGAAGGTCGTACCGGTTTCTAAACAAAGGAAACAAAGATGACGTCAATGATATTCGTCCTATATCTATTCTACCTGCTCTTTTAAAGGTACTGGAAAGAATTAGGAAAAAATCAAATGCATACATTTTTTTATTTGTAAGTAGCCAATATGGGTTTCGCCCCAAACATTCAACTGATACGGCCGTCTTGGAAATAGTGGATGGCACCCTTACGCCAATGGACAAAAATGAATGCCCTATTAACATCTATCTTCAGCAGATATTTCCAAGAATGGGCATAGGGGTGCAAAAAGAAAAAAAAGGACAGAGAAAAAAGATAGTTGTGTTATATTGGTTTCTTGTATTTATTTTTCAGTGGGAGTTTGTGTTAAGTTAAACTAAAGTCTATATTTTAGTCTGAGCCTGATATCATTTCGTTGTTTCCAAGCTTATGCTCCGCCTCTTGTAATTACGTCATACTCATATGTGACCCTCAGATGGTCTAGGGGACAGCGATATCTGGTCTTTTGACTAACTACGAGTACATCTCGACCTATATCCTGCTGTGAGACAATATAAGCGCAACAATGTAATACAAAGTTTCTAGCTCTATGACGACATGAACTCGTCACATGAACATATAACGCAGGCCACGGTCAATTATGCTAAAGCGTAACTTGCTAGATCGTGGCTCGATCTGTTTGTAAATGTGGCATCGGTATGGAATGATGTCCAACTGCTTAGATTTACCGCCATTTTCGTCTGTTTTATTTTAAATCATAAGGCATGGAACACGAAAAGTCTATGTCACAATAAATCTTGAAACGAAGACACAGACAAAACCGGATTGCCTGCCCATATGAATGTGCCGTCGACTGCATTTATGGCCATCAAATCTTGTGCCAAGTTGTGGCTCCTCAATAGGTCGGTATTATCAGCGCTAAACCTGCTACGACTCGGTATTAAAGTTAATACCAAAGTTAATACCGAGTTTAATACCGACATGCTCTTAATACCGTCTTTGTGAAACGCGTCATAAAGTTGGTCTTAAGTTAATACCTATTTAATACCGGTATTAGCGTTAATACCGGTATTAAAAAGCTTTGTGAAACCCACCACCGCAGACGAGAGAGGGGATTACGCTGGCGGCGAACAATGCCTTTCAAGACTTGACGACCACTGTATACAAAACAAATGTTTCCATTGGCAACCATTGTCCGGCCACAGACGGCAGTCATAACAAGCAGACAAACTGCTTCACGGCAAGGCCGGTGTGAAGGTGCCAACGCGACGTGCAAACTGTTATACATAACATAAAACTTGAAATCACGTTTGCAGGGCAACGAACACCCAGGGGGGATGGGGATGTAACTAGAAACCAAAATGTATAAGGAGGTGCCTCTGGGAGCCCCATAATATTGCTCATTCAAGTACCAGGAACTGTGTAAAATTAGGGCCCATCCACGTCACAGCTGAGAAAGTTGCAGGACTACTATGACGAAAATCCTTAGGATCGGCCCCTTTTCCACGGTGCCTTTTCAAGTTGAAAATTGTTCGGACCCATTGGCATACCAACTACCCCCCAAAGTAGACCTATGCAGGTACCAAAAGTGCATGATTAAGGAACGATCGGCGTGCCAAAATGCACGAAAAAAACACCCTTTCCAGCAGTGAATTACCTTGAGACCCCCCCCCCCCCCCCTAGAGGCAATGATCCGCGCAAAGCAGAGGAAACATACAGAGACAAACTGACCAAACCAGCGAAGAATTACAGATGGTATCATAACACCAGAGGAAAAAAAAAAAGAAACAGCGAAGAAGTGCATAGAACCAAATACACCGAAATTAACAAACCTGGAGAAAATACCGACGAAGAACTTATCAAACCTCGATATATCAGGTAAGGTAGGGCCTACTATAGTGTACGATCTCTGTCTGAACCGACTAGATGTGGACAGAAACGACCGGGAACAGGGCCAAACACATGCTACGGCGCAGGTCGTATCAGCCTTCCCGAAATGCCCCTAGACAAAGACCAGGGATGACTCATCAGCTGTCACAATTCATAACTACGACGGGAACAGCATGGATGTTGATTTTATCGACGGCATGTGCAGACATCATCATTTTCACGTCTTCTGTCATATAACCTCGCAAATCACTATTCCAAAGCCCAATTGGTTTTCATGCGTCAATGCGTCAATAAATAACAAAATTGTATAAATGTGCGTGGCGGTGGGATTAAACTATACAAAAAATGCGTTCGGGATATGGGGGAGGGGGGTGATGTTAAAATAGGTGGCGCATGTTATGGAATAGCATGAAAACCTATACTATCGATCGTCCCAGGGTCCCAGTTTTTTGAAATTTCAGGTGTAATCGGTGGCATGAGACTGGTTTCGGTATTCATCATTATTACCATAGGTCGACACGGGATGAGTTGCATGGCACATTTGGCGAAAACTTGCCAGTCACCGATTGGCATTCTGTTATTAAATTAATAGCGGTGTGCAAATAGATTATGATCCATGTACCCCCCCCCCCCCCGCCCGCTTAGCATAGCCCTAAACCAGTTAGTTGGAGCCATGCCCGCCGGATACAAGTCATTATTCTAGTACTCCCCTTGACCAGCGAATGAGACTGAAAGGTTGGTTGTATATGCAAGACGCTTTAACCACTTTTGGTCATATCGCGTCACTGGGAGAAGGAAGGGAGAGTGGAGCCATGTCCCCGGGGGTAACCCCCTTCTCTTTGCGAAGAAGGACATGGGATCTTAATTCTGCGACTACACAAACATGGCCACAGCTGTCCAGGGATCGAGGGATCCAGGGAGTGAATGAAAGCTGGTGATGCAGATCGGAGCTGGATCCCTATGGTCTTCTCTAAATCATTGTAGCTCCCTCTACATAACTCATGTACCCGGCGTAACCCCCTACTCTTTGCGAAGAAGGACACTGGATCTTTATCCTGTGACCACACAGACATGGCCACAGCGGGGCTCGAACTACCGATCCACGTGCCATTAGCCTAGGCTCTCAGGCGGCCGAGAAGGAAGGGAGAGTGGAGCCATGTCCCCACGGGTAACCCCCTATTTTTTGCGAAGAAGGACATGGGATCTTAATCCTGCGACTACACAGACATGGCCACAGCTGTCCAGGGATCCAGGGATCCAGGGAGTGAATGGAAGCTGGCGATGCAGACCGGAGCACGGATCCCTATGGCCTTCTCTAAATCACTGTAGATCCCTCTACATGACTCGGGACCAGTCGAAACCACATTGGACCACTCTGGAATACTCTGGACCACACTGGACAACTCTGGACCACTCTGGACCACATTGGACCACTCTGGAATACTCTGGACCACACTGGACAACTCTGGACCACATTGGACCACTCTGGACCACACTGGACCTCACTGGACTACTCCGGACCACACTGGACAACTCTGGACCACACTGGACCACTCTGGACCACTCTGGACCACACTGGACCACTCCGGACCACACTGGACAACTCTGGACCACAATGGACCATTCTGGGCCACTCTGTTAGGGCGAACCTTTGTTCGGACTCAGACTTAGGACTCACGCCTGCTATTTACTACACTGAGTCATTTGGTGGCCTTCAACATGGAAGATGGTCTCTAGAAGTCCCTGGACCACTCTTGACCTACCCGGATGTGGGATAATCTGGAGTTCTCAGGATTAATTGCCCTACCCTCTCCTCCAACATATCTCAGCCCCCGCCCCCCTCTGCCCCCACCACCAAATAGTCACCTCAACGGGGGTTAAAACCTGGGCCTCCCGGACAACATACTTGTAATAATGTCAAGCAGTTCTCAGCCTCAATTCTCAGCCTGGGCATTGGGCGTTGACCACTGCCGCTCGGCAAACAAATACCCCTGACCTGTCCTGGTTCACGGACAGCGACGCGGAGTCAACAACGGCACCAGTACAGGAAGGGCACGGGGTGGTGGGGGGGGGGGGGTGGGGCAGCATGAATCGCGGAATGTGAGAGAACATGAATAAGGGTGGGGTGGGGAGACGGAGGGGGAGGGCGGGGGGTAACGGACTAAAAGAATGAAGAAAATTGTAAATTGAAAATAATTGTACAGTAAAAAATATTTAAAAAATATGATTTTTTTTTGTATAAAAATATAAAAACATGTAAGTAAAAAAAAAATTGCTAATTTTACCGTTTGAAATTTTTTTGTTGAAAGGGAAGGGCATTTCGCTGTATCATGTTTCTTCGGTTTCTTTATAGTTCCTGTTGATGTAATGTGGCCTGAATGATTCAAGGTGAAACAATTACCGGTTTGTTTAATAATTTTTCGAATAAATGAGGAAAAAACTGCGAGAAGAGAGCGGTAAAGTAAGGACGTTTTAACATGAAAACATGTAAGGTAGTATCGCAACAATGGGTCAAAGGTCAAGCCAGAAAAGAGCCATGTCTTCGGGTGAAAGCCCTCCATACTGTCTTCGACTTTCTTCTATCCTGCCCCAAAAAGTTGGCGTTGGCTCCAAGTAACTGGTTTAGGGCTATCCCATGCACAATACATAGCGAGCCGGGGGGACGGGGTGGGGGGGGGGGGGTGGAAACATGGATCATAATGTATTAAATGTATTTGCCCAGAGCGCTGTTCACAGGGTGACGGCGTGACCGCGCTCAGCGACTGGGCTCTCAGTGCGCAGCGACACACTGTGTACCCGTAAACTACGGATTGTATTGGTCCGTGATAAAATACCGTCCCGTCCCGGTCAATCCAGTTCTCTTCAACACCCCCCCCCCCCTCCCCTCTTTCCAACGACACCCCACCTCCACTCCCCTGTTCACCTGCCCTCTTTCCAACGACACCCCACCTCCACTCCCCTGTCCACCTGCCCTCTTTCCAACGACACCCCATCTCCACACCCCTCTCCCCACCCCCCACCCCTCCCTCTTTCCAACGACACCCCATCTCCACCCCCCCTTCTGAAGAGCCACATCTGTGACGTCCCGAATGCGTCGCTGTCATATCTACATCTACAAGGCTACCCTGGACAGTGACGTCACGGCCTCCCGATGCCTAACACTCTGAGCACACCCCGCCCACTCCCCCCCCCCAACCCACCTCCAACCCCGACGCCTCACCCCACCCCACCCACAAGCTGTGACTCAGCAAGGCATTGACATCCAGCTCCTCGCATAAAGACTGACTTCTGCGCACCAAATATGACACAGTGCGGCTAAAAACAATGTTATATCGGCCCACTCACACTGTCCATGTTCAGGATGCTACAGCCCCACCCTTGTGCTATTACGCAGCCACCCTCCCCCGGGCCTCCACTCCCTGGCACTGAGCCCCGCCCCATACAATGGCTCGGCAAAGTCTGGAAAAACGTCATTGAAATACCTCAAACCCAAACAAAAAAGCAAAACACTTTTTCAGTTCACTATCAGTTTCCTTTCAATGGCAGTTTCTTTTTACCCGGATTTGGTTTTTCATAGTGATAAATATAGTCCGAAAGTAGAAGCTCAAAGCAGAGGTAGGAAGTTTCCATAATGAGCGGCTCATGGACAGTAACACGGGATGTGGATACTATGCACATGGCTACGTTACAACAATCATTTACAAAAACCTTCCTCGGACCCCAATACAAGTGCGTCAACCACGGTAGATAGAAAACGGGCGCTTTCAATTAGTTGAAATTTGTATTTCAAATACGTGTTCTGTACCGCGCGTTTTCAACAACGCAATACATCAACTGAGACCCACCCGTTTGGAAAACCTCTCGGGTTACCAGCGGCCCATGATGAGTTGGCTCCAACTGTGGTTGGTTGTATATTCAGGACGCTTTAACCACTTTGTCATCTCGCGTCAATGGGAGAGTCGAGCCATGTCCCCGGGGGTAACCCCCTACTCTTTGCGAAGGACATGGGATCTTTATCCTGCAACCACACATACATGGCCACAGCGGGGCTCGAACCACCGATCCACGTGCCGTTAGGATCTCAGGTGAACAGAGTACACAATGTGAGCGCTTACCCACTGAGCTATCGGGGCTGCCCCCCCCCCCCCCCCCGGGGTCAGCAGAAAGTGAACCCTCCATCTGTCGATCTGCAGCCCACCAAAGTGAGACGAAACCTCTTATCATCATCCCTTCTGCGTAACAGCGACACACCTTCACAAAAAGAACATTGTAAGCTATGACGTCATGGTCTTATTTCACACTGAGTTTCCTTTTAGTCGTGTTCTCACCCGGATTTGGTTTTTCATAGTGATGAATAGTTTGAAAGTAAAACCTCAAAGCAGAGGTAGGAAGTTGCCATCATGGGCGGCCCCTCAGCATTACCACTGCCTACCACTCCTACGTTACAACAATCCTTTACAAAAACCTGCATTTGGACCCCAATACAATTGCGTCAACCACGTAGTTAGAAAACGGAAGCTTTAAATGAAATGAATTTGTATTCCAAACACGTGTTCTGGACCGCGCGTTTTCAACAGCGCAATACATCAACTGAGACCCACCCGTTCGGAAAACCTCTGTCTGTTTATAAACGCGGCGATTTTATGGCAGTGAGCTGCCAAACCCCTCCATGTAACCCCCCCCCCCCCCCAACCCCCCAAACCTGCTACCAGGGAGCCAATCTATTTTAAATTACTAGGTCAAATCTTGCGGTGCGGTCTGACAGACCTGGCTGTCACCCCGATGAATCATTCGTGGCGTTGAAATATCGACAGCCTCTTCGGGAAAACACGTGACATCAGCCCAGAGACCTTGACCTTTCAGAAACACGTGTAAAAATATATCACCTCCGTGAGATGCCTCTATTTCAAACCGGTCGATTTCAAATATAAAACAAGTATTGAACAGTTTTGATTTCGCGTTCATCACAAAATGAAATATGAATATTTTAACGACATAAATACGGCAAATATCCCGCCGCGCGTTAATAAGTCACGTTGTTTAATCCATAAATCGTTAGAGGACTATTTAAATACTCATTAGTCTGAAACGATGCATCCGATCAGGTCACTGTGTAAGGGTAAGGGTTAAATGTCCTGACATATCCCTATTTGTCCTGTTTGCGGGACGGGATAAATATGGCTTGGGACTGCAACCCATGGTCATTGAGGCAGGTCTTTGGAGTCAGAGGCTTTGGTGGCGGGACCGGGATGTAACATTCGGCGCTCCAAGGGGAATGTGGCGCCACACAGTATCCAGGAAGTAGAACCCCATGACACCGATTATTGTATATATATATAGTAAATGCCAGACTTGATGAATACGTGGGCTATGCTGAATATAGTAAATACTGCATATAGTAAATTCCAGGTCTGAGTAATACGTGAGCTATACTCCACACAAGGCATCGTCCAAGCCGCCACCCCATCCTTTATCCCATCTCCCCAGGGTATGGCTATGTGCGCTCAAAACTGGCAGAAAAAAACAAAACCAATCCATCCATCCACCACATCTTCTCCCTCCCAGGCCTGTACCCATCACATAAGCAATCCCCCCCCCCCCCTTGCTCCCCCCAACCTCCCAGGGCTCGGACACGTGTGTCCCGGTCACAATACGGTCTGCACCAACCCCTGGAGGGTCCGTTGACCTGGCGCGCCACCTGTGGCGGAGAGTGCTGGCCGCTCGGTGGCAGTGGGCACGGACAGGTCCGTGACTCCCGCCCCCCCCCCCCCCCCCCCCAGCTCTACAGCCTCGCCCCTCCCTCCTCAGACTCCAGACCCAGGCACCGGGCGATGCGGACCGCCCCCCCACCCCCCCACCAGAACCCCATATATCACCCGCTCCTGACCGTAATCGCCATGTTGACGAGTTCATGCCCTGATCGTATTGTTATCCTCGATCTGTATTACCACCAAGGTGATGAGTCGGAACGTAAAAAAAAAAGATATTGCGCAACCCGATATATATATATACATATATAGCACCGTAACTGGAAGGTCAGTCGCTAGGATCTCTCTATTTAATGCGCGTTGTGACGAGACAGCACTTGACAAGTGACGACCAATAAATGGTTTTAACCTAGTGCGGTTGTAACGGCTGAAACAGAATGGTGCACCAAGCGAGCGTTGTAACGGCTGAAGCAGAATGGTTGCATGTTGCACCCACCAAGCGGTCGTTTCTTTGCCGCACGGACCTGGATCTACACAGAAGAATGTCACCCTGTATTTATAGTTATATTGTGTCTCCTCCTCCTTCCCACGGCCACAATATCTGTTATTGTTCCGTACGGGTACGACCCTCATATATATGCCCCTCACCCCTTCCCCACACCCCAAGCAAGGTTCATAGGGTGCGTTTCGTTTATCCATTTACAATAAAAGAAATATTACGACCATAAAGGATTTCTGATAGGGTGTAAAAGTGTCACAAGTTATGTCATCAGAGTCGAGTTTTTTGGGCATTAGTGGGATAGAGGCATTGTCCTGCAATGTCGGTGTCTTTTCTCTCAATCGCCGGGCAGAACTCCACTCCATGATGACGTCATTTGCCATATATATCAATATATATACATCAAGACTTATAATGACACAAGAGAGACACCCCTTGGTCTAACCGGCCTCCACGTAACGTCGTGCCTTCGCGCCACCCCCCCCCCCCCCCTCGCCTATCAATCGGACCCACAATGCACCGCGGCTGCGGACCTACCAGGATGGGGTCGATGTCCGCTAGGAGCGCTGCTCGGTTCTGCTCCACCGCCGTCAAACACAGCGTCAGCGTCTGGAAGTACTGCGGCTGGCACAGAAACGCGTCCTCTGCAAATACCGACGAGAAAGAAAATGTACCACATGCAGAATGTTGTACATGTTATCATCGGTGGAGTCATGACTTTAGGTGAATAAACTAATTGTACCCCCGCTCGACCGAAAAGGAAAAAAATACATACGCAAGCATAGCCCTGTTAATGCGGCAAAAATCTGACAGGCCGCTATAAGGGGGGGGGGGGGGGGCGTACCCTCTGAATTGCGAATCCCTAAGAATTAGGGAGAGCAATATCGAGTCTTCAAGATTAGGCAAATTTTAAGCTTAATGGTGATATCGCGAATATCGAGGAATTCGCACACTGCTATAACGGATCGCGGTAAATAGGCAATGGGTCTTCGCGTTGAACCAGGAATTGTACGGATAACGATCCCCAAAAGTTGACAACAGCTGATCACGAATCACCAAGAATTCCTGGATGCCAATCGCGGAGATCGGAAAAGGTATCCCCCTCCCCCCCCCCCCCCCCCTCGCTATAAACAATCATGGAGTGCGAGCTCTGCCTAGGACAGGAAAGGTACCCCCCCCCCCTCCCACCCTCGCTATAAACAGCCACGGAGTGCGAGCTCTGCCTAGGACAGGAAAGGTATCCCCCCACCCCACCCTCGCTATAAACAGCCATGGAGTGAGAGCTCTGCCTGGGACAGGAAAGAGCATAGTGGTTGTCTTCTGCCATTTTTGTCAGACTAGACAAAGTCACACTCATAATTTAAACACCTAATTCTTGTTCCATAAATATTCTTGTGAAGTATCCGTCGGTCAGTAGAATGTCTTTCGGGTTAATCGGCGCATTCATCTACCTTTCAAATTGCCTGCTGCAAATTTCAAACTTTCCTCTCAGTCGCCAGGAAGGCAGGACACGTTACTTGAGTTCACATGGCATGATATGCCCACGCATTTCGAGTCATGGCGGCGAGAGAAAAGTTTGAAATTTGCAGCAAACAATTTGAAAGGTAGATGAATGCGCCTATAAACTTTAAAGACCTCGTTACTGACCGACGAACAGGGTTTGAACCATGCATTTGGGGCATATTTTATTGGACCACATTTCATTGTCCAGGGGTATAGATGTATTGGCCCAATTTAATCATCAAGTGCACATATTTATAAATAGGTCTGAAAAGCATGTCTTTTCCCGGTACTGTGGCGATTCTGAACAGAACAGTCGCTTGACCTTTCTGTGTGGGTAAAAATGTTGATGTCATCTGTTGTTTCAGTTTGACCCAATTAGGTCAATAAACTTCAAACCGAAACCCAAAAAAGTAAAAACCTTCAAGCATTGTCTTGTTTCACACTGAGTTTCATTTCACCGGTATTCTGTGAAACCCAGAAAACATATTTGCGCTTCGCCAAAGTGAACCTTTTTTCCAAAGTGATCTCGCTTATCGAAGTGGGCCCAGCCCACCTGTCCATACGAACTACTTTATCAGAGCAAATTCTCTTGCCAAATTCAACCAACTTTGTCAAACTGAATCTCCTTGGCACAGCGGACCCTAGACAACCGGCCCTCTATCACCGTCAATGAAACAGCCCTGTGCATCATCCTAGAAAAAAGTATCTGTGGTGCTATATTATACTTGCACCAGTGCAATTTATAATACAGTTACCAAACATTTCACCAACAGAAACGCAAAACATTCAACTGTTTTTGGGCGATAACTTTAAATGATTGACGATCGCGGTCAAGAAATCGATTGTCAGTGCGACCTCTCATCATATTCCTGGGGGGTCCTCGAGGCTCTTGACCCTGATGTTGCCATGCCCTTCCCACACAATGCCCCTCCAACCCGATCCCGGTCGACAGCCTCCACGGAAGAGGCATGTATTATACTCAATATTTACAAGCGGTCTGTTGACTTCTGCCGCTCTGCCGAGACAAATCGCAGTGGATTCTTCAGCCAGAGATGACGAAGAAGAAACAGAAGACGTTAGGAAGTACGCCGGACTAATCAATACGACAGGTCATTGAATAGATTGCATCTTAAACCCTCGTTGGATATAATGATACTACGGAAAAATAAAACGATATCACAGACATGAGTCATGGAGTTCAACTGCGTCATGGAACTCCGAGATACAGTGAGACCTCGATACAGTGAGACCTCGATACAGTGATACTTCGATACAGTGATACCTCGATACAGTGATACCTCGATAGAGTGATACTTCGATACAGTGATACCTCGATACAGTGAGACCTCGATACAGTGATACCTCAATACAGTGAGACCTCGATACGCGGTTGTTGCATGAAGACTTCGCGATACAGTGATACCTCGAGACAGTGATACCTCAATACAGTGAGACCTTGATAAGCGGTTGTTGCATGCAGAAAAACGCGGTTATTGCATGCAGACTTCACGATACAGTGATACCTCGATACAGTGATACCTCAATACAGTGATACCTCGATACAGTGATACCTCAATACAGTGGGACCTCGATACGCGGTTATTGCATGCAGACTTCACGATACAGTGATACCTCGATACAGTGATACCTCAATACAGTGGGACCTCGATACGCGGTTATTGCATGCAGACTTCACGATACAGTGATACCTCGATACAGTGATACGTCGATACAATGAGACCTCGATACAGGGAGACCTCGATACGCGGTTATTGCATGCAGACAGACTACGGACAAGAACGAATACAATTTAATAGTGGTTGGTTGGTTGCATATTCAGGACGCTTTAACCACTGTTGGTCATATCGCACCAATGGAAGAAGGAAGAGAGAGTGGAGCCATGTCCCCGGGGGTAATCCCCTACTCTTTGCGAAGAAGGACATGGGATCTTCATCCTGCGACCACACAGACATGGCCAGACATCGAACCATCAGGTGACTCCAGGGTCCTAGCCATGAGAAGCCACATCCCAGGAGCCATGGCAACAGAAGACGAATGGCTGCGCGGGCGCGGTGGCCTGTTGACTTGAGCACATCGATTCACATCCTTCGTCCATCGATTAAAGAGGTCGACGCATACAATCGGTACATGAAAGTTTTTATGTCATATTACATTAATAGAAATTACACCGAGAAAGGAAAGGGAAAAAAACGAGCTAATCCACTAGAGGAGTGCTGCATTATTTTTATTGTTTTTGTAGACGTAGTTCACTGTACATATAATTGATGTCTGACGGCGAAGGCGGGGGGGGGGCGCATAAGGTTATTTCTATTGTTTTTGTAGACATAGTTCAGTGCACATATAAGTGATTTCTGACGGGGGAGTGGGAGGGGGGGAGGCAGGGATAAGGGAGGGGTGAACTCGGCGAGCAACGGCCGGGTCATTGGTCGCTCATGGCAACATGGGGGGTGCTGGACTTAGGCTGGGAGTGGGGGACAGAGGCTGGGAGTGGGGGACGGAGGCTGGGAGCGGGGGATTGATGCTGGGAGTGGGGGACGGAGGCTGGAGGTGGGGTACTGCGGGTGGGAGTGGGGGACAGAGGCTGGCAGTCGGAGACTGAGGCTGGGAATGGGGGAGTGATGCTGGGAGTGGTGGACTGAGGCTGGGGGTGGGGGACTGAGGCTGGGAGTGGGGGACTGAGGCTGGCAGTGGGGGACTGAGGCTGGGGTGGGAGACTGAGGCTGGGAGTGGAAGACTGAGGCTGGGAGTGGGAGAGATTGATGCATGCTAGATCATAAAATATTGTCCGAAGAGAACAAACAGCAACAAATGTCTATACCGATCACGTTTATCACCCACAAGGTCAATTCATCTGCCACAACATACATACAGCTAGTCAGGAAGTTAAATATTAGTTATTTATTAGAACATTTTCCATATATGAGGCTGAATTGGGTCAAGAGATGCCGGGACACCTGAAAAATGAGAGTGGATCAAAAGTGCCCGGTCAGCAAAGGTCATCCGGTTCACATAATACGAAAGAGCCTTCGACCATCTCGTACCCACAGAGGGCAGGCAAGGGTTTGACGTCCCAAAGAGTTTGTCGTCCTTGACTTTATTTGGCGCGGCCGCCACTTCACCCAGATTATCCTCAAGAGATAAGGTGACCGGCTCTACTCCCCGTGGAATGGATTTCCATCGACCGACATACCGCTGGTATATGTATATAGGTCACTGGGCGGTATTTGTCCGCTATTCTGGAGGGTTTTGTTTTTTATTAAGACGTCAAAGCAAAGAAGAAAAAGGAGAAACAAAATTAATCGGAATTATATTGCCCAATATATTTTTATTGATACGTAGAAATTAAGAAGAGAAAAAAAGTAAAAATTAATCTATATATATTGCGCAATATATAGTTATTAATACGTAGAAAAGAAGAGATAATAGAGATTCTTTTTTAATTAATCGGAATTATTTGGCGCAGACAGAAATCGCAAACCAGCAAATTTCCAGATTACAATTTCAAATTAATCATTTTCGCGTCACGTTTCGTGCCTTGCTCGCATAGTGAAGGGAAGAAGGTTACACTGGGTCCATAAACCAGGACAACGAAATGGGGTTGAGTGGAATGCCCAATATGCAGATTCGAACCCACGACCTGTGGATCTGCAGCTCAGCCTGCCTACAAACTGAGTCAGAGAGGCTCTCGCGCCGTTAATACCAACGTATTAGAGATGGTTGGTTGTATATTCAGGACCCTTTAATCAATTTTGGTCATATCGCGTCAATGGGAGAAGGAAGGGAGCTGACCACCTGAGCGCCTAACGGCACGTGGATCGGTGGTTCGTGTGGTCGTAGGATAAAGATCCCATACCCTTTTTCGCAAAGAGTATCGGGGGGGTTACCCCCCGGGGACATGGCCCCACCCACCATTCCTTCTCCCATTAACGCGATATAACCAAAATGGCCTCACATGCTATGTCAATGGGTTATTGGGTGAACAGGTACAGCGCGTTGGGCGACAGGGCTGTGGTACAGAGCTGCGGTCTATGGTACTGTGTAACTATGGGGAGTCGGGACGTGGTCTATGGTACTGTGTAACTATGGGGAGTCGGGCTGTGGTCTATGGTACTGTGTAACTATGGGGAGTCGGGCTGTGGTCTATGGTACTGTGTAACTATGGGGAGTCGGGCTGTGGTCTGTGGTACTGTGTAACTATGGGGAGTCGGGCTGTGGTCTATGGTACTGTGTAACTATGGGGAGTCGGGCTGTGGTCTAGGGTACTGTGTAACTATGGGGAGTCGGGCTGTGGTCTGTGGTACTGTGTAACTATGGGGAGTCGGGCTGTGGTCTATGGTACTGTGTAACTATCGGGAGTCGGGCTGTGGTACTGTGTAACTATGGGGAGTCGGGCTGTGGTCTGTGGTACTGTGTAACTATGGGGAGTCGGGCTGTGGTCTAGGGTACTGTGTAACTACGGGGAGTCGGGCTGTGGTCTATGGTACTGTGTAACTATGGGGAGTCGGGCTGTGGTCTGTGGTACTGTGTAACTATGGGGAGTCGGGCTGTGGTCTGTGGTACTGTGTAACTATGGGGAGTCGGGCTGTGGTCTGTGGTACTGTGTAACTATCGGGAGTCGGGCTGTGGTCTGTGGTACTGTGTAACTATGGGGAGTCGGGCTGTGGTCTATGGTACTGTGTAACAATGGGGAGTCGGGCTGTGGTCTATGGTACTGTGTAACTATGGGGAGTCGGGCTGTGGTCTATGGTACTGTGTAACTATGGGGAGTCGGGCTGTGGTCTGTGGTACTGTGTAACTATGGGGAGTCGGGCTGTGGTCTATGGTACTGTGTAACTATCGGGAGTCGGGCTGTGGTCTAGGGCACTGTGTAACTATGGGGAGTCGGGCTGTGGTCTATGGTACTGTGTAACTATGGGGAGTCGGGCTGTGGTCTATGGTACTGTGTAACTACGGGGAGTCGGGCTGTGGTCTATGGTACTGTGTAACTACGGGGAGTCGGGCTGTGGTCTATGGTACTGTGTAACTACGGGGAGTCGGGCTGTGGTCTGTGGTACTGTGTAACTATGGGGAGTCGGGCTGTGGTCTAGGGTACTGTGTAACTATGGGGAGTCGGGCTGTGGTCTGTGGTACTGTGTAACTACGGGGAGTCGGGCTGTGGTCTATGGTACTGTGTAACTATCGGGAGTCGGGCTGTGGTCTGTGGTACTGTGTAACTATGGGGAGTCGGGCTGTGGTCTGTGGTACTGTGTAACTATGGGGAGTCTGGCTGTGGTCTATGGTACTGTGTAACTATGGGGAGTCGGGCTGTGGTCTGTGGTACTGTGTAACTATGGGGAGTCGGGCTGTGGTCTGTGGTACTGTGTAACTATGGGGAGTCGGGCTGTGGTCTAGGGTACTGTGTAACTACGGGGAGTCGGGCTGTGGTCTATGGTACTGTGTAACTATCGGGAGTCGGGCTGTGGTCTGTGGTACTGTGTAACTATGGGGAGTCGGGCTGTGGTCTGTGGTACTGTGTAACTATGGGGAGTCGGGCTGTGGTCTATGGTAGTGTGTAACTATGGGGAGTCGGGCTGTGGTCTGTGGTACTGTGTAACTACGGGGAGTCGGGCTGTGGTCTATGGTACTGTGTAACTACGGGGAGTCGGGCTGTGGTCTATGGTACTGTGTAACTACGGGGAGTCGGGCTGTGGTCTATGGTACTGTGTAACTACGGGGAGTCGGGCTGTGGTCTATGGTACTGTGTAACTACGGGGAGTCGGGCTGTGGTCTGTGGTACTGTGTAACTATGGGGAGTCGGGCTGTGGTCTAGGGTACTGTGTAACTACGGGGAGTCGGGCTGTGGTCTGTGGTACTGTGTAACTATGGGGAGTCGGGCTGTGGTCTGTGGTACTGTGTAACTACGGGGAGTCGGGCTGTGGTCTATGGTACTGTGTAACTACGGGGAGTCGGGCTGTGGTCTGTGGTACTGTGTAACTATGGGGAGTCGGGCTGTGGTCTATGGTACTGTGTAACTACGGGGAGTCGGGCTGTGGTCTGTGGTACTGTGTAACTATGGGGAGTCGGGCTGTGGTCTGTGGTACTGTGTAACTACGGGGAGTCGGGCTGTGGTCTATGGTACTGTGTAACTACGGGGAGTCGGGCTGTGGTCTAGGGTACTGTGTAACTATGGGGAGTCGGGCTGTGGTCTGTGGTACTGTGTAACTATGGGGAGTCGGGCTGTGGTCTATGGTACTATGTAACTACGGGGAGTCGGGCTGTGGTCTGTCATACTGTGTAACTATGGGGAGTCGGGCTGTGGTCTGTGGTACTGTGTAACTACGGGGAGTCGGGCTGTGGTCTATGGTACTGTGTAACTACGGGGAGTCGGGCTGTGGTCTAGGGTACTGTGTAACTATGGGGAGTCGGGCTGTGGTCTAGGGTACTGTGTAACTATGGGGAGTCGGGCTGTGGTCTATGGTACTGTGTAACTATGGGGAGTCGGGCTGTGGTCTGTGGTACTGTGTAACTATGGGGAGTCGGGCTGTGGTCTATGGTACTGTGTAACTATGGGGAGTCGGGCTGTGGTCTGTGGTACTGTGTAACTACGGGGAGTCGGGCTGTGGTCTATGGTACTGTGTAACTACGGGGAGTCGGGCTGTGGTCTAGGGTACTGTGTAACTATGGGGAGTCGGGCTGTGGTCTATGGTACTGTGTACCTATGGGGAGTCGGGCTGTGGTCTGTGGTACTGTGTAACTATGGGGAGTCGGGCTGTGGTCTATGGTACTGTGTAACTACGGGGAGTCGGGCTGTGGTCTGTGGTACTGTGTAACTACGGGGAGTCGGGCTGTGGTCTGTGGTACTGTGTAACTATGGGGAGTCAGGCTGTGGTCTGTGGTACTGTGTAACTATGGAGAGTCGGGCTGTGGTCTATGGTACTGTGTAACTACGGGGAGTCGGGCTGTGGTCTATGGTACTGTGTAACTATGGGGAGTCGGGCTGTGGTCTGTGGTACTGTGTAACTACGGGGAGTCGGGCTGTGGTCTATGGTACTGTGTAACTACGGGGAGTCGGGCTGTGGTCTAGGGTACTGTGTAACTATGGGGAGTCGGGCTGTGGTCTGTGGTACTGTGTAACTACGGGGAGTCGGGCTGTGGTCTATGGTACTGTGTAACTACGGGGAGTCGGGCTGTGGTCTAGGGTACTGTGTAACTATGGGGAGTCGGGCTGTGGTCTAGGGTACTGTGTAACTATGGGGAGTCGGGCTGTGGTCTAGGGTACTGTGTAACTACGGGGAGTCGGGCTGTGGTCTAGGGTACTGTGTAACTACGGGGAGTCGGGCTGTGGTCTAGGGTACTGTGTAACTATGGGGAGTCGGGCTGTGGTCTAGGGTACTGTGTAACTATGGGGAGTCGGGCTGTGGTCTGTGGTACTGTGTAACTATGGGGAGTCTGGCTGTGGTCTATGGTACTGTGTAACTACGGGGAGTCGGACTGTGGTCTGTGGTACTGTGTAACTATGGGGAGTCGGGCTGTGGTCTAGGGTACTGTGTAACTATGGAGAGTCGGGCTGTGGTCTAGGGTACTGTGTAACTATGGGGAGTCGGGCTGTGGTCTATGGTACTGTGTAACTATGGGGAGTCGGGCTGTGGTCTATGGTACTGTGTAACTACGGGGAGTCGGGCTGTGGTCTATGGTACTGTGTAACTACGGGGAGTCGGGCTGTGGTCTGTGGTACTGTGTAACTATGGGGAGTCGGGCTGTGGTCTAGGGTACTGTGTAACTATGGGGAGTCGGGCTGTGGTCTGTGGTACTGTGTAACTATGGGGAGTCGGGCTGTGGTCTGTGGTACTGTGTAACTATGGGGAGTCTGGCTGTGGTCTATGGTACTGTGTAACTATGGGGAGTCGGGCTGTGGTCTGTGGTACTGTGTAACTATGGGGAGTCGGGCTGTGGTCTAGGGTACTGTGTAACTATGGGGAGTCGGGCTGTGGTCTAGGGTACTGTGTAACTATGGGGAGTCGGGCTGTGGTCTATGGTACTGTGTAACTATGGGGAGTCGGGCTGTGGTCTATGGTACTGTGTAACTATGGGGAGTCGGGCTGTGGTCTGTGGTACTGTGTAACTATGGGGAGTCAGACACAGAGCCAGCTGTCTGAATGGATACGAAACGATCTGATCTCATACAGCTATAATAACCTATATTAAATATACTTGAGCGCGCCTCCGAACGACGCAATTAACATACACAAACTTTAAACGGATGATTCAGCCAGGGACCATTCATTGAGAGCAGAAAAATAATACAGGACGATACAGACCAAGAAAATATAAACGAAGAAACAAAGCAAAGAAAATGACAAAAAGCAAAAACATAACGAATTGTCATAATAACAAATACGACATGTGATTGCTTGGTTTCAGTAAGACGCTTTAATCTGTAAAGGACATATCGCGACAATGGTAATGGTCAAGGTAGAGAGGAGCTATGTCACCTGGAGCACCCCCCACTCGTTGCGAAGAGCAAGACAGCAAGGGGTTTTTATCCTGGCATTATCCTAGAAAATAGGCATTTGTACAAGTAGCATTCGAACCTCGCACCGCCAGTTGCCCTGGGCTAGCAGAGTACACTCGACAACAGTCGACTGCGCTATCTACTAGGACAGAGGCGGGGGGGGGGGGTGTCATACTATGGGCTTCTTCCATGTTATCCGGTCACGCGAAGTGAATGAAGATTCCAGACAAAAAAAAACAAAAAAAGTAGCCATGCACAATTTTCCTAAAAATGGTCGGTGATTTTCTAACATCCTGAGTCATGACAACGAGATGGATGACCGGATAAAAAGGTAAAAAAACCCGTACTTTCGAAATAAAATGCCGCAGAATATTCCCTTTATACCTGGGTTCAAATCACCGAAAGAGTCGCTCAACCATGACGTCACACTCGTGAGCTGACTAGGTTACACACCAAAGAAACCATCCCCATAATAAGTAATAGAAAACCCCAAATTTTCAAGCCCACGCTAGAGATAAATCAGTAACATTGTTTGACTATTTTCGCCACAGGAAATTACAGAGCAAGTAACGAACTGAAAGCAAGTAAAGCAAAACATTGGTTGACGTTCGACTTTTTTTAGCTACAGCCCATAGTATGACACCCCCCCCCCCCGCCTCCCCGAGCGCAACCCGCTGCAAATAGAGACCCAGCGAATCAGCATGTGATGAGGTCGACCGTACCACGCACTCGTACCATCCGCAAGCATGTTTAAACACGCCACAGATTAACTAAACAGGCTTTAATCTGGCCAAACATCAGTAAAACGAACAATATAGACAACGAAATAACAACTTAGTAAGCAGACAACTGGGATATACGACCATATTTTAGGCACTACTTGACACCATATCATTTTCTACGCACCACTTATTGGTGTGCAACCTTAATACCCGGGTTCAATGCACCGGAACAGTCGCTCAACCCCCAGCGGACGCAAAACAGAGCGCGTGGCCACACCATCTCATGACATCACTCCTCTCGCTCCACAGAAAAAACGGCGGTGTTGGTCAAGTTCGCGCAGAGACTGCAGTGACAATAGACGAACTACGATTCATCAAACTCGCTCTGGCGAGAACGTTTCCGGTGTATCATCCAACCGAAACACGTGTTCGGGTCTCTATAGTTAGTCAGGCGGAAGTGCACCATCTTGGATTCGGAGAAGTGTGTTTAGGGCCAAATAGGCGCACACAGCCTTGTCAACGCCCGAAGGCACTCAATAACCCAATCAGAAGGCGGTAATTATGGTTCCTCCATAGTTTGGAAATTAAATACATTTTTTATTTTATGCCGCTTTTGTGCCCATAACAGCAAAACAAAGCCACGGAACCTCCCGGGACGATGAAAGGAAAGAAACATGCCCCAGATTATGTGTCCAGGACCTTGATCCGCGTGCTAGTGCGCTAACCACTACGCCAGAGAGGTCACCCCTTCATTGTCTGACCACGGTTGTCGGCGTCTAATCTGATCCACAGTAAAT
The DNA here is from genome assembly GCA_964019135.1 of Arenicola marina. Classification (NCBI taxonomy): domain Eukaryota; kingdom Metazoa; phylum Annelida; class Polychaeta; family Arenicolidae; genus Arenicola; species Arenicola marina. The sequence continues at coordinate 9,312,003 of OZ025254.1, read as the reverse complement.
GGGCCGAAAAGTGAACTGAACAGTTGATGTTTTAAGCCAGTGGTGAATCACTCATGCTTATGCTGGACCAAAAAGCTCCCGAGACAATAACACGGGGTGGGATGAAACCTGCCGCGGATGCAGATGCGAACCTACGACCATTTTACCAGCCGCTCAGCCTGCTTCCTAACTGAGCTAGGGAGCCCCCCTCGAACAATGTAAACGCTATTTCTGTCATGATTTACGCGACGATAGTAAAGGATTTGAAGGCAAGTCAAAAGCTAAATACATATATAGACAAAATCATGGTGACTCGATCAGCCGGTACAACCCGCAAGGTCCCACCGCTAGGTCACACCCACACAACGCCCGGATAGCTCCATTCCTGGCTCCATTCACTAGTGTTCAGCAATACGTCTGGCCCAGGGTAGACTATTATGGCCTACATTAATTACATCAGGCAGGCGTCAGTTTAACACAATCCAGCACAGGTTAATTCACATGCTAGCCTGCACCGTGGGTGGTGATTGTAGTGATGGGTGCGTTAAGCAACCTTTGCACTTTAACCACTTTTGATCATATCGCGTCAATGGAAGAAGGGAGGGACAGTGGAGCCATGTCCCCCGGGGGTAACCCTATACTCTTTGCGAAAAAGGACATAGGGGCTTTATCATGCGACAAAACAGACATGACCACAGCGGGGCGCGAACCACTCTCAGGTGGCCAGAGCACCCAAGGCGAGCGCTCTAACCCACTGAGCCACCGAGGCGGCCCCTGTTGAGCAACATTTGTGCCTATACAGCCAGAACCGGAGCAAGGAATCCATTGGAGGATGAAATCCCAGACACGCGTGGGACTCGAACACACAACCGGTTGATCCAGTTGGTTGTTTACTTTGCTAAGCAGGGCGCTTTAACGCCTTAACAACAATGTGATTTTTATCCTGCACAGGTTGGATTCGAACCACGTACCGGCCGCTGGGGCCCGGCTAGCAGAGCTAACAAACTTGGCATTTAGCCGAACGCGCAACCGACTAGGCCACGGGGTGACCCCCTGCAGTCCAGTTCGCAACCTCTCGAATACCGCGGTTCCTTGAACTGCACATACAATGCGCACTCTGTCTGCATTCTTCACGTTCAGGGTGCAACGCGTGAAGCTAAGCTATGCACCCTAACCCATGCGCTGGGGTAGCCCCAGTTCTGTACCAGATTTTTGCCCGTCCTACAGCCACAGAACTGGGGCTAGCGCCGGGGGTCTCAGTTCAGCTGACTCATCCAGCGTGGGGGGGAGGAGGCAAGGGATGAGAGGGGCTGCGTACCACCTGCTGTCCTCATATGGCCTTGCAGTACCAGATTCACCCGCAATCACAGAAGGTCACTTTATCGCTGACCTCGCGGCTCGATCCCGTGACCCAGTTACGAGACACGGGGATGACGACGACTTCAAGTGGCTGATATTTCAGCCCATAATCAATGTAGGTCAGTTGATATCGTCACCCCGCGCGTGTACATTTCCAGGTCAACCTCGCGCCCGCCCTATGAGCGGGACACTAGCTGTGGTAGGGGTGCGACCTTGACGCTTAAGGTCAGCCACGTGGTCAGGGATGAGCCTCGACTGCCACGTAGACACGTCAATACAGAAATCAATGTTACGTCACGTGACGAGAGACGCTGCATGTCAATCTCAGACACACTGATTGACGTCAATGTTGTCGTTAACACGGAAGCGCAGTCTACCATCAGTGCTCAGTTGTCACATATATTTAGGCCAAAGTGATTCATATCTTTTCATAAAAAAAAGGGGAAAAATCTTGCAGTGAAATTTATTCACTCACATAATCAACGCCAATAATATCGGGAGTTGACGATGATGTAGTGTTTTTTAAATCGATTACTTGGCATGCCACCTTTGGGACAATGAACGTTGTATGGCACAAGCCATTGATTTAGCTGCCGTGTCGGGTTAGTTGGCCGGACTCTCAGTGGTCTAAGACTGAGCTAAAAGAAAGTCCCTATGTAAATGAGGTGGTACGTACGATACAGTGCTGTCTGTACCTTAGGTGTCTAAACATTTTAGTATCTCAGAGGCTACGAAGTCCTATTCCCACCCATCCGTCCGCAGGGAGTACTGCTGGTCAGCGCGAGGCCTTGCCCCACCGATTCAGATTCAATATAATGTATTTGAGTAAGGAGAACCAATACAAACATTAAATGCAAAACATGGCAACCTGGCGACTTCCATTAAGGCCACGACGGCCGCTCGCATGGCAGGGGTGGATCCAAGAAACTTGCGACCGGGGGGTGAGGGGGGTCTAGGGGTGCTAGTCCACGCCTCAGATAGCTTTGTTCCTCAAAAAAAGGGGGGGGGGTCCACTGAAGATTTGCGACCGGGGGGGCTCTTAACAAAAATGTCTTTACGACAGGGTGGGGGGGGCGGGGTCTACGCCTCAGATCCGGAACCCCTGGACCCCCCCCCCCCTTGAATCCGCCCTTCCATAGGAGCCACTATGCTCCTATCCACAGACTAAAAGGGGTCTAGAAGGGGTAAATCGGGACACGCCGTTTTTGAAAATGGACACCCTACATTGGCATCCAAATTCCGACACCGAACATTTCAAAATTCGACACAATTGTACAGTTGTTTCTAGAAAAATCCGACAGCGACACTGTTATTCAAAATATTGAACACCGCGTGATTAGGAAAATAGCCACTAGACACTTGACCCCCCCCCCCCCCCCCACTCGCTTCCAGACCCATACCAACCTCGCGCCCTACAATGAGAACAAAATATTAAATTGAACCTGAAGTTTGGCTTTTTAATGCCATAGAGGACGGAGGTTGAGTGCCCCTATCTCAGTGCCGGTGGAGAGGTCGCTGCCACGCTGAAAGCGCTCGGGTAAATGACTCGGGGGCCACAACTACCCGCGGCGGTGAGTGCTAACACACTGATAGTATCATTGACCGTTGCATTCCACTGAGATTCCGACGTTTAGAGCCCCGTCCCGGGTGAGAAACTAGAACGAAGACTTTTCTACCAGCGGGGTGGGTACGGGCCTGAGGGGGGGGGGGGCTTAAACTGGGGGTGATAGCGCGAGGGTGACTAACCAGATATTTTGATCATAAGTTACGTTACCCTGCCTCACTCACCTCAAGAAACACATAGTTGAAAGTGCGGAGATGACAAGGGGGCGTGCCCGGAGGCGGGGGGGAGAGGGGGGGGGGGGTCTCTTCTAGTTTTAAATTGCTTAGTACATCAGGAAGTCGTGATGTTGTATATGTCGTTTGGCTACAATGCGGGCAGAGAGCGGAAGGTCACCAGACAACCGGGCACCCTTTATAATAGCGAGAGGGCAGGTGGAGGCCGAGTTACATGACCGCTAAGTTTAACGACGCAACCAGACACCGAGGCTTCAGACAAGAGGCCTCAAAACACCAAGTTTCATTCCTTCATCCTTCATCGTCTCGGGAGGTTCCTTGGCCCAATTTAGCCTGTATGTGCACAAAAGTGGCCTAAAACACCAACATTCCATCAAACACCAACAGGTAATAAATAACCAGAACCCACACGCACAAACCCCGTGTCCTCTCTTTTTTTTATTCTTGTTGTCTTATCTATGGCCTTGTTAATGTGATCGACTGTATGATATACAATAGGGGGGCAGCCTATACAAAGACCGGTCGTTGGGCTTTTTGGGGCTGGAAATATACTGTTTTTTTGTATGTGCCATCATATTTTTTTTCCAGCCGACGCCGAGGGAGGAGGGGGCGAGGGGTTGGGGGGGGCAGCTTTCTCAGTGTGATGTATAGGAATATGATTTATTGGTATGTCAAAAATGCAAAAAAAATATATATTATTTTAATGTTTGTGCCTTTATGGGTTAAACCGGGCCAAGGAACCTCCGGGACCAGGAGACGAGAGAATGAAACGGCCCCAGACACACGTGGGGGTTAAACCCGCAACCTGTTGGTCTGCATTAGAGTACCCTAACCCCCCAACCATGGCGGCTCTCACCGTATCACCCAGACTCAACAACCAACAAAGACGTCAAATACGTCCTGCGTAATTTACAGTAAGAGCCTTTACGCTAGAGATCTGCGCGAGCGCAAATGTCCTGCCCGCGTCCGCGTTCCACGCGCTCTAAAGCCGGCACCCGCAGCAATTGGTAGTGACATCTATTTGAACTTGGTTGCGGTACACAATGAAGATTGCCTGCAGGGGCCGCCTCGATAGCTCAGTGGGCTAGAACATATGTAACCCCCCGTGGTGGAATAGGCACTCGCGTCTAAACAGCCACACGCTTGCCGAGACTCGTCAGAACAGCGGTCTCGTAACAGCCATCGGCGTCCCTTCCGACAAGGTCATTGAAGGTCATACATTCTTCGGCATTCCGCTTCCGCTTAGAACTAAAGCGATTGGAATTTTGAGCCCGTGCCAGGAACAACACATTGGTGGTAAACTAATCTTGTAACGCTGCCTACTTTGCCTCGCCTTCATACAGTTATGACAACCAGATAGTTTGCGACCCCCCCCCCCCTTCTACTAAACGGCTTATGTATACAGACACTTCACCCCCCCCCCCCCATATACACACTCCGTCTATTACATCGAAGAGTTGTTGTTTTTCTTCTAAATATACACATGGTGTGACTCACACGCCGTCCAGTCACAACACTAAGTCGTCTGCAAGATGGCTTGTGACACTTAACGAACTGTCCAGCCGCTTGACAGAAACGGGAACCAACAAGTCGTGAACGCGCTCCGCTCGCGATACCATAACAACGACTCGCAGTGACGTCATATGGTTTGAACGAACGGCGCCTATTGTTTTCCGCACAGTGGCGCACAAAAAAAACAGATCACAACACGATACATGATGTGGTGTTGTTAAATAATCGCTTAAACAGAAAGCTACCACGAGTGAGGTCTCCCTGGTTACGCTGTGACATACACCCTGGCAGACACCCACCTGTACATGGGAGTCACAGAGACATGTTCCAACAGGAGACATGTCATCGGCTCATAAGATACGTCATAACGCCCTCCCACTTCCACTGCTTATTTAGTGACTCCGGTGTGGCAGGCGGAAGTGTCCCCAACCATGCGCAGCTGTCCCCCTTATAGGGCTATACAGTTCTCGCGATCGGGCCGCGAGACTTCAGTTTTGGGGACAAACAAACACACGTGCTCCATGTTGAAGTATAGGCAGCTACAAGTCAATTTCTTTCCATGTTCATTCTAAAGATTATGAGTACCATTTCACTAAACATGGCTATGGGAGATATACGTTAAAATATTTGGAGGCGATGAAGCGCAGAACTTTGGGAATATACAAGGAGAAATCCGTCTTCAAGAGGCTCGAAAGCTAAAAATAACGTTCTAAATTTAGCCCTGCATCCGGGCTTTCGCAAGTTCACCAAACAACGAGTGACGTCACAGAGTTTTGCGTGCCTCCGCGGTAACAAAAATGGCGAGAGCAAGTGATCGACTTAACCATTCCGCTGTCAAAATGTGCAGTGCATGGAGTGACAACACACTGGTGCGTCATTAAACCACATGGTAAAGATAAAATAAGACCAGTTGGATGTTTTCGTATCACTTTTGGATTACGAAAAAAACAAGTTTCTTCATTTTTGTAAGTTTTCTGTTTGAAGCGTTGCGCCAACGTTGTCACCGGAGAGAATCCGTGTGACGTCATAATGCCTCGTTTTCGTAGGAAATGCAAAAAAACGTTAGTTTCTCAGTCGTATTGTCCCGTCGTAACAAATATTCGTCATTGTGATGGCGCAAACGAATAAAAAATATGTCATCTATCCGTTTTGTGAAGCTATATTTCTTAAATATTCTTAATCATAGCGCTAAGCCTTCCGCAATGGACCCACCCCTCGGCGCCTGGCTTTTGCGCAGGTAGTCTGGTTCCCAGTCTCTCTCTTTGCGTAACATACACGTCACCCCTACGTCACAGATAGTCAGAATACCAGTGTGCGCAGAGATTCTAAACTCGTTCCGAACACGTGCTTCGTTTGTTTGTCCCCAAAACGAGTAAACCGGAAGTCTAAGCGAACGAGACTTTATAGCCCTATATAAAATACATCATATTGAGACCCTCTCCGCTCCATGTGTTCGTACGGTGCCATTATGATAGATACAAGGGTCCAGGGGGACATCGCATGGGGGACAATCCCGCAGACCACACTGGCGTACAATCTCGTAAAGTTTGCTCGCGAAATGAATTATTAAAAACTTTCGTTTCCTCTATTGTCCAAGCCTAAAGTCAAAGTCATAAATGCCGTAGACACACGTTTCGGCCCATATTTTCCGCGAATTTGTCTCGATCACTCTCAAAATCACTGACGTGAGAAAGCAACACTAGACCATTTTAATGATACTAAACTTACGTTTGTACTGCGAGGTTATCCTTTTTTATGACACAAAGAATATTTCTCCATGCTGACACGCCATTGGCAGAAAACGCTCTTGCATTTGCAATCAGTTATTTAATCAGCATGTACAAAAAATATAGGGTAAGATAGAGTTTGCACCCCCCCCCACCCAACACATATATACACACCCGGGTACCCACATGAGTTGATTTGATTGGGGCTTAACGGCGCTTAACGGCGCTTAACGGCACATGAGGCGCAACGTCAAAACGTACTACCATGATGCTTCTCTTACCACTACACCACTCTCCTTCACCAACATATACTCGCCATAGTTATGTCTGACACATTCCACATATCTCGGTCACTAACAGCCATTCACTCGGGTCTGACACATCCCGCCTCTCCAACAATAACAACCACTCACTATAGTAATGTTGCTTGAGGTGTTCCTTGTGCCGGACTAGAATATCCAGCTGGCTTGACAGGTTGTGGTCCAGCAAACTCTGTCGCACCCACGCGCGACCTTGGAGACTGGGAAACGGCTCGTGCGCTCTGTGACCTTGACCGGGTCGCAAATGTCCGCCCTGAGCGCCCCCTCGCGTCATTTTGTGGAACTGCTCAATGTAGGGGGCCATGACGGGGTTTAGCCAACGCAAACCGCGTACAAAGTTCCAATAGTCCAGAGAACTCCCATTTTGATTCTGAAGCAAGACAAGGTACACGTTAAACATTTATAATTAAGTATTAAAATGATACTGAATGGATCCTGGAGGGTATATGTTTTCCATTAGAACTAAAAAAAGGAAAAGGAAGCAGTCTGAATATCAGAACATCTAAAAAATGCTGGGTATATGTTTTCCATTGGAACAAAGGCAAGGAAAAGAAAGCTAGATCTGGATATCAGAACATCCGAAAAATGCCCCAGAATTATTATTAATGTCAGGGTGGTTAATGAATAACTGAATTATTGTTTAAGGACCCCTACCTGCACATATTGGCCAGGTGAGATCGGGCTACAGAATTATAATGCCAAGGACTATCAAGGATCATGCTCAGACATATTGTCTCGAAGTTTGCAGTCAACACCATGTAATTTGAGAGAAAATGTGGCTACTAGTTGATTCATCACGCCTATACAGTGATTTCACCACTACACTGAAGGCAGCCAGCAATATGATGCCATTTTGAACTTTGTTTCCTTCTATATCTCTTCTACATGGTACCCTTCTATTTATAGCATGTGATGTTATATTTAGTCTTTCTTTACTTCATATAAATGTTGCAATCTACATATACAATATACTTTGGCCAGGACTAAAACCAATAAAAGCAATTACCTATGGGTAACTATGGGTTACTGCTGGCGGTAGTGGTTATATTGTCACAGGAACCAGGGTGAAATGCGACAAGACAACCGTGTGACAAGTCAACTGGCTACTAGAAATGTGGCATGAGTGCATATGCATGTGAATCTGTTTGCAAGTCAGAGGAAATGACTGACCTGAGTGACCTTGAGGCGATGGTTCATGACCTGCTCCAAATCTTTGGACAGTCTGTCCAGACCGCCAAATGCACTCCACACATTACTTGACGGGACTGCCAATAATCCCTCCACAGTAGACTTGAATCCGACCAGCAGTCCATGCCACTCTTGTCTGGAAAGAGTTTTATGGTAATCTTTATCCCATTACATAAAGAAATAAAAATGTAAATTACTATATGAAACAGAAGCCACAACCCCAAATCAGAAATAGTTAATCTATCAGATTTGTTTTACAATATTTGGAAAATGGACTCCCACACCTACTGTCTGAAAACCTACATACTGTAATTTCTGGTGTACAGTTTGTATAACTTTTTGTCACGGCCGATAGGGGTGCCACTTATATATGAACCAAGTCCAACCTTGTGTCTCTGGATCCCCCCCCCCCCCAACCCCTGCCGACTTGACTGGCCAGAAGGCCATTCCAGGGTCATCCTTCTACTGTCCCTGCTTATCATAATCCCACCAAAACAATGAGGCCAATTACTCAGGCACAAATTGTAGAACCACTGTTACGTTGCACCTACCCAGTATCAAGTTGGCCCAATAGTCTAAGACAGCAGCTGTATCAAGTTACATAATCTACTGACACTTTCCAAACTGGCTTTACATGGTCATTGGTGTGAATGCTGAGTTGAATGTAATTAATAAATATTTCTCAAAATCTGCAGGTGCAACTTATACCCCAGAAATTATGGTACATAAAAAAATGGGTTCTGCACTTATTCAGAGAGGTTGCATGAGAACTCTGCAGCCCTTAGATGTCTCCATTAACAAGCCCATAAGCGGAAATCATGGGCAAACTAATGACATGTATATCAGCAAAGAAGCATAGCAAGTGATAGCACTGCTAAGTGAAAAGCGCTAACAAAGCAGCAAACGAGAGCAGCAACTGGCACATAAACTTCAAGTCATTCAATGTCGGTGACAGTTCAAACCACCTGAACACCTGTGATGACAATTTGACAGACTCACTTTACATTTACACTTTACACAGTACATTTTTACATTAGGGAACTGAATGGGGGGGGGGGGGGCATGGTAAAGGGTATGGGGCCTTGTACGTTTAATCAGTTCTAACAGCTGCTGTAGTCTTATCCACTACAGGATGTGTGTATTCAAGGGCCAGGTGGGGTAGGGTTTGTCAGGTCAGCCAGTAAACCAGCTCTGATGAAGAGAAGTGGAGAAATATATATCACATGGCTTGGCAGGGGGAAAGGGAGGGGAGGTTGAAGAGAGGATAGTAAATTGGGCAGCCCAGATATATACAATATATATGGGAAGGGTCCTCCCCACCAGTTACCAATGATATTTGATATACCTAGAAACTTGTTTACACTATTATCTATTTGAGTATCTTCTGTGATATTGCATCGTTGGTGAGTGTGGGAACTGATGCCTAAAATTTAGGAGGGTGCTGGATCAGAGGTAGCCTCGGGAGACCCACTTTGCTCCGCCATTAGGTCTCGGTTCCAGCCTGGATTTTGCACTGGGACTTTTAAACAGAATAGGCGCATTTGGAAATTCTAAATTATTGGGAGGCACACTATGGCTAAATATCATATTTTTTATGATTAATATTTTAGCTATCAAATTCTTCCAAACAATTTAAAAAATTGATGATCTGTATCTGTGTCTGCAAGATGATTTACAAAGCACCAACGTCCGAACCAGGTGCCATACTTCTTTTTGGCACGTGCTGTTGCCTATGAATGCAGCCTGGTTTCCAAACTTTGAATTCTCTGTGAGAGGGCACTGCTATTGTCCTTAACTGCAAAGTGCCCATCTGACAGCACCATCTAGCGAAGAGTTGTAGGCTGGAAACCAAGTTGCATTCACCAGGTACCAGCACGCACCAAAACAAATATGGCGCCCTGTTCGGATGTTGGTGGTCCGTAAAACGGACCTAGACCCAGGCTAGATCAGAGGCCTATAATACTCGCCTGCAACTTAAAGTAGATATAGGTGACAGTTCCAATTAGATAACAGATTATTATTTCTGCATTTTGATTAGTTAATGATAAACCAGAGTACAGTCAAAGAGATGGGCGGGCAACGGGCAGGTTAAATTGCCTTATTTGCTTATAGAGAAAGCAGGAAATGGCTTTTTTGCCTCTCCATGTGGACCATGACACTCCATGATTACAGGCTTATGTCCATCAGGGCAAAAATGCCCCACTGATTTGGTGACGGGGGATTTTATCCGCCGCGGATTTGGTCCGCTCCCCGGTCATTCGTGCCGTGTGGGCGTGTCAACGACAACGATTAGGCGCGGTGCAGTCAACAGGCAACACTGTCACTGGCCGGTTATAAAAACTATCAGCTTTCAGACAAGTTTGCATCATCTGCTGAGACTCCAGAGGAAACTCTGTTGATTTTATAGAGATGAAGAAGAGTCAGAAACAACTGTTGATTATGATACTGTTTTGTCTTTTAAACAATAAACAAATTTAAGAAAACTATAAAACCTGGAAGCATCTGTCACACCGCCTTCCGCCATTTTGGTTTTTAACATCATGTGACAACTTCCGGTATGGGGACCATTTATATTCTCATCGTGGCCTCTGGGATCGCCACACATCCCCCGGCAGGCAAAGTCTTATGCCAGGCACATATATACATTTGGATATTTGCTTGTACCATTGTTTTATTTAATGAAATCTGTTGCACTTTCAGTACAGAGCTATTGTACCGGTGGTGCCAGAAAAGTTAGCAGAAATGTGAGCCCAAATGGCGGGTGGCTCGAGTTGGCCGAGGTCGAGTTGGCTTGGGTCGAGCCTGTAATGGGTCGAGCTGGTTTTGGGTCGAATTGACTAGATACCATTATTTGGGCCTAGGATTCGGTATACACAAGCCGTGACGGTATCTAGCCCAGAGGCGCATCTGGACCCCCCGGGTTTTTTTTCCTGAGGAAATGCAAAATTTCAATGCCAATTTTTTTTTTACTTAGGCCATCTGATTTCCATTTCAGTGGACCCGTAAGCCCTGTAACACGGTCCGTCCACCGGCCGCAGAGCGGACCGGAGGGCCATGAATTGCCTATTACAGCCTGCCGCACGAAAGCAGCGGGTCTTTATCTTTATCCCGAAAGATAGGCAATGCAACAAATTTTCCGCCACTCCCCGCGATTTAAAAATATCCTGATCTAGCCTATCTATTCAACTCGACCCAAGACCAGCCCGACTCACTGCACGTCTGACCCCAACGAACGCAAACCTGTCGTGCGTTGCTTATGGGTGTCGACCGCGTGCGCACCCCATCGGCAACGACTAATAAGGATTTGAACTTGGCGGATTGGTCAAGGACGCGTACAATTTTGAAGCGGAAGTGGGGTATGGTTCACCGCGATCAAGAGCAGTCCCGCATGATAACCCGTAAATATCGATGCTTAATAATTATCTTTTATTCATAAATATTTTACACTATTCAGATTGGGATGCTGTTTCCAAAGTAAGGATAATTATTTAGTGGCTATCCCAGCAACAAATGAAAATAGTTCGATGTGGCCATGCAATGTCGTACCATAGCAAGTTCCGAGTGACCAAAAATGTTCGCGGCAGTCGATCGTGCTCCGGTATGCAGCCCAGCCGGATCACCCAGGTGGAGTTCGGATATGTGACCGGAGTAATCGGCGCAGATATTTGGAGCATGCGCACTCATACTTTCCGGTCATGTGCGGATCAAGATAAACCGAACGCAAAATCCGCGGTCCGCGTGAATGTTGAACTTGCTGCATTGCACAAATCATGAAAATCGTTAGACATTGCCATAAAATAAATCAACAGATACGTGTTGTGTTCATTATTTTATTCTAGTTGTTATAATATTATTTAGAGATTTGTTGCAGGTCTAAATACTACTTTATATATATATTACGTATTGTTGGGCCTGGACGCCATGTTGGAAATCCTCGTGATCCTCCTTTGGGTGGGGAGTAAGTTCCGGGAGTAAAATGTACCACGTGACCGCGCGATCAGAACACAATCTCCGCGTTCGGTTATGCATTCCGCGGAGTCAGACTACTCCGCTAGCATACCCGAACTCACCCCCAGAGTGTCAGCGCAGTTATCAAATGGAACGATCTCCCGGCAGAGGGCGTTACGCTTGCGCCCCTCAAATTTAACCACCATAATTATGGTCAGGGCTAGTTTAGCCAAGTGAAATGCACACTTAAATATTCATGAGCAACGTCACTCGCAGTCCCGTCGACCCCAAAAGCGCTATTTTTAGCATTTAAGGGTATTTCCCGACAGGCACTCAGGTTTACTGTCGCGGAAAACCATTTAAACATTTCCAACAGAGTTCATTCATAATATGAATGCCTTGGTAGACTCTATGCCAAAATTCACATTGAACGCGTGCACAACCAGCCCGAAGCGCTCGTCAACTTATTTGTTGCCAGTCGGCCAAACAGCGCTGAGTCAGTGAGTGTCACTGAATACGTGTGTCGGTGTGACGGACACTGTAGCCGTAGTGTCTTAATTAGGCCTAGGCCTGACGCATGGCCCTCACCTCAACCCTAACGTTAAGTAGAAAGCATACTATCTGACTATAGACGCGTGTCCGTTGTCGTCAAGGAATTTATTGCGGGGGAGGGGGGGAGGGGTTAAGGGCCCTTCAAGCAAGGCAATGTCAATGACTGTGAAGACTTTTTTTTTTAAAAATAATTTGTTAGGGATAATATGCGAACCTTTTGCGGTGTGGAGCCCCATTTTAGCAGTGGAATCCCCAGAGCCCTCCCCCAGGTCTCTATAGTAAAAGTTGCTGGTAGAACCAAATAACTCCCACTAACCCTTGACACAGGGAGGCGGGTAGCGGGTAGCATCGACATCTGTTATCGACAGGTGTGAATGGCTTATTCAGTTTTTTTCAGAGAATTCATTAACATGGTTGGGCATCATTCACGTTGACAGCTTGTTATCGAATGACCCCTTATACGCACTGGTCGGAAGTTTTTAGTAACATACATCATGTAGGTCAGTTCTGTGGGGTAAGTTTTTTTTTCATGAAAACTGTTATCTCCTAATTATACATCACTGGATGTCCAGGGTCCCTCCAAACCATATTTGTATAATAGTGTCTCCCCCCCCCCCCCCACCCCACCCTGCCCACCCCGGGTTCTTGCCTGAAAGTATGTACACTCTTAATAATACAATTTGATTTGATTTCCCTTATGCGACAGCGTGAATGTCAAAAAAGAAAAGAGATTGAAGGAGCCTGATGGGGGGGGGGGGGGGGGTGTTATATGTTAGCTATGAACATTACCTTGTCCTTTACTTACAATGAACAATAGTTTTCCCCTAGATTATCACGAGGAACACAGCCCCACGAGCAGGCACCAGTACTAGATAGACAGTACTCATGATTAACCGTACTATGTATACTTGTGAGAAATGAAGGTCCAGTGATTAATTAGAACAGACATTGGGACGTGCGTGTCAGTGAGCATGAAGAACATAAGCAAACAAACATAACATCCTTCTTCAACATTTTATTGATAGACAACCATAATTCCACTGGCCCAGCTACTTATGGGATTGAAATTTATCGTGTGCAACTAATTTCGTCATGCCTACTGTACTGTCTATAGTCGAGCATAGAGAACCATGCAGGTTGGGGCCGGCACTTATGTCACAAAGTGATTTGACAGTAGATTAAGTTAACTTAGTAGGCCTAAGACATACCATTTCCGGCCTTTGGGATGTACGTATAATTTGTAACAAATCGAAAGGCAGTCTCAAGTTCGTATGTTCTGACCGCTGCCAGCGCCTCTTCTGCGCTGGCGAACGATCGCGTTCCTGACAACGCCATATTCCTTCGTGTGAACTGTCAAGTGGTGAAAACCCTTAAATTCTAAAAATAGCATTGTTGGGGTCGACGGGACTGCGAGTGACGTTGCTCATGAATATTTAAGTGTGCGTTTCACTTGGCTAAACTAGCCCTGACCCATAATTATACTTCATACGTGAACATTGAAATGAAGCTAATCGAAAATAAATTCGCAGTTTAATTGGTTGGTTATTCAAGACGCTTTAACCACTTTTGGTCATATCGTGTCAATGGGAGAAGGAAGGGAGACTAGAGCCATGTCTCTGGGTGTACCCCCCTACTCTTTACGAAGACTGAAGACATGGGATCTTTATCCTGCGACCACACAGACATGGCCACAGCAGGGCTCGAACCATCGATCCACGCGCCGTTAGGCTCTCAGGTGACCAGAGCACTCAATGCGAGCGCTCTAGCCTACTGAGCTATCGCGCCGGGCCCCAATTCGCAGTTTGGCATCAAATACACCACTGTTTAGCATTTACTGTGCCACTGGTACCATACCTGACGAATGCATTTGAATTTGATTCAATTAGATGCCATGTAACTTTCGAAGTATATTTTCAAGTGCGTGTTATTTTGAAATATTTTTTCGCTTAACTCTTCCATTGTGATCATACGACAACGGAATGCCTATATTTTTCAAATTCTGCATCGAAAATACAATATTCAATCTAAAAAGCCCTCTAAAACCATTCGTGACCCCAAGACCGTTGAGGTCAAGCGTGAGGTGGGCGGTGACGCGGGGCAGAGGTGATATGAGGAATGAGCTCCCTCTGCCGGCAGAGTGCAAATGGAACTTTTGTCAGAAAATTAGTGGTCCCTGCAAAATAGTCCCGACCGCATTTTCCAGATGGCGCTGCGTACATATCAACAAACCCATGTGAACTTGGCAGAGCTAAATTTCCTTTAAACTGTTAAAGCAATGAAGAATTATGTAAGTGTCCTCTTACTGCCAGAACTTACTTATCTTTTAATGTACAGAGTGAGAAACTGATTAAATTTTTGATTGGTCTTCCACTTTTACTGTGTCGAAGGCGAGTGTGTGAGCGATAATACAGTTAACATATTTTGGGAGCTTGTCCTTGACATTGTTAAACTTCTTGAAGGGGGTAGTAGAGCGGTCAAGCAATTTAAGCAAATTACGGTTAAAAGAGTAGACGGTGGTATGGGTGTAAGGGGTTAAACCATGTGTGCAAAAGCCACAGGTCTGTGCGCCTTGTGGAGTGTATCTACGACAGCATCTCAACCTGCATAACTTATCCTTTGCCCAGGACTAATGACTGCAGCCATGCCAATGCCAGTAACAGAAGCCCAGTGATCTCCCAAATTGACTCCCTACTGACCCCAACCCAAATCACAATGAAGAAACTGGTACAAGATTACTGGTTGCAATTCACACTTTGCATCCTCTGTCACAGCACACGCAGCTCCACGCATACCCCCACCTTGGCACAAGTACCCCCAGGCAAGTCCGCTTCTCTAGGGGCACAACGGTAACAGTGTTAAAATCTTTCGACGATAGTAGGGAATCAACTGTAGCTTTTATTATAATGCGGGCATGTACAATAACAGTGCTTACATATTTTATATATCTTGTTCTATCTTCTGACATCAAGAAAGTGTGTCAACACTAGATTGTTCCA
The DNA here is from genome assembly GCA_964019135.1 of Arenicola marina. Lineage (NCBI taxonomy): Eukaryota > Metazoa > Annelida > Polychaeta > Arenicolidae > Arenicola > Arenicola marina. The sequence goes on along the minus strand of OZ025254.1, from coordinate 9,296,625 downwards.
GTCATATTTTCGTGAACAAATGTTAGAGCATGCAACTTTTCCCTACCAACCGCCATACGTATGCAGCGCCACCTGGCGAATCCCACCACCATTTGAACCATTTGTAGCCTGGGTTACAAACTTTGTAACAGTCAATGACCTGTGAAAGAGGGCGCTGCTGTTTTCCTTAAGTTCAAAGTGAGCGACTGACAAGGCCCTCTAGCGGAGAGTCACATGCTAACGGAGAGGAGGAACCAAGTCGCATTCACAGGTACCGGCATCCGCCCAAAACAAATATGGCGGATGGCTGGTTCGGGAACAGTTGTGTGCTCCAACATTTCTTCACGAAAATATAATTGAAACAACCTAGTATTGACACTTTTTTGATGTCAGATGATAGAACAAGGTATATAGAATACGTAAACACTATGATTGTTCGAGCACACATTATAATAAAAGCTACAGTCGATTCCCTGCTAACGTCGAAGGATTTTAACATTGTTACCACTGTGCCCCTAGAGAAGCGGGCTTGCCTGGGGGCACTTGCGCCAAACCCCCACTCTACCATGTCCCCTCTATACATACACCCCTACCCCCATCCTTTTCTACCCCTTAACATCTGCGCGACCCTTACATCTTGCAGCCCTTACATCGTACAATTCCCTTATGTCTGACATCATCTGGGCTTTTTCGCTCTCAGATTGTTTGGTTTAGTGGAAAGTGATAATAAATTCTATGTAGTGGCTATTCATACGGATCTGTATGAATAAGCCATGTGACTATTTGTAAGCGTCTGTATGAATAAGTCATGTGACTATTTATATGCCGGTGGGTGGGGTGGCAACACTGTTAACCGGAACAACAACTGTCTGGGTGTGCTCTAGCAATTCATTTCAATTAGCCACTGTGGCTAAACACCTTTAATTTTCTTTAGCCACACACATTCCCATAAGCCACAAATATATTGTATTTTCCCCTGTGATGATATCGCGTTTTGATCATTGATCGAAAACCAGGCCATTTTTGTTTTGTTTTCTTGTGCCACATACAGTTGGTGATGTGGGAATGGCTAGCGCACACCCAGACTGTCTCACATAGGACTACAGTCTGGTCTACCAACCTTTCTAGAGCTTGACAGCTAGATCTACTAATCAATTGTTGCATAAAGTTTGGCATGTTTGGAGCAGTTTGGGGCAAGAGGAGGTCTTCTGGCTTGCATCGGAGGGCCAATATAAAATAATGCAACTTACAGGAGCCCTTTAGTATAGTCTATGTATTTATATATATATAGTAATAGATACATGTAAGATATTGCAGATGCTTTTTTTTTAAAAGATGCAGGGCCAGGGTAACTTTGCAGTCAGCTCATTCATATAATTTATTAAATCTGATTTTCTGAGGCATTCAAGCCAGTTTGCAGACATTGTGGATAATGTGAATACATAACTGTGAATATATAAAATACATTTCTGTGGCATTTCGTATAAGTTGTACATCTTCAGAATACTATTGTTGGATATAGGTCTGATTTGTACTTACAGTGCCTGGCTGACCAGTAACACTCACCATGGATGGTGCAATGATGCTGTGGCACAGCATGATATGGGACCCCAAAACACTGGAAGAGCTGCATCAGCTAACTAAGGAGTTTAGTCACATTGCACCACATTTGCAGGCAAGCATTACCTACAGCTGCTTACTATGTGCAGGGCCAAATACCCTGCTCTCAACGACTTCGCTTGCGGAGCAAGCTAGATATGATAACTTACAAGTGGCCATGGTTCACCTGAATGAGGTTCATGCGAATGATCTGTTGCCAACTTCTGGCAAACTACCTCTAGATGGGAGTGAAATGACAAATGTTGATGAAATTGAGACTGACAAGAAAGTATTATGCAAAAGAAACCAGGATCGGTCCCAAGGAAGGAGCTTAAAGATGCCAGAGAAGGATAGTGTTATGGTGACCAGGAAGGGGGGTGCAGCGAGGTCTGGTGTCAAAGATGAAGTGCAGGAATCACCAAAGAAACGCAAAGTGGCCACAGAGAAACAAGTTGTTGACTGTGTGAGGGGTCCAGTGACCCGTTCAAAGGGTTTGACGGTCAGAAATGTTGACGCGCAGGTCCGAGAGCCAAATAAACGAATTCCAAGGACAAGGAAGCATTTAAACGCCTCGGAAGACGCGGCCATTCCACGCCATACGCGGCTGCCTAGTTGTGTCGTGGCCGACGAGGATACATTGGATGCCGATGATATTGAGTGCCCAAGTTCTTCACTTACAGTCAGCCCAAAACCGCCATTAGCTGGCAAAATGAAACTTGAGCAAGGCACGATAGCAACTGAAATAAAAGAGGAAGACAATATTAGACCAGTCTCTGCGAACAGCGTAGTTAACGCAGCATCTCCATCGGGAGATAACATTATTATGCAAAGTGAACCTGTAGGACTATCTAAGGCCAGTGACAATGTGGCTAAGGAGAGACAGGCTGGTCTCAAAGATGGGACATCGAACAGAAGTAAAGGCTCCACCTGTCGTAGAAAGGATACAGGCCCGGGCGGGCACGGCCTGGCGGGGCAAGGCCCCGTGGGGCACGGCGGCGGGACCGGCAAGAAGAACCAGCGATGGAAACTGCGAGCCAACACATGTTGCTTCTGCGACCGGAAGTTTGACAGCGTGGCGGACGTGTTGCGCCATTGCGAGTCTCACGCGGCGGAGGACCCGGCTCTGGCACCCGTCCTAGCCGCCTTCCGGTCTGCGTATCCGCCATCGCAATCTGCCGCACGCGACGCAGCGTCGGCAGGGGGTAGACGCGAGCAAGTTAACCATACCGAGGTTAATGGGTACGATGGGAAACTTTCAGGTCATTCTGGAGCCTCCGTTAATGATGGTGGTTTGCTAGTACCCCCCGATAGTGACTCCGTTATTGGTGGGCGCGTTGGTTCGACTGGAAAACTTGAACATGTGGACACCGATACCAGGACCATCTACCAGACGATGCGCCAGTTGAGTTCCCTGAGCGCTGACATGAAAACGAGAAGCGACCCGGGGGCGGAGGTGAAAGATTCCCCGCAGACCGCAGCCGGCACATCGTGTCTGGGTGCCGCCAGCGATGGTCGCCCTGACGACGGAGGGGTGACGTCAAGCCCGTCCGGTGGCGACGTACACATTAAGGACGAATCGGGTGCGCTTGATTCGCCGCAGGGGGGCGCCACCACCACCACCAAGTGCGTCCTGTGCCGTAAGCATTTCCGGTCGGATATTGCTTACGTCACACACTTGAACGTGGAACACGTGTGGAAACGCCGGAAGCGACGTCACGACAAGAAGCGGCCGATGTTGTGCGCCTTGTGCGGAAACGTCTACCAATACGAGCAAAACTACCACATGCACTACAAGCGTCACCACCTGGGTATCAAGGTGAAGCGGACCAGAGCCAACCAATACAAGCCGCGCAGCTACAAGTGCTCTCTCTGCCCCTTCGTGACGTCAGAAACGCGCCGGTTGTGTGACCACGTGGCCTTTGCGCACCACGGAGTGAAGCCGTACACCTGTCGGTCATGTGACTACAAGACGTGGGAGCGGACGTCGCTGCGAGACCACGAGTACCGACATCTGGACAAGAAGAAGTTCCAGTGCGGACACTGCCAGTACCAGTGCATACAGAAGAAGCAGCTCCGCTCGCACATGATGAAGAAACACGGCCTTGTCTTGCCCAAGACGTGGAAGCAACACCGGGACGAGGACGGGGATGCGGCGGGGGGCGGTCCGACGAACGCCGCTCGCGTCTCCACTGACGCCCAGACGACGCTCTCGCCGGCCACCAAGGAGGCTGGTTCCCAAACCAAACATAGACCCAAGAAACCGAAATTGGCGGATATGCATAATGCAGCCCAAAGCAGGATTGTCGTCAGTCACTCAGCGAGCAGCAGTAGTGCTGCACGTGGTTCAGCTTCAGCCTCCGCCGGACCAGCCGGCCAGCGTAGTGACGCCGTCGTGGTGAGACACACTTCGGCCGGGGGTGGCCGCTTCGTGAACCCGCTATCCCAGACCAGAGGTGCGGTGGCGGTGCCTCGGGGCTCAATCCCTGGTCTCGTTCCTCCTGCATCACCGACCCTCGCTAGGGTCCTTCCCACACAGGCCCATGACCCCCCTGCCCAGGCCAATCCCGCCCAGGCCCACCCCGCCCAGCCCCACCCCGTCTTCACACTCCCCACCCAGGCCCACCCCGCCCAGTCTCATCCCGCCCAGTTTCATCCCGCCCAGGCCCACCCCGCACAGGTCCACCCCACCCAGACGCACCTTACCCAGGCCCATGTGGTTCTCACCACCACAGTGACGTCACACCCACATCCCGGGAGGTCTTTAGTCATTCGCCCGGGACCTGCATACAGCGCTAAACATAGCGGCCCCGGCGGAACCGGAAACGCCGTTGCCTACACGGCAATCCCGTTCCGGCAGAGATCCTCAGCTCTCGCCGGGGGCACTTCTCAGCAGCTTGGAACAAGAACAAATACGGAAGCTTACAGCAGCAATAGACCTCCGAGCTCCACCGCTCTTCAACAGGCGCTTCCTTTGTATCAACAGATATACCACAGCAAGATGATCTCAACCAATCAGGTGAGCGGGCCCGGACAGCCAATCAACACGCGTGACCCGTCTCAGCCAATGAAAGCCCCGGAGCTGTTTGTCAGCCACGGCGATCCCGTAGGCTTAAGACACGTCGTTCCGCTTGCGTCCAAGTTCATCGCGTTGGACCCGGCGGCTGTAATCCCGGGGACCACCGTGTTATACGAGGTGAGACATCCCCAACCTGGTCACGTGACCGCAAATCTGGGTCAGGTCACTTTAGCACCATTGCAGCACACCGGTGTAACGGCAAGTAACGCCGCCATGGCCCAAAACAGATCAATTGTGACGTCACTTCCGTTCACGCAAGAAACCAGCTTCACGCAAAATGAGACGCGAGCCAGCCTTGCGGGTCCTAAAGTGCAGCCGGCGCAACTGCCGTACATCTCGACCCCGCGTATCGGAAGTGTGACGTCGGTTATACGGGGGTCTGCGGCTCAGCAGTCAGGTTTCCTGGTTCAGCAACGACCAGGCGCGCTTTGCTCTTTAACGCAGACGGGTGGGGCGCGGCCAAGCGCGGGTCCTAAAGTTCACACAACAACGCTGTCGGGTCTCCCAAGCCTGCTTCCGGCCCCGACGTCTCAGTTGGTCATCTCACTTCCGGTGTCGCTAGGAGCTCAGGGTCCAACGGAGAGAGTAATGCTGCCTGTGACATCAACCCCGGGTGGTGACCACTCTTTATCACAGGGGGCAGCACCGAGCCGTGTCCTGACGACGGTAGCGCCACTGATCGGCAGCAACCCGAACTTCGCCCCTGTAAATATGAATTCTGCGCTCTCGATGACCGAGAGTGGCGATTGTATGCATGCCTCGCTCGGTAATAACTCATTCACACCCAATAGTGCCGCGACGTCACTGCCTGTAGTGATGACGTCACAAACTGATGCGTGGTCCGTAACGCCGGAGACAGACACTTCAACTCTGGCAGCGGCACTGGAGCCAGTTGACATACCCGATGACGTCACGGAAGCGACGTCACAATATCAAGAAATGACACCTGTGGCCTTACCGATCATCAGCGAGACGAACAATTGTTGAATTACCACTCACAGCGTGAATTCCCCGACAGATGCTGTTGAAGTCATCCACGCTGTATGAATGGAAGCCAGCGAACTCTACGTCCCATGTTCTTGTCATACCCGGCCAGGCAATGCCAAAGATATTAGTACACGATCTTTGGCAATGCCTACGATAAATCATTTCATAATGCATATATTATCGATTATTAAACGCCAGAATATCCCAACAGTATCACTTGTGTATCTCGAGGTGTCAGAATTTGAGCTACTCGCTGTATTATTACCTTGTTGGTATACGCAGCATGTCTTATCTTGCTAAATACGACAAGGAAAGCCTCACAACTATGCTATCTTTTGTTCCTTTGCTAGATTGATGAACGCACGCTGACGTAACACGCATTAATACTTTTTTCGAAAGGGGGCGCAACAAATTCTCACTTGCCCTGTGTTCACCGAAACCAATCTGGTCTATATATCATGCGTGATTGACCAGGAACCAGTGTTATATAGCCTTTACGGCTGTTCCAACAGCGAATGCGCTTCACACCGAACTGACGGCACCCTCCCCAGCCAAATTTGTTGAGATAGTAACATAAACTTTTGCCCCAGCTCTGTAGCTGTGGTCGGACATGGCCCGATTTTGCTAGTCCTGCAACCACAGAACTACTGTATCTATATGTAGTCGGGAGCCGTATGTTTCGTTCTGATTAATGCCAAAATGGGCATACACATTATAATTAGTGGTCTGTCTTGTATCTAGGGATACCTTTAACCGTTTTTTTTTTGTATGAAGCGAGTGAAGTCTAGGAATCACCAGAAAGTACGCAACCCAGACATAGCATAGACATCGAGCATAAGTATCCCGGTCTCGTGGAGTCTCTAGCAAATTCCGTAGTGACTGCAAGTCCGAAATCGCTGCGCATTGACGATGTAGTTGGCCCAAGATCTACTCTTTTATTAATCGACGTGCGGGAGGTGGGATTTTGTGCGTAATTTTTCGATCAATTTGTTGACTAAACTTTCGGACACCCTAAAGTAGTTTTTTCCGAAAATACATGTTAAATACGGTAATCACTATGGTGTGCGCGCGAACTGGAATTTGTTTAATTTTCATAATTATACGATTTTCCGTTGGAACCATACAATATAGCGTTGCTCAAACTCTTTAAATATTCAATATTGATTGTGTAATGTCCGAAGATACATGTTAAACGCGGAAGTCACAATAGTTATGGCGCGAATTAGCCAGAATTTTATAATTGTCATAAAGGATCCATGCAAAAATAGCGATGCGCAAACACTGTAAATGTTCCAATATTATGTTTTTGTGTAGAGCGGTTGGCGACTTGCCGAAGTTTGGATCCTGCTTTCCTGTAATGTGAATAGTACTCGACGTTGAGCAAATTCATTCTTTTTACGCTTCCTGTCGGTAACATTGAAATAAGATGATAAACCAACGGCCGTACAGTGAATGCCGCAACAACACCCAGGGTTACGTCGGCCAGGCTTCGCAACATAAAAAACACAAGGATATCTAGATATAATTCTTTATTTACAGGTTTACATAGGTGACATCAAGCCATGTGCTCTTTCTGTTAATTGATTGAAAGCAAGTGTACACCAGCAATGCAATGTTATTCCATCGAGACTTGAAATAACATGGCATGGAAATTAGTTCATCTCTACCATAAAATTCTTTCCCTGGTTCGGTTTAGTCTTTAAGCACTAGAAAAACAACTACATCATATTTTAAGGGAAACAAATGATTTACGTCCTGCGTTAAAAAACAATTAAAAGTAAAAGTCTAGCGAACTTGACCTTCCGCGTAGAATATATTTGACCCTGAACATAATAATAACGTAGCAATGGGGTTTGGATCTGACAAATGCAGAGAACTTAATATAAAAAATATGCTGACAAGCTGTGCACATGGCGTGTGGCTGCGGCACTCTTCGTGGTGTGTCTGCCTTTACCTCCCCCTTGGATCGAAGCGGAGAAAACTTGAATCCCTTTCGGGCAGTCCGAGCACAAGTCTCGCGGGTCAAGGGGCGTATCTATCCTTCCATCGCAACGACCTTGACCCCATGTCCTGGAGCCACGGACTGTGGATGCTGCTTCCCAGGATTGTGTTATATACATAATCCGACGGCAGCGCCACAACGGTGGCGATCTACTGATGACGTCATCCATTGTGTCGTCACAACTGTTACGATCGAGTGTTCAATTAACTGACATTATTGTTATTTGACGTATTTTTCCATGAACTTTTTGTGGAATTCCGAGCGGAGAGTGTCGTTAATGTATCCCTTGGGTTTCTTCTCATCTTCACCCTTGGCGCAGTTCTTGAAGACAACGTCGTCATCCCATCTGCAAACAAACGGAGCACGATACATCATCAGAAACTGTCAAACGACAATAAAGCAACGTTTACATGATATATATTTACGCACAGGACACATCAATGTTTGTCAATCGATAAAATATTGAACTTGGTAATATTATGTTGCCATAATAATTGTATATCTCTACTAATATGACACATCTATTTTTGTCGGTCAATAAATAATTTTTACATAAAGTTAAATTAACATTGCAATTGTTACAATCTTACATGCATATATTGCAATATAAGGATCATGAGTGACGTTTGTACCTTCTTGCGTTTCTAACTGTTATCTAACGTCCCCAAACGTAAGTCTTAATAAGTGAATTTATCATATATTACAAGAGCATAATCTTGATGCGCTCAAGGAGACATGCAGACAGGTATTTGATGACGTTATGATCATTTAGTGACTAACTGGTGGCCGACGGTTACGTTATGATTCTACCAAGAGTTTCTCATGTTCCGACAATTCTTTTCGGTGATGACGACATATACGCCACTCTTGGCCATCGAATACAGAAGGATTAATATCGTTTTCAAACTCCGAGTTGAAGTAATATTGAATGCTTGTACAAACCTCCGTTTTACTTTGAACTCTGATTTTTCCCGCTCGCTCAAAAGAGGATTTCCTCTGATAATATTTTCCATTCGGATTCGTTCTTCTTCTTGCTTCTTTTCGGCTTCCTGAAATCCACCAGTGAAGTTTAACCAAACAGCACAAAAGTAATTCAGCTTAACCGTTGCTACAACAAACATGTTGGCCGTTTCACATCGTAGTATGGAACCAAAACAGCATGTCCCTTTGTTGTCAATTTCAGACATGAGTACTGCTCACTTTTACTATCAGCTATGATAGTCAATTTCATACTCACTATTAACGAAAAAGGACTCAAACGTGGGCGGGGCTTCGCTAGGAATATGGATCGGTATATATAGTCAAGCCACTTTCATTAAGTATGTCGGTAATATAATAGGTGTCTCAGACCAACAGCTTAGAGTGTGGAACGGTGTATTATACGGGCGCCAGGGGTGGCCATGAGACACTGACCTTTCTGGCGGCCTCGGCAGCTCGTTCCTTCTTGATCTTCTGGAGCTCTGCTAACAGCTCATCCGTGTCGTCTTCCTCCTCGCTGCTGTCGTCCTCATCCTGAAGGTCAAACAAAGGGCAGCCAGCATAATGAACAAACGTTATCAACACATGTTTATAACAAATAATCAGACCATGCATACAGCAAGAACTAAAATGTCCTTGATGTACTGAATCTTGTCTAAACATGATAAAGTTATTCACAATCAATGTTCCATAATAAAAAAAAATGTTTTACTGGTTTATGTACCAGGCCATGATATGGTGAAGGAGAACAAAAAAAGAGACATATAGGGAAAAACAAACACTTTATCACACCAAAACCACTTCCAAACATTATTGTATATGTATATATTGCCACAATTTACAACATTTACAACTTGTTATAAATACACATATTGCCACAAATTACTGATTTCAGTTCCCTGAATAACACAAAGCAGTACCTGTGTCAGCAGATAAACACTACTTTATATCAGGAAAAATACTTTTGGTATTAACACCTTTTAATTTGAGAGGGCAGCAGAAAAAAAGACTTCCATTGTGATGTAACAAATTATTTGCCACTATAATTTGACTCACCTCATCTTCAACAGGATCATCAGCATCCAAGTTGCTGGCCGATACTGGCTCAAGGCGAGGTCGCTTGCTGGAGTCTGGATGACAATTTAAAGTGAAGAGAATAAGTTTAGGTGGTATTTACACCAAAGGAAGAATACAAAAAGTTGAAAAACAAAAAGTTGGCAATGTAAGGTATAAATGAGGCTTAATATGTTGAAAAACTACATAGTATTTGGTTGATATGACACAGTGTCATCTCTGCTATCAGTGAGTAAAATCGTTCTCTAGTGTATAATTTTGGGATATCGTCCCATGATCTTAACACATAATGTCTAATAATAAAGAATTAGTACCATGGTCATAAAAATAACATCTCCTGACATAACACCAGCAATTCATAGTTTTATGTGATTGTTACCTTTGCCACGGTCCCTATCCCTGTCCCTCTTTTCTCTGTTGTTGCGTTCTCTATCCTCTAGCTCTTTGCGGAAGTCCCTGCTTCTTAGATCACTTGAAGAACCCTGACCCTGTTCTCTGAAATAAAGACAAAACCTGGATGATGCAAATGGTCAGAATTACAGCAATAAAAAGATAGCATACACATGATTAGTTACAATATATATACAAGATATATACAAGTTACAAGGTATATTCCATAATATTTATAATATATTTCACCTTATATCTAGCCTGAAACCAGATGTGACAGTCATTAGACAGTTATGTATGATCCTTAGAGATTTCATAGTCAAATGTAACCAGATATCAGGATAGAGTGGTCCCTGCATTATACGACTCCCTCCGTTATCCAGTCTTTTTGCTGTGCATGAAATACTTTTACATTTTAAAGCCCTTTTATTATGAAACTCCCTCGCTAATGCGACTTAAGACATTTCAGCATGTTATACTACCAGCATACAATTCAGTCCCTTGTTAAAGCAATATGCTGACGTGCACCATCTTAGATTTTTTACATTTTACAATCAAGACTAAAGTATCTCAAAATTTATGATGCATATGTTTTTAGATCTCTTGGAGTCTGTAAAACAAACATTTCAACATAAAACTGCGCGGTTTATTTTTATCGCGCGCGGACGTGATAGCGAGCCGCGGTCGACATCACACACAAAATAGCGAACTGCGAACAGGCGCGCAGGGATATAAAGCCGGCCACCAACTTCTGCTCCGTTGAGCAAAATGCTTCTCTCCGGATAGCCCGCATGCTTTCAGGATTTAAACTCAAGACAGAGTGTACTTATTTGACATGGAGAAGAGGTTGGTGATACAAAAAATTACGGAATATATTGCTTTAACTCGCTACATGGTAGTGCAGCGTAACAGTCCAAAATTAGGTTATCAACTTGTGTTAAAGATTGGCGGCAAAGATGAGTGTCACTGCTTTACAGAAGGATCTGATCATTTTTCTTTCTAGCTTATATACAGCTATGTAAAAACTAACTTAGTTGTGTGCAGATGTATTCACTTTGACAAGAGTCTTGTTGAAATGAAAGTTGTTGTTTCGCAGAGAGCTCGCACCCGGAAATGCATTTGAGGTTAGAAATAAGTGTAAAATTGGTAGAACCTCACGTCTATAGACTTATTTTAAGTCAGTGGTTGATTATCTGTGAAATGAGTCCTAATTTATTACAATTAGTGGCTTGAACCACGAGCACTCGAATCAGTACGCTCCTATCTATATATAATAACAGAGTATGCAACATCTCAGAGAGGCCTGACAAACATCGGCTATTTTAAAATATACCATTGTTGTCGGGCATTTAAAAATAACAACAAACAAAGCATTAGCGCTAACTCTTTGACACCGTTATGTTATATAAATTTTATAGTTTTCATTTATAATCTTGCGCGGCATAACTACCATTACTTCAAAGATACAAATAAATTAAGATTTATATATATAAATGAAAACTATCAAATTTATATTACATTTCGAGTAATAATCATCTTAACCGCATGGAAAAATAGACATCCTAAGACTTCCTAAGACAAATGGCAACTGAGGCTGTGTATATTTGTCAATTTTGATGTTTTTACCCCATTTCCAAGTTAACGTTGCATGTCGAGTTCTTTCCCGCCAAAACTAAGCCTAGACGAAATTTATATCAAAATTTGCAGAAAACTAGTGTTTCATTCTATAAATTCAGAAACCTGATGCACATCATCGTTTCGGCTGTGGTGTAGCGAACGTGTCTATCCCGGGACACCACAGAACTCTGTCGTGGCACTGCTACTTATACCAAAGCATCGCGGAGCACACAAACTGATGACGTTTACCACTAGAATGAAAACTTGTGGTAAATTGATATCACGGGCAAGGCTAAGAGATACTATTTGGCAGTCTGGCATGGCTGTAGTATAGACAAAGAAATCGTGAATGATTCAAGGAGTGATTCTTATTTGTATTTTGACCTCTTTAGTTTTGGCGGGAAACAGCTCGACATGCAACTTTAAATCAAGGTCCATTCACCCTTTTTCAGTGTCAAAGGTAAGAGTTAACGCTAATGCTAGAGTATTTGTTGTTATTTTTAAATGCCTGACAACAATGGTATATTTTAAAATAGCCGATGTTTGTCAGGCCTCTCTGAGATGTTGCATACTCTGTTATTATATATAGATAGGAGCGTACTGATTCGAGGGCTCGTGGCTTGAACAGTGAACAGCAAAGTGTTCTGCTACTACTGCAGTGATCAGTTACTGCCTGATAAACTGTACAAGTCAAGTCAAATATCATTTATTCAAACCAAGTGTACAAAAGAACAGAAAGAAAAAAAAACAAAAAAAAACGGGATCCTGCATACATCAAGTCAAAAAAAAATGAAAAAAAAATAATAATAGTAGTAAAACAGGTAAAAGAAGAAAAGCAAAAAAGTATACACTTGGTTGGGGAACTAAAACCCTAGCTGGGTTGCTGGCGTTGGAGCCACCCAAACTTGTACACTTGACTTGGTTAGAAACTAATCTGCTAATTACAACATCTGAGAGAATTATGCAGTACCTATATTTCAGTCTTTGATGAGAAGGTAAATCACGGCTGGAGTATTGTTTGGAGATAGAACTGAGGTCATTTTCCCCCTTGCCAGTTCCTCCACGCGCCGGCTCAAACGTGGGACGAGCGGCAGTTGTCATTTCGCTGCCTCCGCCTCGGTTGAGTCACCAAATCAGTCCAATTTAGTCCTAAAACAAAGAGTAAGAGAGTATACATCGACCACTGAGACTGTGAATTGATAATTCATAACGAGGAGACGATAATCTGGACAAATAAAGGAAATACACAAGAAAATACGTACACAATAAACACACTGCTCTTAAACCGGAAGTACCACAATACTCTCAAACCCTTTGTGCGTTTCTGTTTGCTAATTTCCTTTTTGTTTTGAGTAAGATATTGGCAATTGCAAGAGAAGTGTTCACAAAGAAAAATAATATAAATACTATGAGTTAGCGTGAACTTTAGTAGTTGTTTAACGTTGGATGGATTTTCAACGACGACATGGCAAAGAGATGGGTTTGAGACTATAGCCGTGCTTACCACAACACTACAAAGTTTGACAGCCTTGGCTCGGCGGATCGGCACAAGTTGCCTTCAGTTGTGACAGTGGCTGGCTAAACTTAGCGCTCAGACAACACCATGAGGCCTATTCACTTTCTCTTGCTTTTGGAATTATTCCTTGGATATGCATCTGTGACATCAGCACATTTGAATTTGTATATGAATTCCACGGAAACCAGGAGACTTTTAGGTAAGTCGCTGTATCTTGTATGTTTAGGCTGTGCAGGCCATCACAGATAGACATAGCCATGCTGGCCATAGGCTTGGTGGTGCCTGCTTCGGTTTGATGCGGCTCGTGGGCCTCAGCCACCCAGCGTGCGGACCGCTTCGCCCGGTGAGATTTTTGACGTGCGTGTGGGGTGCAGCGCCAAGAACTTACATCTGGCAGCGAATTGCATTTCTTCGAAATTGATTTAAATTGCTCAACTCTATATGTTTGTGATTTGCAGAGCGTTTGGTTTAGTCATTTGTTGCCATATCCTACAGGACTTTCACTAGCGTTGAACGATGACATCTTTGGCCAGTTCGGTCTTCCTTAAACGGATATGGCTTGTCCGTTATATTATCTGATAATCGTTTTTTATATATGCTACTATACATAACAGTGACCCTATATTTCTGGTTCCTTAATGGTAAAGGCCTTTAAATTTAAAGTTTGATTAAAGGCGGGTCATATATCAGTGTAGAGTAAGGAATATAGTCCTGCACCCTTTGCCTTTCCTTTTGCATTCGACATTTGCGAATGGTGGGGGGGGGGGGGGGGGGGCAAGGGGGGGTCGTGTTCCCAAATCACGAAACATAAATTTCTTTATTCCCAGGTCTCGATTAATTAAAAGCAGAACTCTCCGCATGCAATGGAAGGGCGGACACGCTACTAAATTGACGATTTCCCGATTCACAAATATTTAATATTAAAATTTTCCCAGTTCACGATTACTGAAAATCCTTCACGAAGAATTATTTTCCTCATTCCTAGTTCACGGTGAAATCAAAAGCCCAATCCCGAGGAACGCAAATACCATTTGCCCCCCAATGGTTACGGAAACCCTATTCTTCTTTTAAATAAAGTGATATTAGATGTAGTTATAAATATTACAATGAAACATAATTTTTTAACACTTGAAACTTTGATATAATTGGCGACGCGTCGGCAATAATACGGTAATTTATTCGGCGCCAGATTGGGGTGTGTAAAGCTACATCTGGTTGGAAAAACACTGGTGCCCGCTAAAAAGGAGCGAATCCGGGATTAAGAAACGTAAGGGCACGCTCCGGAGGTTCGCGATTTTTCAAAACTGACGCCGGACCGAGAGGCGGTGTTTGAATAGCTCCTTCCCATAACTGGTGACTCGGGGGGAGAGTGCAAAATTTGGCGGGCCTTCATCTTACCGTGTGCGATGTGTATCTAGTATATATTCCGGTGCACCCAAAAATGAAGCAGTTCAAGCTAGGCGGAGCGATCTTATCTGATTAGATCTGGGTCCTGTTACCTATAAAGTAATACAAGTACCGATTCGGGCGCATTTTGCTTTACGTTTTAGCATTGCCAAGGGACGAAATTTGAGACGGGCCGTTTTTATGATTAAAATGTCAGATAATTGGGAGAAATTATCCAATAATACGTAACATAGTTGTGGGCCTCCGGTCATCGTGGTGTAGATCTCAACCCCGATAAGCCAATTCTAATGGCTTGTTTTGCGCACTCGCTCTTCAACAAGCCCACCCAAATGGTAGTTAGATCTTCCCATAAGATCTCTTTGCCTACATGGTAGTATTACATGTTTATATTTGAACAGAGAAAAACTGTAGTTTTGTACATTTTCCTTCACCCCGTTCGTTGTCAGCTTTTTTCTTTACTGAACAGTAGACCTGATCGGTCCATCTGACCCCACGCAGTGCATTAAGATTTATAATTATGATGGACATTTTTTTCAAGGCAGCCATTATGTGGACGTCATATTTCCCTTGTAGATGAATTGACTAAATATAAAACCTCCTTCCTGATCTTGGTAAGCGAGTCTCCGACGTGAGAAAACCACAACGTCCCATATCAGAACATTTCAAGAGGGCGACATTATTGGCACTCTTGACGTGTCTTCACGTTCATGCCTTCTAGGCGCGTTTTGCCAGGGAAGGAAGGTCGCGAACGTCATCTTGAAATGGAGACTTTACTGGCGCAACGTGTGTGCGGTCCACTCAATAGGAGGAGGAGCCTCTTCATCGTGTAAGAAAATACGAATTATATAGGAAGTGACGGAAGTCTGTGTCTGTGTCGCAGCCGCAATAGTGAACTCTACTGCCGAATGCCTGTTTGGTAAAAACAAAAACAAAAAGTTTCGCGGATACGTCTTAAATTATGTGTGTGAGGCCTAGCTACAGTTAAAAAATTAATATTTGCACAGAGCATATATTGACTTACAACGTGTCTGCAATGTACTCCGAACTCACCTTCTGTCGAATAGTTTCGTCAATTATTCAAAAAAAAATCACTCCTTGCGTGAATATTTTGCGTCCCAAATTTTAGACGTAAACATTTTCAGACCCAGAAGGAAAATATGAATACCTTATCGGTATGAAGTTCGTAACGTTACGTACTCTTTGTCTGATGTGCTACAGATCGAATTGTAGGTCGAGTAAATTTAGTAACAGTTGGCGGACTGAGAGGTGCTGAATGAGGTGGACGTTGGGAGTTTCGATGTGACGAGGGTCGTGACAAGGGGGAGGCTGAAGTGGTGAGAGGCCCGTGTATGAGACAAGGTCGGGGAACCCTCTACCCCGACACAACAGCATCAAGCTCCACCAGGGCTTGTTCCCTAAGCACCCTCTGTCCCCTTCGGTATGCAAGCGGATTTGCATTATTTCTCCCCCCCCCCCACCCCCTCTTCCCCCACCCGTGAGCCTTTTTTATTCCTCTTGGCTTTGGCGGCAGTGTATTTGATACAGCTGAGGTCTGAGTATCGCGTGAGCCACTTTGTCCAGCGCCAAGAGCCCTGAAATTGGACAGGAGTGAGGCAGAAGGGGCGACAGAGAGAAAGAAAGGGAATGCAGAGAAATGGGGAAGTAGAAAGAGAGAGAGGGGGGGGGGGGGCACCCTAGCTATTAATCTCGTTAGTCTTTCACAAAAAAGGATGCGACACGTGGCCAGTTTAATGGTGCACACACTTCTACTTTGTTATCCGTTTACGCGACAAAAGGACCGCACCGATCGGGTGCGAGGCTCGCGTAACGGCCTTGACCTTTCTTGGGGAGTCTTTTCTGCTTCGACCTCGTTCAACAGAGGAGGTTGGACAATGGCCGGATAAGGATTGGGAAAGAGCGTAGGAGGTGGGGGTAGGGGGAAAGTTGGGGGCGGGAAGAGGTGGTGGTGGGGGTGAGGGGTTATGGGGCGGTCACTACGCGGAGTGGCCGGTGGTCAGCTTGTCACACACACCAGACACGACCCGGGTGTTGACGGTGTTAATATTGATACTCCCCTCCCCCCCCGCCTTCCCCCTGCCCCCCCCCCCCCCCCTTGGATACCAGTATGAATGGACTGCCAAGTCCAGTCCTCACTCCGTGGGGGTGCCTGGGGTGGCTGACCGTTGAGGTTGCCGTGTGACAGTGGCTGGTGTCACTGGGCTCACTACGCCGGGTAGAGGTGTATGGAGTACGCGACAAGCCTTCCTAATGTGAGTCTTATGATAACGAGTGACCGTGAACTGTTCTCCTCACTGATTGGATGGAATAACGATGTGTGCATGGCTTCATCCACATGAGCCTCAATCGCAAAGGAGGGGGAGGGGGGGGGGGCAACATTCATATGTCATATAAAGAACATTATAGTACCGCCCCTCCCCTCCCCAGCCCCTCCTTACAGCCCCATCCACCCGCGACTGTGGCGCTTATAGGCCTAGTTCACCATGTTCATCCAAACCGCCAGTGGCCGTGCCCATGGGCAGAAAAGTGTTTCCTTCAGTATTAGTTTTGCACTGATGTTGAGCTCCTGTCACGCCGAATTAACATGCACATCTAATAGCCTCTGTCTCCCTCCGAAGCGTCCTCCGCAGTAACGATTACAATGGCTGTGGAACGAGTTTTTTTCGACCATTACTCCATTTAGCATGTTTAGCACGCGTATGTACTGTAGCGACCACGCTGGTGCCAGAGTGAGTGAGGTTGGGAGATTTCACCGTCTGGGTTTTCACCGAAGAGCATTTTTGCTACTACGCTTGATTAATACCAGATCGAGTTAGGACTTCAAGTCGTTCCCAGGCAAGGCAAAAATCTGGTGCGTGGCATAAACAGATTCTACAACTTGGTTAGGTCCTATATATATATATATATATATATACATATATGTAGGTGTATTTTAAAATGCCTACAATAAGCCTGGTAACTTGTGATCAACTCACACGTGCTCATTTCGTGGCATGGATTTATTTCGTCTATAATCGTACATGTGACCGCAAAATTGCATAACGCATCAGGGAATTGATCTGATTGTGCTGTCGATTCACGGCGAATAACATCTTATTTTTTGTTATTTTAAGGTCATCTTTAACTGTGTCAACTTGTCTGCCGGGGCCGACCCGATAGCTCAGTGCTCAGATGGCTAGAGCATTCGCATTGAGTGCTCTTGTCACCTCAGAGCCTAACGGCACGTGGATCGGTGGTTCGCGCCCCGCTGTGGCCATGTCTGTTTGGTCGCAGGTTAAAGATCCCATGTCCTTCTTCGCAAAGAGTAGCGAGTTACCCCCGGGGACATGGCTCCGCTCTTCCCTTCCTTCTCCGATTGGCGCGATATGAACAAAAGTGGTTAAAGCGTCCTGAATATACAACCAACTAACCAACTGGTCTGACGACTCCGGTGTATACGGAATCTGTGTTAACATTGACTGGGATGAATAGGGCTGACAACATACGTTATTCGTTGTCTTGCGGGGAAAAAAATGACGTTTTGTCCCCATTGTGCACTTGTTGAACCATCTTGCCGCTTAAAACACCAACAAAACCGTTCGGCCCGGCGAATATTGTACATCATCAAACTGCGACAAGAAGGGTTTGTAAGAAACTTTTTTTAACCTGCAATGGCCACTTGATTTTGTAAAATACAAGACGCTAAAATAACGTCTCGCCCCCCTTTTCTGCCGCCCTGGTATTTCATTTTTTCATTTTTGCACGCGGCCCGCACACAAGGCTGAGTCTGTGAAGGCCCCCAATTCTCTCTTCCTCCGGTGTGGCTGGGATAACATGGGCTTACAACCGGCAAACAAACTGCCTTGTCGCCAATCGCGGTGGGTCGTGTATTTCATGATCTTTCTCGCCGAGGACTTATATTTGCTCAACATGCCGACTAACAACAGGCTGCAATTTGTCGGACACGTCTTGAGTAATCCCCATAGCTTTAGCGTTACTGACACAGCCGCTTTCTTGTACACCCGGCCGGGGCGGACGGAGAACCTGTGGTATATATATCTACCGTGATCTGTTTGCCGATGTCCTCGCTTGGAAACCTTCTTCTTTCATATTCTCTCTCGCTGTGTTTTGTCTGATGGCGTCGGAGAAATCTGAACTTTTCCGCCAGACGATAAACTTTACTCACTATTTTGTCAAAGAAGCTATATATACATATATATTATATACGTTATGCAAATTATGGGGGTGGGGTCGGCGCGCAAAGAGCTGAGTTATATGTGTAACATCGAGGTCACATTGACCCAAATGTGGCATTCCATGTTGCAAATATGATAATAAAGTGTCTCAACCTACATAAGTTCAGGCCTTAATGAGCGATTGTGTGTTAAAAGATTGTCTATGGTGTGTACATTTATTTATTATTTACCCATGATCAAAAGCTCACAAGGGGAAATTTACACGACCTTTAGGTCGATAGTAATACATTTAATACATTCTGCATTGATAAGTGTGAGTTGGTGAGCAGCGTGGTTTCTTAGTCTACTTTGCTAAATCATGTTACCAAATTGTCAGTGATAATATCTTCATTGCGTGCGAAACTATTAGCAACCGGCAGCTAAATGATGTCCTTGGCTTACCCGTGCACCACCTTCCCATCCACCAACTCTTAGAAGCTAAACCCGCCGCCGCCCGCCCGCCCCTCCCACTCTACTATCGTTTCCGTCACCCGAACTCCCTCTGCGCGTACCGTGTCTACCGTAATATCCCGTAATTAGCTGCTATTGTTCTTCCTCGTTGGCGCCGTCTACGCGCGCCACCGTGTCTGGGACTTGGAATCACGCACGAGAGAGTGGGGGAGACCTCCTGGCATCGGCCTCGCTGAGGAACATGCGTCACCCGTTGAGGTTTCAAGAGAATTGGTTACGCGGCGGGGAGTGGATGCTTACAAAGTGGCTGTTGTTCTGGCGCCGCCGCCGCCGCCGCCGCCGCCACCGCCGCCGGCGCCACTTCATCCGGGGACTCGACCTCATCCGGGGACTAGGAGCTATTATGGCAACAAGATGGCGGCCAAGACGCATCCCCAACCGTGCCGCGCGTGAGACGCCCTTCGTGGAGGAAATTAATGCGCGCGCATGCCCGTGCTTTGACTGGCGTGACGAGTAATTACGTCTGAGGCCCAAAAAGCGGGGCGTGCCGAGAAAGAATAGCGTGGGCAGCGCCCCCTACATGGCGATTCGAGCCTGGTGTGAGTTGACAAAGGCTAACAATGGAAGGATAAAGAAAGCTCAGCGGACAATGTTACGGGATAATGGGCGTTGGCGGGGCGGGGGGTGATGGGGGGGGGGGGCTGTCCCGCGATTGATTACGTCATCACTTCCTGTTCCACCGAGTGGGTGATGTCACTGCTTCCTGAGGTCTTAATTCCCGCGATGTTAAAGCGCCGCCTGATGGTCATCACGTGATAACTGCCATAGTTCTTTCAAATAGGCTGACTATTCCGTCCCTTATTGTACGGTGATTCGATCGCGACGAGCACCATTCTTGCCGGAGTCACAGCTTCTTCAGTATTGGATGAATCAATACCACAATCATTGTACGCACACCGTGCTGGCGGGCTACAATCCCTGTTGAATATTGCTCATCGTCGCTCAGGTTTCCTTGCCTAATCTAGCGTTCATGTGCACGCAAAACTGTTCTAAAATGTATTTAGTGTGCCAAGAAAGATACGAGTTTCGTCACGGGGCCATGGAGCCGTCACATCTGCGGTTAAGAGTCCATGCCAAGGCGGCCATGTTTGTCCGCCTGTTTATTGCGGGGTGGGGGGGGGGGGGTCAACACCTTTTATCCAATATCCGAGTGAACCCCTCTCGTCACGTGACTTGGCCCAATGAAAGCAGCCGTCGCTTCGCCCCTTGACTCCCTCACCTTGATATGTTACACGGCGTGGAGGGAGGCCAGCGGCCATAATCCACTCACATCATCTATCGCTCATGGCGGCTGAGGCTGGAGGTGTGTCTTGTGTGGTCGGGAGAGGGGGGGCCGGGTGCAGGCTGGAGTGGGGGGGGCGGGATGGAAGGGGTGGTGGAGCAGGCAGGAGGGGGGTCACACAGAAATCTTCAAACTATAGGTCTGGCGCTTGGTCTGGCTTCTGCTTCTGGTGGTCTCCCTCTCACTGGCCCGGTCTGGACTGCTGTCAGTCAGAGCGGCGAGGGTGTAGGGGAGGGGGGGAGGGGGGGGGGGGTCGTGGCGGAACTCCTTAGCCTTGGCCAGCACAGCCGTACAAGTATCTCCGACCTTGAGACGAGCAATTTAATTAGCGGCGCTACGGGACAAGGGCGCTTTCCGCTTGGCTGCGATATTCCAAGACTTGAGGAAATAATCTTCTCCTCCTCCTCCTCTTCCACTTCCTCCTCCTCCTCCTCCTCCTCCTAAACGTCCATTCCATTTGCTGTCTGTTGATTTCGTGATTCAGACCTGATTTGCCTGGTAATCCTGTCTGGACAGACGCCTGGTGTATTGATCCAGAGGGCGAGTCCCAATTTGGGACCCATTGTGACCCTTCAGGGGGCGATAGGAGGAGTGTGGGGGGTGTGGGGGAGGGGGCAGTGGTACGACGTAATCACGTCGCCGTGTCGGCCTGTCTGCAACCATGGTGATCGGTGGAGCACGGGACAGAAGGGGGGGGGGGTGAGACCGGATATAGATATGGGCAATTGTAGTGGAATGCGGGACATAGATATTGGTATTGACTGTTTTATGGCTTGTAGGACCAGGGTTCGTGGGGGTCGAGATAAACGTGGGTGGGGATGAGGTGCAGGGGGGTGGGGGGGGGGCAGAGACGGATCGGCTATACCAAGCTTGAAGAGGCAGGATGAGATATAAGTCTGTAGTGGTGACTGCATATGAATAGTATCTATTATGGTAGTAATCTTCGATAAATCAGAGATTTTTTTCTTGAACGAGAGGGAAG
>OZ025254.1:9234831-9274833 GCA_964019135.1 Arenicola marina | reverse complement strand
CCCGCAATTCATTACTGATCGCGCACGCACAACGTTGGTCACGTGACGAGTGACGTGAGGTATAGATATAGACAAGAGGTCAAGGTCATATTATGGCCAATGCAGAAGACCGGAAGCCTCATGAACGAACAAACGCGGACTTATTGATGGAAGACCAAGATCGACTGAAGGTCAAGTACACATACCCGTCGCCGTCTCACGTGCAATGTTAATGACGTCACTGATGACGCGCACGGTGCGTCGTTTACCGCTGTAATCATCTCGCACCGCTGAGTCGGCATCGGGTTGCCCCAAGGCGCTTACCTACGACGTATTTATATAGCGAAGAGACTTGTCAACAAGTGAATCTCCCTGCGCGCCGGGCTTTCTTCTAAAGAAGCGAAGCTATTGTAGTTAAGTTTTAAGCCGCACTCTCTAGTTGTAATCGTGAGGTTAGGGTTTCTGTTGAAGGGACCTGTTTGACACGAATTAGCTGTTATTTTCTTTGATGGGGAATACATCAAATGTAGGAACCCCACCCCCACCTCTGCTCCCCAACGCTGATTTATGAAAATCAACAAATTTAGATCCCGCTTTTTTACTCAGATACGCGAAATAACTGCCGGTTAAGTTATTGGTTTTCCCGGTAAATTGTCTGCAACGTGTTTTTGCGAATCAAACATCCCTTGCATGTAACTTATTTCGGAAGTGTTCCATTTAAATATATATTAGCACTTTCCTAGTAATGCAGAATTTCATGTTAACGTAAATAATTCATTCGTGATTTATCAACTTATTTTATACATAACTATTTAGTCAGAATAGTTTTGTAGAATAACTGTGTGAAAAAGTCTTTAAGAGCTGTGTAATTCTGAAGTATACATAATAAATATTTGGTATTAACAGGTTTTGTTGGTGACTTTGTCGTTTCGTCGCAATATGGTTACAGAAATGGGTCATTATGAGATAAAAACCAGGGTGATGTTTGACGAACCATAATTGGCTTTTAGACATTACATTCAGAACGCGAAATCAAAGTTGGGTGAACCCCCCCTCCCCTCCTGTCGAAGAAACGGGGAGGGACCTGTCGCGTGTTACTGAATGTGAGTGAGATACAACACAAACAAGACCTCAAGGTCTTTGCCCAGTGTCAATATAGTTTTATTTACTGATAGAATATATATTTTGACGATATGACGTGACATGACATCACATGATGAATATTAATAAATACCGTAAACTATTTGCAATAAAAGGAAGGAGTAACTAAGAGAGAGAGAGAGAGAGGGAGGGGGAGGGGGGGGGGAGCGAGGTCGCCCCATAACATACGGCTTGACATCATGACGCCCAAGGTAAGTAAAACACATAGTAAGACACGAACAACATATGCTGGTCACAAGTCACGTGACTCCCCATGCAGTGCTCCCATTGGCTCCTCATACAACACGGCAGGAATGGGAATATAATGCTAACGGTGTCCCGTACGTCTTCCAAGGCTTAAATAGCAGTTTCTTCTCTACTTTTTGTTTTCTCCATTAAATGCGACTGTCTGACTACGTTTCACTTTTAGTATATATATATATATATATATGCAACAGGCGAGTTTGTTAGTTATCCACCCCACCCTACAGCCCCCAACACAATATCACTGAAAGCGATACATAACTAAAGCTATTTGAGATGCCGTTCATCACTATAGCGAAGTGTCAGTTTCAGCGCCGAGCCCAACTGTTCCATTGGTCACGACTTTTCATCAACCATAAATACCATTGTTATTATACCTGTTTGAGTTTACGTCCACATAGTATGATAATATATATAGCAGCGTCACATCCACGCAACCGTAACCAGGGCAACCGATGCATCATCCATCACCAGGGCGACCACATAACAATCACCAAGGCAACGACACCCAGCATGACCGTTACCATTCATGATATAATTAGTCTTCACCCAGTCCCATAATACCCATAATAAAAATCTCATTGTATCTAACTAAAATTGGTTAAACTACATCTATCTGTGTGAAGTGTATTCTTGCTTCCAGGGGTCAGTGTTTGATGCATACGAAAGAGGAATTGAGGCGTCCGGTGTCCAGAAGGACATTCCGACGCAACGAAGATCCTACATCACCGGCGCCATCAAAACTCTGGAGACTGAGTGGCAAAGATATAATATCCATGGGCCATCAATGTCTCCGATAAAACGTGTCTACTGGCCAAAGTCAGGGGACTGTAAGGTGCAGTTTTGCTAAGCTTACACCGGTATTTAATTAAGGCATAGCACCCCCCCTTCCCCCTAGGTTATCCCGCAGAGACTGCCTGCCGTCATGTAGATATAATGATAATACCAGACAACAGGTAGAGCCACCGCACACGATACCCTTCCCTATGCGCCTGGCGTGATAGCCCCCCCCCCCCCCCCCCCGCCCCGCCCCGGTCACTTCACTTACAGCCACTGTAAACATCTTCATTGATTACGCCGCGTCACAGCAATTTGATATCATGGCAAATCGTAGTCTCAACTGACGACGAACGACGGGATAACAAATGTATGACGTCATCGCCTCGTTACCGTGACGTCACCGATGACGTCACCATCGGTTGTAAAGGCTGGCAAATCCTGACGGAGCACGCGGCTCGGCGCCCTCCAATGGCAAGGTCCAGCTTCATTCAAAACAAATGCTATATACGGCACTAGACAACCACCTTATATACACTGTCAATATTAGTTAGCAGTTTTACCCTTGTGTAGTAGTAGTAGTAGTAGTAGTGTGTGTTTGTCACTACTGGTCAGCCAGCCCACCAGCCAATCGGAAGCCGGGTGCGGGTCAAGCCAGCCCCCCCCCCCCTAGTATTCACAATAATTCAAACTCAATGCAGCGGAGAAATAAAAAGAGAGAGAGAGAAAAAAATACACGACGGAAATAAAATAAATAAATTTGCACGAATGTCTTTCATGATAACTAGTAGATCATTGGGATCAACAGACAACGGTAACATGCGAGCCGGTAACATAGTAGGAGGAGGGGGGGCGGTAAAGATGAATGGGTCCGGGTCAGGTCCGGTAGGGGGGTGGGGGCGGGGATAAGGGTTCAGCACCGTCGCATCACGTGACATCATGGCTCGCCACGCTCATCCAATCAAAACAGACTACGTGAGACACGTGACCACCGGACAACCATAACACTCAAGAGACTACACGTAAAAAACAAAGAGACTCGTCCAGCAGACTTCGTCGCTAGGTGGCGTGCACGTGTAGCCATGGGGGCGGAAGAGGCACCAGCTTAGCTCCTTCACTTTGACGCCGTGTTTCTTCTCATTTCCTTCGCGACACACTAAAGTCACGGGGACAAATCCTACCAATGAATCGCGCATTGTCAAGTGGCGGAGGAGGGCACAATTAAGCACTGTTTTAGATCCCGCTAAAGCCAGGATACCGCGGATACTTTCATATTATTACATAGAAGCCAGCAAGTTGAGGAGCTCTTAACATCGATGCGGACAGCGTAATAATAAACAGGATAATGAACAACACTGTAGCGAACAAAATGCAGGACTCGGCACGCTGTTAAACTGCTAAGAGCAACTTACAAACCCGCCATCTTGAAATCCCCAACAATATCAAGCGACGAACAGACAGACAGGCGGGAGCCCAGGAAACCACGGCCAAGACAGCCTCGTGCTGTATATAGAAATGCAATACAATACGAACGTAACGTACAGAGACCAATTCACTACGAAGTCTCGCTCACCGTTCCACAGTCTCGTGAGACATTAAAGCAGCGTCAAACAATCACATATACACAAGCTGCGGGCGACGTGGACACTGACATGTCGTTAAACGCATTCACAACTGTTCCTTATCACCTTGTCTTTTTGTGTTTTTAAAGTTTTAACATGGTTCCAACTACATAACATGCATCAGGAGAGAATTGTACACACTGGCCAGTAGTGTACAACCTTGTTGTCCAATACAAGGCGACTGTGTATAACATACCGGCAGTAATAACAATAACGCCGTGACGTCATCACCCACGCATCATGCGCGCCTGCTTGCTTGCAATATTTCTTTCTTTCTCGGTCCTTGCGGGGTCGCAAATAGCTGCTCGGTGCGACACCCTGTAGCGGCACCAATATGTTGCCAAGCCCAATGCGACACCCTGTAGCGGCATCAATATGCAGCCAGCCCCAGTGCGACACCCTGTAGCGGCATTGATACGCTGCCAGCCCCAGTGCGACACCCTGTAGCGGCATTAATACGCTGCCAGCCCCAGTGCGACACCCTGTAGCGGTATCAATACGCTGCCAGCCCCAGTGCGACACCCTGTAGCGGCATTAATACGCTGCCAGCCCCAGTGCGACACCCTGTAGCGGCATTAATACGCTGCCAGCCCCAGTGCGACACCCTGTAGCGGTATTAATACGCTGCCAGCCCCAGTGCGACACCCTGTAGCGGTATCAATACGCTGCCAGCCCCAGTGCGACACCCTGTAGCGGTATCAATACGCTGCCAGCCCCAGTGCGACACCCTGTAGCGGTATCAATACGCTGCCAGCCCCAGTGCGACATCCTGTAGCGGCATCAATACGCTGCCAGCCCCAGTGCGACACCCTGTAGCGGTATCAATACGCTGCCAGCCCCAGTGCGACACCCTGTAGCGGCATCAATACGCTGCCAGCCCCAGTGCGACACCCTGTAGCGTCACCAATATGCTACACGACCCCATTGTGACACCCTGTAGCGGCGGTCCACTCGGACTCCTACACGTATCAGAATATCCTCAACAGACAATGAAATAGTACCACTTTGTACAGACGTAAAAGTAAAGACATCCATGCCACGACAGGAACACGCGAAAGGATTAGAATATACCGCTCCAAGATATCAGACCGAGTGACCTCGGTTCAAGGTCGCGTGACGTCACACCCTTTTTCCCTTCGCTTCACCCTTCGCGCGGGCTCTCCAGTCAGGACCACGAGGCTCCAGTAATAACCCAAACAAGATGTATCCGCGATCCACAACAGTGGTCAATGGATCTACAAGACCTTAAGTACCTTAAGAGGGTGCAGCAACCCATTCAGACCTCTCAGCAGCAGCAGGAGGAGGAGGAGGAAGAGTCTCTCACGCATTCTCAGCCTCAGAGTGTACGCTATTAAACACGTCCTCCCTCCTCCAAGAACAAAGAAAACAACCCCCCGTGAAACCCTTGGTCTGTTCTACAAGAATTCGAGACAGGCTACACAATATAACAATATAATTAATAACAGGCAGTCTTCTGTTGCTAACCATCACCACCAGCCTGCCTTGCCATATCAAGTGATTCGACAACAAAAAAACAGAATAATGTACAGAGTTTACATCATATAACCTTCTTGGAAGAGAGAGCAAAAACATTTGATTGAATGTTTTTGATACACTTCTGTTTAAAATATCTTACTCGCCCTTCACTCCTATTTGTTGACTTTGTTAACATATATATACGTAATATAGAAGCGCACAGACAACGGGAAAGTTCAACAGATTTCCATGGTTGCCAACATCCATCTCCATAGCAACCAGCTCAGCTGAGTTTTTGAAATTAAACTAACTAAATCCAGTGTTGTTTCCATGGCGACACTACAGCTCAATCAATCATGGATACGTTTACTTGGCAGCAGACACGTAACCACGACACCCAGACAATCACTCTCAGATTTGTGCACGCTGTCGCCTCCTCTAGGGGTCGCTAGTTGTCACGCAGGAAGTGTAGACCAATTAAGCCAACACGAATCAATCACAAAAATATCTCGTTAATAAAATAAAATATTTCATTAATTTTCTACCATTGTACACAATACTAACTGCATTATCAATAAATAGAGCAGCCGCACGAGTTAAATAAGACATGATACACAATTTGGGTTTGACTGATAGTTAAAGACAAATGTATAATACATAAATGCGATTCCGTCCTTGTGGTTTTTTTTTTGGAAATTTAATTCCATCATACATTGCACACGATAATTCAGCAGGGTGCAATGGCGTCGACTCTTTACTTCCGGTCGGTCGGTCGGTCGGTCGGTCGGTCGGTCGGCCGAGGGCGACCCTCCCTCCCCCGCCCGCCAGTCTCGTTCTGGCCTCGGTTGGTTCGAGAAACACGCCTCCCATTGCATCAGAGCAGTCGTCACATGACAACACCAAAAATCACATGACTAACCGCGTATCACATGACCACAAAGGCGGGGCCGTCACCTTGACTACCGCGCGGGTGACGTCATCACGCCCAGGTCACGAAACTGGACTCATCCGCCGTAGTCGCCGCGGCCCACACCCGCCCTCCTTGTAACTATGGCGACCAATAAAAATAATAATTACTAACAAAGAAACGCTCGTTTTCTAGTGAAAACCTATGCTATACTAAACCTCGTGGTACGACTGATTATTATTAACACAGGTGAGAATGTTCTTCGGTCGGTCGATCGACGCGCGCTTAGATCTTACTACTACTGGCGCCGCCACTACTTCCGGTGAAGTCGGCCACGTCGCCGCCGCCGCCGTCGACGCCACCACCACCACCACGCGGCGCCACCGGTCCGTTGGTGTAGTCGATAATCTGCTTGGCGAGGAAGGCGATGACGACGGCGCACAGAGCGAAGCAGAGGAGGATGATGGAGGCCCACTGGCGGTCCGTCAGCTGGCGGCCCTCGGGCAGGCGGCTGGCCAGCACCCCGCCCGCAGACCCCACCCCGCTCGGGGGCGCCGCCGGCTTGGGGCTCAGGGTGGTCAGGGTCACGCCGGGGCTGAAGGCGCCCATCAAGTCCTCGCCCTCCTCCTCCTCATCCTCCTCCTCAGCCTGGTCCTCCGCGTCCCCCCGCGCCGCCGCCGCAGCCGCCGCCACCCCGTCTCCCACGTCCCCCGTGCGGGCGCCCTGGCCGTCGCCGCCCTCGCCGCCCTCACCCGTGGCAACCCCGGGGGGGCCGGGTCGGGGCTTGGCGCCCGCACCCGCCCCCCGGCACTGCCGCACGGCACACACCCGCACCTGGTAGTCGCACCTGGGGGCCAGGTGCTCCAACCGATAGCTCGTGTCATCTCCACGGTACAGCTGCAAGGAATTGAAGGTCAAGACCAAGGTTAACGTCAAGGTCAAAGTGAATCCCCTTATCAACCAAGTCACAACAAGGTATGCCATGACGGCAAAGGCTATATATTATTATTTCAATAAGAAAGGCCTTCTGTTAGCCTAAACTGAACTAATGATAAAATTAAAAACTACACACAAAAATTAAATGTTTTCACAAATAGCTAAATACTTTCAATTAATTTTAAAGATTTCATTTCTGGTCTCATTGCGTACATAAGGATTGTAAGGACTAATGTAACCTGTTTACAACTTTCGGATCATGGAGGATACCATGTTGTAGACGGTAGGTGCTCCGTAATGTCGTTGCGCAGCTTAGTGCGTGCAGAGTGTATATAAGAGTGAACAAAACATACGGCGATCCTAGTGTGAACACCCAGTGTACACAGTTAGTGTAACCAGAGCAGCCAGTGTACATACAACCAATGTGTACGCCTAGTGTATGCCCAGTGTTCACCCACATTGTACACCAGGCGTACACACTGTACACAACATATATATACTCCAGTGTAGGCCCCGTGCACTGACCTCCTTGTAATCCTGGTCCTTGCCGGAGAGTCGCTGCAATTGGAGGATGTAGATGATGGAGTCCTTGGACATCGGCTTCACCGGGACCCACTCCACGACACAGGCGTCCAGCGTGACGTCACAGACACGGGGCGCTGACGTCACGGAAAGACAGTATTACACAGTGACGTCACAGAACAATAGTTAAACACAGACACTGGGCGCTGACGTCACGGAAAGATAACATCTAAAGTGACGTCACGGAAATGTATTTTAACCAGTGAAATGTAGTATTTAAACAGTGACGTCACAGAGAGGTGACGACGACGTAACAATGATAAGGCCATCATTGCAAACAGTAACGGCTATTCTCTGCGAGTTGACATACACTTTACAATTAGCGGATACACTATATATATATATATAGGTGAGGTAGTTACCTTTAACGGCCGGAGGTGGCGCTTTGGTCGTTCGGAATACAAAGACATTGGAATACGGCCCGTCACCGGCCTCGTTGCTGGCGTAAATTCGGAACTGGAACTCAGTCAGCTCCGCCAGCTTGTTAACCTTGTGGGTCTGACCCGTGCCGTGGTACACCGGGTGGAAGCTAAAACACAAACCCACGAGAGGATCAGTGGTACACCGGGTGGAAGCTAAAACACAAACCCAGAAGAGAATCAGTGGTACAACGGGTGGAAGCTAAAACACAAACTCACGAGAGAATCAGTGGTACACCGGGTGGAAGCTAAAACACAAACCCACAAGAGAATCAGTGGTACAACGGGTGGAAGCTAAAACACAAACCCACGAGAGGATTAGTTTTACACCGGGTAGTCTAAACCCATTTAACCCATTGCTACATGATCTAAATAATAAACATAACCACGTTCAGATTGCCACACACCACACAGGGACATGATCCAAATTACGGGCACTCTAGGCTAAACGAAGACAACAGAATTCGGGAAGCTAAAAAACGTCATATATTATTTTGGACTCCCATGAATGTACAGGACCCACTCACTCCCACCATCACCCCACTCCACCCCATTACCCCACCCCCTCCACTACCCCACCACCTCTATATCCCCATACATTCATTATCATATGTATATTTATCTCATTAGTTCATCATTTTAACATTGTCGGTCAATAGCACTTGTGCTAATGCTTATTTTTTACTTTTATATACCGACATTAAATAAAACGTTATCTTATCTTATACCACCCCTTCACCACCCATCCCCTTCACTACCCCAGCCCCTCCATCACAACACCCCACCCCCTCCACTCACCTGCCGTTGTCCCGCAGCATCTCGAGGCAGTAGCGCAGCAGGTCGACGTTCTTGTTGTCGCCCCACCTCAGCTTGAGGCTGTTGGGGCCGTAGCTGACGCACTCCAGGTGTGGGGGGTTGGGGGGCAGCGAGCGCGTCGTCACCTTGACCGGCGCGCTGAAGGCACCCACCCCGATCTCGTTCACCGCCTGCACCCGCACCCTGCCACACAGCATAGCAACCAGGGGTTAACATGGCAACACACAGTGGTCTGTACCAGTGGGGTAATCGGAGATAATCTGAACCATTATATAATGATTACATCCATACATTGTACAATAATAATAAACATTTACAAACTCACTGATAATTGTTCTTACTATGTTCACAATGCAATACTTACAGAATGTATTATTTCCTTGATGTGAAATTTTTATAATGTATTATTTCCTTTAAGTAATATTTTCGTAATATAATATGTTAATACCATAACATCTTCATAAAGTCAT
The DNA here is from genome assembly GCA_964019135.1 of Arenicola marina. Taxonomy (NCBI): domain Eukaryota; kingdom Metazoa; phylum Annelida; class Polychaeta; family Arenicolidae; genus Arenicola; species Arenicola marina. Next base: position 9,265,445 of record OZ025254.1, on the reverse strand, counting down.
GTAATAATGCAATAGACCCCCCCCCCCCTTAAATGGCGTCCGAATAACTCCCTCACAATGACGTCAGAGTATCCCCACCCCAGATGACCAGCCACCATGGTAAAACCCCGAAGTTGACATCACCCCCCCACCCCTCCCCCTGCGTGACGTCACACCGTGACCTACTTGTAGGTGGTCTCGGGCGCGAGGTTCTCGACCACGTGCTCGAGGCAGTGGTCGGTGGGGATGAGCTGCCGGTCGGCCACGTTGATGTTGTAGAAGAGGATGGGCGAGCCGTTAGCGCTGGGCTCCCGCCACGTCAGGTGGATGGAGGTGGCGGTGGCCGAGGCCCTGACGGACAGCACGGGGCCCGGGGAGCTCGGGGGCGTCGTGCAGGCCACCAAGGCACTGAAGGGGCCCGCCCCGGCACTGTTCAGCGCCTGCACACACACGGTACACGGTACAGCTCCAGCACCTCAGCCACATGTTATATACAGATATATATGTACGGTAGTGATACTTTGAAATGCGAGGATAATCTGGAGATTATTGCGAAGGTCGAGCACGCATCGTTACGTAATATCGTCGATAATAGGCGGTTTTGACCTGGCAAAACATCTATCAACGCCTGTAGTTGAAGCGCTGAATTATTGCGTAACCTCAGTCATGGGGTGTTGTTTTAGTGGATGGTTTAGCGTTATAAGGTGATGACTATCGCGGCCTGAGGTCGATTAACACTCACCTGGACCCGGAAACTGTACACTGTGGCTGGGGTCAGAATGTTCTTCACTTCATAACTCAGCGATGGCCCGGAGTGGAGCTACGGGACAGAGCGACAGGCACGGCGGTCAGTGGACCGTTGGGTAACCAGTGGAGTCAATGGTGGGGTAAACAGTCGCGTTAACAGTGCGTAAAGAGAGGTAAAGAATAAAGTGTGGGTAAAGAATGGACTATAAATTGTAGATTAAACAGCGGAGTGGAACACTAGCAAAAAGTGGGTAAACACTGCAATAAACAGTGCAGTAAACACTGAGAAGTCAAACGGCGATAACGTCTTGACGCAAACCAAACTGAATACTATTATTCCTTCACATTGGCGGATAAAATAGGCCACGAAGAGAGTTATATCCAAACAATCTAGGAAATAATCTCCTGGATTAATACCAATAATGTACTAAGGTTGTATATTACAGAGCACGGTGGTAACCAGACATGGACTAAGTGCATAACTCTTGCACAAAAACACGCAATGTCGACAAATTTACTAAAATACAAATACCTTAATTTAGAAGCACTCGAGTACAAACATTTTAATATAAATTTCAGACCCTATTCCCTATTCCCTATTCAGGCAATGAAGAAAGATTAATTTCTGGAAAAATTGTCAATGCAGCTCGGTGATTTTTTTCTTAATATCGCTCAGCCTCATGTGAAGTTTGGCGCATGCGCAGTACGTGACTGACCTGGACAAACTCGCCCTCGGACCGCGCCTGCCACTCCAGTCGATACTCAGTGATCCTAGCACCATTGTTGACGGGTTCCTCCCACGAGATGGCAGCACTGTGCGGCGACTTGCAGCAGACGACCGGTGTCTTGGGCGGATCGGGGACCCCGGGGCCACTGATGGCCTCCAGGCTGTCCGACCAGGGCCCAGCCTGGCAAACACACAGGCAAAGAAAAAATTAAACATACGACAACTGAAGTGGGTGGTTTAGGCCCGTTTTGTGCACGCAATGGCTAAACTGGGCCAATGAACCTCCCGGGACGCTAAATGGTTGAATGCCCCATATCCGGATACCAGAACCCAGGACGTATTGATATGCGGTTTAGTGCGCTAACCAAAGATGGCGGGTACGTATTCACGAGGTGGCAGGGTGGTGCGGGTGGTGAGGGTGGTGGTGGTGGCTGGCTGGTGAGGATGGTTGGTTGGTGAGAGTGGTGAGGGTGGTGACTGGGTCGCAAGGGTGGTTGGGTAGTGAGGGTGGCTGGGTGGCTGAGTGGTGAGGGTGACTTGGTGGTGAGGGTGGCTTGGTGGTGAGAGTGGCTTGGTGATAAGGGTGGCTAAGTGGTGAGGGTGGCTGGATGGTGACGGCGGCTGGGTGGTGAGGATGGTGAGAGTGGTGAGGGTGGTGAGGGTGGTGAGGGTGAGGAGGTTGGTGAGGGAGGGTGACAGGTTGAGTGTGGCGTGCTTACCCCGGCCCTGTGTATGTGAGATGGTGACAGGGTGATGAGGGTGGTGAGTGTGGCGTGCTTACCCCGGCCTTGTTCGCGGCCCGCACTTGGAAGAGGTAGGGTCTGCCCGGGAGGAGGCCGGCCACCAGGCAGTCCGTGTCCCGACCTCGGTACACCTCTCGCAGCGTGTTGTCAGAATTCACCATCCGAACCTCGAACTCCGTCACCGGCGCCCCGCCGTCGTAATCCGGGGGCGCTGTCATGGAAACCAAGAGCCGTTAGTGCGCGGTTGTCATGACAACTGATAACACTGCTATTTTTGTGTAGCTATTTGTCATTCTTAATTTTACATTTGCTTTGGCATTATTTATAATAATAAAAAAATCCTTACGCATGCGAACATTGACGATTGCAGTAAAAAGGTCAAAATTCAAAGCACGAGGTATCAAAGAGAGATATCATATGTCCGTCAATAGTATTTATTGATCATTAATAAACACCGACGTTTAAATAAAGCTTTAATTTCTGTTATATATATATATATATATCTGTCAGCAAAACGCATTTTCACGCTCAACAAAATAGCTTTGGGCAAGCGGAAAAGCTGTAGTACAAAAGTAGTACAAAACCAAGGTGCGTTGGGAGCTGTAGCGTTTGTCTTACCCCATCGTAAGTGGAGCGAGGTGGCCTTGGGCTTGCCGTGCAGCTTGGGGGTGGCGCAGGCCTCGGGGGTCACCGCTATCGTGGTCACCACCAGCGGGTCGCACCACTGCAAACACAGTCACGTCATACATCGTCAGTACAGCTTCTAGAGCCTCCCGAAATTAAACCCTACATACGGAAAATCGACGCGACGCGTCATTCACGATTGTTTCATGAAATTGACTACGGTAACTATGGCGTTGCTTACGTCACTCTGTCCGCCCGCACTTCTGCACGCGGCCTGCAGACGATACGTCTTCCCTGGCAACAGACGGTCGCACGTGAACTCACGGTCGGCGCCCTCGTAGACTGGGGCGAAATCTACAACACAGTCCACAAAGTGAGTGAATATGGAGGTGTGAGTCAATATGGAGGTGAGTCAATCCGGCGTGGCGGGGGGGTGGGGGGGGGGGGTTTCTTCCTTTACGTTATAACTCACCGTTATTATACTCTGAACAAAAAAAGAAACCTTTATTCACCAGCAAAGCCTTCAATAGTGAATATTTATGCTCATGTTTGCGGCTTTCACTTCAGAGCCCGACATAGTTGAAGGCCCTACGACTCATAACTGCCATCGGCTACTTGACATGTTTCTCACAATCATCCCTTACGTTTACTACGACGATTCATTCGTGTGCTCCAACGTGAAAGATGGATCCATAATCTAATTAGTCTGAAGTCATATTAAAACAAAACCCCGCCACCTAGCGAATACATGCTGAGGGAGACACGATCGCATTTTGACGACAGCCATGGGTCACAATAGACAGTACATGGAGACGCTATGACGACAACTTATGACCGTTATATCACTGACTATAACTGAAGAAATTACATTTTAAAAACTTATAATGTTGAGAATATTACTCAACGCCATTTGTGTTACTGTTTATCACAATTACAAAGGTTAATTTTCTAAGCATTCTCTTATATTTCACATTTTTTATCCACAACGACAATACCAAAGCAGGAAACAAAAACACAAGACATCTATCATTTATCTATTTATACGACAAGTTCTTACCTTCTCCTGGTGAAATAAAAAGAGAGAAAATACCCAACGTTAACACCAATCTTATCTGCATATATTTAAGGGCGAATGCTCACTAATATTCAACTCTGATCAGCTTAGTTTCAATGAAGAAGCAGTATTAAGAAAGCTTGTAGAACATATTCATCCAAGCCAATGTTAATGTTTGAACTGCAATGTCAGTGGTCGAGACTAGCTAACGGTTGGTTGGTTGTATATTCAGGACGCTTTAACCACTTTTGGTCATATCGCGTCAATGGGAGAAGGAAGGGAGAGTGGAGCCATGCTCCCTGGGGGTAACCCCCTAACTAGCTAAGGAAAAGTAGCAAGTGACGTCTTCAGATACACCACACACATCATGGCTGCAGCAGATGGATACAGAGAGTACCGTTCTGGGCCACATTCGTGTACACATAGGCTAAATCGAGATAACGGGGTGGATGGTACCCCAGTACTTAAAGTCCTAATCAGGTCATAAAGACAAAGATGCGAAAATGGCATATACGGGACTAAACTGCTCATGGTCTGTCGCTCTTACCTTCGCCTCTGTCGAGGTCCAATAGGTAGGTCGTGACTTCACTTCCACCGTTGTCCTTCGGGGGTTCTGCAGGGAACATACAAACTCATTCATGACACGAACATGATCACCGGCGGCGGTCAGTGGAGTCAGTCACAACACACTACAGCCGGCCCAATTGGCTGTGTCATCCAAGGACTTCTCCAGAGAAATAACTCATATATATGGCCAACACTTGTACTTTTACCGGAGCGATTACCCGTTCATTTGTGGTCTTACTTTTTAGGCGTTTACAGGCGGTCATCTGCCAGTCAGATTTTCTCTATATGACGCTCAATCAACTCAGAACATGTCTTTTTTTTAAAGCAAAATACTCGACACATGACCTAAATACTCGACACATGACGCAGAATACTCGACACATTATATAACAACCGTCGGTAAAAGGCAGAATAAAAATATAAATCGTGTGAAACTCCGCATGTCCTCCACTATGGAGAGTAGTTTATAATTTGCTTGATCACTGACCCCTGCCCCCCCCCCGTGGTGGGGGTGGAGGGGGGTGGAGGGGGGTGGGGGGTTATGCACTCACCCCAGGCGACCCTGAAGCTGGCGGCATGGACCTTGCCCCTGAGCTGGAGTCTGGTGGGGGGTCCCGGGCGGTCGGCCTTCGTGCGGTAGTACACCACGTCACTCCACTTGCTGCTCCCCTCATCATTGAGGGCTTGTAGCTGGAAGAGACAGGCGCGGGGGTCAGGTCAGCGGCAGTGGAAGAGACAGGCGCGGGGGTCAGGTCAGCGGCAGTGGAAGAGACAGGCACGGGGGTCAGGTCAGCGGCAGTGGAAGGGACAGGCACGGGGGTCAGGTCAGCCGCAGCGGAAGAGACAGGCACGGGGGTCAGGTCAGCCGCAGCGGAAGAGACAGGCACGGGGGTCAGGTCAGCGGCAGTGGAAGAGACAGGCGCGGGGGTCAGGTCAGCGGCAGTGGAAGAGACAGGCACGGGGGTCAGGTCAGCGGCAGTGGAAGAGACAGGCACGGGGGTCAGGTCAGCGGCAGTGGAAGAGACAGGCGCGGGGGTCAGGTCAGCCGCAGTGGAAGAGACAGGCGCGGGGGTCAGGTCAGCCGCAGCGGAAGAGACAGGCACGGGGGTCAGGTCAGCGGCAGTGGAAGAGACAGGCACGGGGGTCAGGTCAGCGGCAGTGGAAGGGACAGGCACGGGGGTCAGGTCAGCCGCAGTGGAAGAGACAGGCGCGGGGGTCAGGTCAGCGGCAGTGGAAGAGACAGGCACGGGGGTCAGGTCAGCGGCAGTGAAAGAGACAGGCGCGGGGGTCAGGTCAGCGGCAGTGGAAGAGACAGGCACGGGGGTCAGGTCAGCAGCAGTGGAAGAGACAGGCGCGGGGGTCAGGTCAGCGGCAGTGGAAGAGACAGGCACGGGGGTCAGGTCAGCGGCAGCGGAAGAGACAGGCACGGGGGTCAGGTCAGCGGCAGTGGAAGAGACAGGCATAGACATAGACTAGGGGGTTATTGATAAGAGTATGGGTTCATTGATAGGCTATGGGGTCAGGTCAGCGGTGGAAGGGGGACACGTCATCCATAGACTAGGGGGTCATTGATAGCTAGGGGAGGTCATCGATAGATTAAGGGTCATCGATATATTAGGTCATCGATAGATTAGGAGTCATCGAAAAATTAGAAGGTCATCGATAGATTAGGGGGTCATTGATAGATTAGGGGGTCATCGATAGATAGTTGAGGTCATGGATAGATAGTTGAGGTCATGGATAGATATGAGGTCATGGATAGAGAGGGGAGGTCATGGGTAAAATAGGGGAGGTCATGGATAGAGAAGGGAGGTCATGAATAGCTAGGGAAGGTCATGGATATATATGGGAGGTCATGGATAGAGGTCATGGGTAGAATAGGGGAGGTCATGGATAGAGAGGGGAGGTCATGGTTAGAGATGGGAGGTCATGGATAGCTATGGGAAGGTCATGGATAAAGAGGGGAGGTCATCATCGATATATATCATTGACTGAACAAAGGCGCCATGAACACGACAGTACCGTCTTTGCTGGACAGCTAAAACCCACCTTAAATTTGTACTCTGTGTTCCGCCGCAGGTTTCTTATGTTGTGTGACAAATCTGGTCCGTTGAATACGCTAAGGAAGCCGTGGCCCTGCAAGGAGACCGTACATGGAGGCATGATACACAGGGGAGGAGGGGAGTTTACAACAATACAGTGGTCCGAGGAAGCCGTGGCCCTGCAAGGAGACCGTACATGGAGGCATGATACACAGGGGAGAAGGGGAGTCTACAACAATACAGTGGTCCGAGGAAGCCGTGGCCCTGCAAGGAGACCGTACATGGAGGCATGATACACAGGGGAGAAGGGGAGTCTACAACAATACAGTGGTCCGAGGAAGCCGTGGCCCTGCAAGGAGACCGTACATGGAGGCATGATACACAGGGGAGAAGGGGAGTCTACAACAATACAGTGGTCCGAGGAAGCCGTGGCCCTGCAAGGGGACCGTCGGACCTACAGCACTACAGTGCGTTGACCAATGGAGACACTGATAAAGCAATGGCCTGGTAAGGATATACATTGTATTAGTAATATTTAGTGTATGATATAAAACGATAGTTTGGGTTGACGAAGGACGCCATAATGTGACTCCCGAGAATGTTCGGTGCATTTTTGATGGATGGTATGGACTCACAACAGCCAACTCCGGTCCATGAGCGATGCATTATGGGATAGTTTGTACTCACCGGGGCCTTGCCTGAGCCCGAGCGGTGCATTATGGGATGGTTTGCACTCACCAGGGCCACGCATGAGCACGCGCGATGCATTATGGGATAGTTTGTACTCACCGGGGCCATGCCTGAGCCCGAGCGGTGCATTATGGGATGGTTTGCACTCACCAGGGCCACGCATGAGTACGCGCGGTGCACTATGGGACGGTGTGCACTTACCGCGGCCACGTCCTCCATCTGTAAGGTGAACTCGTTGTCGTGCGGCCGCTTGATCCAGGAGATGGTGAGCGCCTTGACGAAGCGCTCGGAGCACATCGGGGGGTCGGGCTGGGAGGGGGCGCTGCCGCTCGTGTGAAAACACACCACGTCGCTGCACTCGCTGCAACCAGACCGCAACACACACGTCAGCCCTCAAACTAAACCATCAGCAATATTATCATAAATAATATATATAACGATATTTAAGCATAGATATTAAGCCCAACGTTGATCCAAATAAGGAAAATTCCCAAGTGATATTCGTCGATGGAGGTTTAGACCATGGGACATGTATCATAATGTGCAAGGAACGAGCATTTTGCTCCAGAATTACCACATATATTTTTCCTTCGATTGACCTGGCATTACGACGGCAAAAATATATTGGTTGAATAACTGTTGAACAGAAATGGCCAAAAATATGCGCGAAAAGAACACCAAAAAAGATAACATTTAAAAAAAGTTCAGTTCCATGACATTTGATTGACTGACCTTTTGCCTTTGCTGTTGGTGGCGTACAGTCGGAAGGCGTAGCCGGTGGCGGCCGTCAGCTTCACCATCTTGTACTGACGCGACATCCCGCTGTACACCTCCACGAACTCCCGGTCCCCTCGACCCTGGCGGCAAGGCAGCGAATTAACACTCCGACCCACGGGCTCATTACGTCATTAACGGTCAGTAAACCAGACGAACGAAACGAACAAAATGGCCGCCAGAGCACGTGTCTGTTGTCTTCTCAAAACCAAATTTCTTTTGATCACTTCTATTTTGTAATTAGGAGGTCTTTGCACACCTTGTGTATCTATATAGGTATGTTTGAGGTGAAATAATAGCAACGTTAATTCAGTGATTGTTGCATTAAGACTTGTTTATTATAAATCAGTTAATAAATCAGGAATCACGCTTTTTGCGTAACAATGGAACCAAGTCATTATAATGATTCCCGCCATTAACTATTAATTATGTGAGACATATTTCAGCAATTAACAATGATAAAAGTGAGTGATAAAAAAAGTAAGAATTTGTTCGTAAAACACTTGTCGTGGCAGCCGTGCTTCTTGTCTGCGCTAGTGATTCAGGTTAATCACTTGTGGACAAAAATTGGGTGCAATAAAACAAAGTGCTGAGGGTTCTTATATATAATACATAGATGTATAATTGTATCTTATAAAGCTATAAATATATTATATTATATTATCAAACTAGAAGGTAAGTAGTGGTAAATGGTTGCCATACATATGTATAGTTTAAATATAGGGAATAACTATAATAATCTTTAGTTTGAGTACAGACTTAGTATTAAGTTGCATGGAAGCTAAGGTGTTACTATGTAAACTAACCTGGTCACTTTCAAGTGTATAACTGGAAATTTTTGAGCCATTATCCGGGGTTGCCTGGAAAAGTAAAAAGAAAACATTTAAGTTCATTCTTTCAGCAATTGCTAAATTTACTGAAACTTGAATTGATACCTTGCCTGATCTGCTAGTTTATACTGAAAAGTCTACTTTTCATAAACATATTTACGTCAATTATAACTATCAGTTTTGACACACAGGCAGCGATGTGCATACTTAGTAATGACGCAGGAAAAATATATAAACGAAGCCTCACTTTAGCACACCAAGTCTCGAAACTCATTTTTTATCAAACTTCTATATGTGTATTTATGTGTACATGTGTATTTATGCGGTTAAGGACTGTAAGTAATAATGTCAACCATTGTTATTAGCTTAAAATTACCATGCTTCACATGGGGAGCCCAGTTTAGTCCCTTGTAACCCTCCCTGGAGACCCCATCACCAGTCAGTTTCACAGTGACCCCCCCCCCCCCACCCCCGACACAGTGAGGCTCTTAGCGCCCCATGTCAATCATGTTGATGGCGTGAGCAGAAAAAACAACATTATATAAATGGAGGCAATTAGAGAAACCTTCCAGACGCAACAAAAATATCTTTAAAAAAATGGCATTCTAGACAAGCCATCATAGGGATGGTTGACGTAGAAATATCAGCGGGAATATCAACCGAGGCGGAGAGGGGAGGAAAGGGGGGGAGGGAGGGGAGGGAAGCGAGGAAAGGGGGGGTGAGGAAGGGGGGCGAGGAAGGGGGTGGCGACATGACGGAGGAGCTAGGAAACGCGGGCTAATGATGGGTCAGGGGAAGGAGAGTTTTGAGGCGGGTGGGGAGGGGGGGGGGGCAGTGGAGCAGGAGGGGGGACAGTGGAGATGGGTGGGGGGGGGGGGGTCTACTTGTAAGTTCCTTCATACTCAGGTCCACTGCTTCCCCGGAAAGCTCTATATTCCCAGATCCGAGAAATATGGTTTTTACTTTTTTTCCCCAGGTAACTGTCCCACATCTGCCACAGTCCCACATCTAGCTGACTAGCGCCAATTAAGGACAGACAGACAGCTCACTGGTTTTAGACCAGATTAAAATCGCAATGCGCTTACTTTCAATTCGATCTATACCTTTTACTAAATTCGACAAGCTCAACTTTAACCTAAGATCCAAGACGGGGTTAAGATTAACACTTTCTCAAAGGATGACAACACAAAACCTCTCTGATATGACGGCACATTTTGCCGACAGTTTCACGTAAACAACTAGGTTTCAATTACAGATTTTATCTCTAAACTGACACGTATCCCAGGTCTACTTTCATAGAAATCGCACCTTACGTGCAGAAAGCCTTATACCCATAGACCACCTCTCCCCCCTCCCACCCGTCTCAATGACATTTTCATTGATTTTTGTTGGGGGGGGGGAGAGGGGGGGGGGGAGGAGGGTTGCAACATGCCTTGGTTCCCCGTACACATCAGGGCAGAGTGTCAAGCGGCAAAACGACAACCGTTCCAGACTAAACACCTCACCGGTTCAACTCCAAACGAGCCTCATAAAAACTCCACTCACCCGGTAAACACGGCTCAAATCGCTCTCGTATGAGGAATTTATCGCTTTGCCCCAGGTCGCTTTGCCCCAGGTCGCTTTCCACTGGCCGGACATTACGGGTTTGTGGGGGTGAGAGGGTGTACTGAGGGGTGAGAGCGGGGGGGGGGGGGGAGTGAGGATGGAGTGAAGGCATGGGATAGGGAATCGTAGATGGCGTAAGCAAGCAGAGTGGCCCGAGGGAACGCAGAGCAGAGCGGGCGACAATGACGGGAAATGGAGACCGTGAACTTCTTGAAACCTAACAACAGCGACCATCGGAGTTACAACACGGACGCTTGCGTTCACTAAAATAAGCACCAATGATAAATAGTGACCACATTGCGGCCAGTATCGAAGGACGCTGGCGACTGAGGGACGTTGACACTCCGTCACTGACAAGTGCTCATAGGGACTTCAGCGGGTAGCGCGCTCGGCTCTTGTGCACAGAACACGGCGGCTGGCTGTGTACGGTTCGAATCCCACCTGTGTACGGTTCGAATCCCACCTGTGTACGGATCGAATCCCACCTATGCAACGTCCAAGTTCGCTCATGATTCCTGGTCTTTGTTTGAGCAAACATACATGGCTCCTTTCTATCTCGAACCTTCACACTGTCGCGATACCATTTCACATGTTCCCATACTTAATTACACCCGCCATCTGCTGCAGTTCTGATTAGTTCAGAACAGAAGACGGTCTCAGGCAAACCACCCAGCGAGTGTGCTTAAAACGAAAACCACAAGGAAAAAACTGGATGACCAACTGGATGAGGCCGCCATGAAACACACTGCTGAGGATTTCTCAGGGTATTAACTGTTTTCAAGAGGCAATGTCGCAACATGTGATCACTCCAACCAAACGACACTCAGACAGACAGACCGAGCAAGCAGACGACAGAGCAATTTGCGCGGGAAAACTAGAAAACTCGACGCAGCAATCAGTAGCGGACCGAAATGCAACAACTTCCTAGCTGGTGTAAGAAAGAAATCAAAGACGTGCAACATTAAGGAAGTCTCCCGAGAGTATTTTAAAGGAGGGGGGGGGGGGGGTATGGTCGAAATGGATCTAACGCGGTGTGGGGAGCGCTGTTAGGCATGGGACGGGCGGGGTTCCAACCCCAAGCCAAGTTCGCCCGCCTCCCGCTCGCTGCTGTATCGCTTGATTTAAAAGTCTACCGCCCAGTGGAAGATTTTTTCTCAGCGCCGCCGTCAGCTCTTTGATCTGGGACCGATCTCCCCCCAAAACCACTGACAAGGCTCATCAGTTCACATCAGTCAAAGCTGGTTTGCCCCCCCCCCCCTCTTCCCCCCTCCCCTCACCCACCCCCTCTCCAACCCCTGACCTCGCACCCCCCACCATTACCTCATAACTAAGCTCACCCCGGTGAGGGACTTCCTCGCCGGCAAAGATGGCTACTTTGTTTGCCGACCTGGCCTCGTTGTGTATTAAGGCTCGCTAACTAACGAACAGCTACTTACTGGCTTACAGCGCGTTGTTGCCCTACAAATCGCTCTAGAGGAAGGTAGGCCCCGTTATCCGGCAGGTTTTCTTGGCCACGTGTTACAGATATGTGCCATAGTTTTATTCCCGATGGGGACGGTTATACGCACGCCAACGGGGAGCAAAGGTTTCACGCAAAAAAACAACACAAATAAAACGGAAGCCAAAAAATTCGGTTGCTAGCGTGACACGTGCATCGGTTAAATCCTTCGCGTCATAACGATATCCCATAACCATAACTCGCGCGCTGATTGGCTGGCGTCTCGCCACGTGTGGGCTGGGCGCTGATTGGCTGGCTGCCATCACGTGGCGAGTTGTACTCCGTGGATACCGCGGTGTGTGTGTGTGTGTGTGTGAACTAGGTTACCCGGATGGGCCAACTACAATATCCCGGTCCCTGGCCCGCTTTCCACATTGTAAACAGAATGATGGGAGAGGCGCCCAAGCCTCACTCACATCACTGGTGTGCGCCGGGTCATTGCAACAACATTATGCGTCGCACTCGATATATCATATCGGAATCTTGCCCTTAGCTACATAAAGGCAAAGATAAGCTAAGTGAAGCTAGTCTTCATATCTACACATTCCCCTCACATTCAGCAGCTGTAACATATGTTTGACAGTGTTGCCATTTGGCAGGGGATGTTTCACGTGACCTTATGTATCAGGCACACGGTGGTGAAGATGAAGAAATGTCACGCGACCCCACCAATCCAGTCACGTGGTGCCGGTTCAAGGATGTCACGTGACCCCCCCCCCCAATCCAGTCACGTGGTGTATGATAACGGATGTCACGTGACCCCACCAATCCAGTCACGTGGTGCCGGTTCAAGGATGTCACGTGACCCCACCAATCCAGTCACGTGGTGCGGGTTCAAGAATGTCACGTGACCCCACCAAGCCAGTCAATTTGACAGTTAGTGCTTCCAACCAGCATCCCATTCGTAGGATAAGTGGCCAAATTATTGGTTCAAGCACGGTTGGCGCTTAACCCATGATAACAGCAAAGCAACTATGGCTTATTCCAGCTGAAAAACAGGACACAACTCGCCTCCTTCCTCACCACAACATGATTAACAAGTCTCAAACTAGCTGTTAATGATCGAAAAATACCTGCAAACCTAACGCGCCAAAAAATAATAACCTAGCCGCCAAAAAACAGAGAGCGCAGAGAGCATTAGCGGCCTAAATATTTATCGGGCAACAGCGCGGTCGGTTCGGTCTATAGTTTTCCCGAGAACAGACAGCTCAGCGTTACGATAGCATCTCATTGACCAGATCTTTGTCTGCTGGCTAGGTGTCTGTGAGCTGCCGGCCGTTCCTCCTTCGCCCCCATTATCTGCTGTCTCTATTTTTGTTTCCCCTCTACATGTGTGGTCTGCCCCACTGAGCGACACGTCGGACCACCGCGCCTGATTCCAATTTCCCACCATGCACTACGATTTTCTCTACACTCACCCTGCACATGTGGCAGTTTGGCTCGTAGCTCATGTCCAATCCTAACGTCGTTTTACCCACATGTCCATTTGAAAGTCTACCGTGGGTTTGATCGCACTTCTTGCAATTCAAACGGATTTCACTCATTCCATTTCAAACGCAGTCTGCTTTTACTCACATTTAAACCATTTTTAAGGTGTTGACGGTATGGTTTTGCTCACTTTGCATTTCAACTAGAGGATGGTTTACATGTCACTTTAACCCAAACATGGTGTTGCTTACTTTTCATTTCAATACTAACGAGGTTATCCTCAGTTTCCATTTCAACCATAATGTGGTTTTACTCGCATCTCATTTCAGCCCTAAGGTGGGCTTTCTCATTCCACTCAACTCCATTTCAACCACAATATGGTTTTACTCACATTCCACTTCACTACACACGTGACCCCAACGTGGTTACACTCACATTCCACCTCAACCCTGACGTGGTTATACTCACATTCCACCTCAACCCTAACGCGGTTATACTCACATTCCACCTCAACCCTAACGTGGTTATACTCACATTCCACCTCAACCCTAAGGTGGTTTTAGTCTTGTTGACGAACTTTGGCGGCTGCGGGGCGTCCGGTTGGCAGCACTCGGTCCGGAAGCTGACCGCCTCTGTCGGATCACCCTTCAAGTCGTCCAAGATCGAGCTGACTCTGGATCAAAAACCACAACCCAGATACAGTGACGTCAGCCGGGGGTAACAGTGACGTCATGGAGGGTTTACAGTGACGTCATCCAGGCGTTACAGTGACGTCAGCCAGGGGGGAAGTGATGTCATCCAGGGGTTACAGTGACGTCATCCAGGGGTTACAGTGACGTCATCCAGGGGTTGGTGACGTCATACAGGGGTTAGTGACGTCATCCAGGGGTTACAATGACGTCCTCCAGGGGTTACAATGACGTCCTCCATGGGTTACAGTGACGTCATCCAGGGGTTACAGTGACGTCATCCAGGGGTTAGTGACGTCATCCAGGGGTTAGTGGCAACATTTTATGGGGTAATGAGGTTATCTAGGGATGTAATAATAGTTCTACTATTAATTCAGCAAGAGAGATGAAGATCCATGAAAGCGATAAACGCAAATCTTCTTTAATTGACTCTTACAACTAGCGATACTACTACTACTAATTAAACAAAATATACTCATAATTGAAAAATATATAAAAGAGCAATCAGCCTCAATCGCGCCTGATGGCCACTGTCGGACAAGCGTTGAACGCACGCGACCCGAAACACTCATGGATTGCGACAGTCTTACTCACTTCAAGTGATAGTCAGTGGCAGGCTTCAGATCTTTCAATGTAATTTCTGTGGCATCACCACTGTAACAGAACAATGTAAAACATCAACTCAGCTGTTCAAACACCAAGGCAACTATTGTCACGCCTACAGGCCAAAACAGATGCCACTTATTCTAATGCTCCATTTTCACCGTTACAACAACTAATCCAACCGGTAATAAAATTGTCATTGCATGGCAAAGTGGCGTATGTTGTTACTTTGTTCAGTTAATCAATTTAAAATTTAAGTAATTTAAGAAAAAGAAAAGAATTATTGTTATTATATATATTTGTATTATTACTATTATTATAATTTGTATTATAACACTACAACAAAATCAAACAAGCAAACCGACATTTTTCTATCCTAATAGAAGATTATAATACTAATTGAATAAGTATTGTATTATATTGAGCAGCAATAATAATAAGGAATATATCCTCTGCCGGTGTCCTACCTGTATACTGTTTTGTATTTGCCGTCGCGTTTGTCGGACAACAACAGCTCGTACTTGTACTCGCTGGGCTGAATGTCGAACTCTGTATCATTGCACTCCGGTGGTGTCAGCTGGATTAAGGCACTACGAGCATCTATCTCAGACACCTGCAGATAACAAACAGACATAGACATTGTCAGCTGGATTAAGGCACTACGAGCATCTATCTCAGACACCTGCAGATAACAAACAGACATAGACATTGTCAGCTGGATTAAGGCACTACGAGCATCTATCTCAGACACCTGCAGATAACAAACAGACATAGACATTGTCAGCTGGAGTAAGGCACTACGAGCATCTATCTCAGACACCTGCAGATAACAAACAGACATAGACATTGTCAGCTGGATTAAGGCACTACGAGCATCTATCTCAGACACCTGCAGATAACAAAACAGATGACATTGTCAGCTGGATTAAGGCTCTACGAGCATCTATCTCAGACACCTGCAGATAACAGACATAGACATAGACAGCTGGATAAAGGCACATCGAGCATCTATCTCAGACACCTGCAGATAACAAAACAGAGAGACATTGTCAGCTGGATTAAGGCACTACGAGCATCTATCTCAGACACCTGCAGATAACAAACAGACAAAGACATTGTCAGCTGGATTAAGGCACTACGAGCATCTATCTCAGACACCTGCAGATAACAAACAGACAGACATAGACAGCTGGATTAAGGCACATCGAGCATCTATCTCAGACACCTGCAGATAACAAAACAGAGAGACATTGTCAGCTGGATTAAGGCACTACGAGCATCTATCTCAGACACCTGCAGATAACAAACAGACATAGACATTGTCAGCTGGATTAAGGCACTACGAGCATCTATCTCAGACACCTGCAGATAACAAACAGACATAGACATTGTCAGCTGGAGTAAGGCACTACGAGCATCTATCTCAGACACCTGCAGATAACAAACAGACATAGACATTGTCAGCTGGATTAAGGCACTACGAGCATCTATCTCAGACACCTGCAGATAACAAAACAGATGACATTGTCAGCTGGATTAAGGCTCTACGAGCATCTATCTCAGACACCTGCAGATAACAGACATAGACATAGACAGCTGGATAAAGGCACATCGAGCATCTATCTCAGACACCTGCAGATAACAAAACAGAGAGACATTGTCAGCTGGATTAAGGCACTACGAGCATCTATCTCAGACACCTGCAGATAACAAACAGACAAAGACATTGTCAGCTGGATTAAGGCACTACGAGCATCTATCTCAGACACCTGCAGATAACAAACAGACAGACATAGACAGCTGGATTAAGGCACATCGAGCATCTATCTCAGACACCTGCAGATAACAAAACAGAGAGACATTGTCAGCTGGATTAAGGCACTACGAGCATCTATCTCAGACACCTGCAGATAACAAACAGACATAGACATTGTCAGCTGGATTAAGGCACTACGAGCATCTATCTCAGACACCTGCAGATAACAAACAGACATAGACATTGTCAGCTGGATTAAGGCACATCGAGCATCTATCTCAGACACCTGCAGATAACAAAACAGATAGACATTGTCAGCTGGATTAAGGCACTACGAGCATCTATCTCAGACACCTGCAGATAACAAACAGATAGACATTGTCAGCTGGATTAAGGCACTACGAGCATCTATCTCAGACACGTGCAGATAACAAACAGACAGACATTGTCAGCTGGATTAAGGCACTACGAACATTTATCTCAGACACCTGCAGATAACAAACAGACATAGACATTGTCAGCTGGATTAAGGCACATCGAGCATCTATCTCAGACACCTGCAGATAACAAAACAGATAGACATTGTCAGCTGGATTAAGGCACTACGAGCATCTATCTCAGACACCTGCAGATAACAAACAGACATAGACATTGTCAGCTGGATTAAGGCACATCGAGCATCTATCTCAGACACCTGCAGATAACAAAACAGATAGACATTGTCAGCTGGATTAAGGCACTACGAGCATCTATCTCAGACACCTGCAGATAACAAACAGATAGACATTGTCAGCTGGATTAAGGCACTACGAGCATCTATCTCAGACACGTGCAGATAACAAACAGACAGACATTGTCAGCTGGATTAAGGCACTACGAACATTTATCTCAGACACCTGCAGATAACAAACAGACATAGACATTGTCAGCTGGATTATGGCACTACGAACATCTATCTCAGACACCTGCAGATAACAAACAGACATAGACATTGTCAGCTGGATTAAAGCACTACCAGCATCTATCTCAGACACCTGCAGATAACAAACAGACATAGACAGTGTCAGCTGGATTAAGGCACTACGAGCATCTATCTCAGACACATGCAGATAACAAACATATAGAAAGTGTCAGCTGGATTAAGGCACTACGAGCATCTATCTCAGACACCTGCAGATAACAAACATATAGAAAGTGTCAGCTGGATTAAGGCACTACGAGCATCTATCTCAGACACCTGCAGATAACAAACAGATAGACAGCTGGATTAAGGCACTTCGAGCATCTATCTCAGACACCTGCAGATAACAAACAGATAGACAGCTGGATTAAGGCACTTCGAGCATCTATCTCAGACACCTGCAGATAACAAAACAGATAGACATTGTCAGCTGGATTAAGGCACTACGAGCATCTATCTCAGACACCTGCAGATAACAAAACAGATAGACAGCTGGATTAAGGCACTTCGAGCATCTATCTCCGACATCTGCAGAAAACAAAACAGATAGACAGCTGGATTAAGGCACTTCGAGCATCTATCTCAGACACCTGCAGATAACAAAACAGAGACATTGTCACCTGGATTAAGGCACTACGAGCATCTATCTCAGACACCTGCAGATAACAAACAGATAGACAGCTGGATTAAGGCACTTCGAGCACCTATCTCAGACACCTGCAGAAAACAAAACAGATAGACAGCTGGATTAAGGCACTAGGCATATGGGGCAGTCAGGGACATGGCGTACACGGCGTGGGTATTCATAGGAGATGGAGCCCAGGGAGGTGGCGAGCTCGGAGAGTGGGCGGAGGAGGGGGGTGGAGGGGGTGGGGTGGGGGGCGGTGGCCAAGCCATTCTGCCACTCTCACCGCCGATAAGGAGACAATGGTTGCGCCCAGCAGACCTATTTATAGCCTGGAGCATGCGTGAAGTCGGTCATTCGCAGGATCGACGACCTAAAAATAGTCCACCCAACCGTGCGGGTGCGATCTCTCCCTCTACCGTTATAGGGTGGACTCCTCCATCCTTCCTCACCCTCACCCCAATCCCCCCCCCCCCCACCCCCACCCCCAACGCCCTCACCCTAAATTGCGACCCCTGCCCCCTCCATTACTCCCATCCCAGCGAGTCCCCGTGTTAATCTCCCCGCTTCCCCCAAACTGTCCATCTCGTCACCTCGCTCTACCTCGTACCACAGGCAAGTCACACCACACTCCCCCCCCCCGCCCCCCTTATACCTGTGACCCCCCGCCCCGCCCCACATACCGCCCCCACCACCTCGATGGCCCCGCACCTGACTCGTTAGTGTTATCGACCGCTTTGTCTTCTTCCTTCCCCCGCTCGGGCGTCCTGTCGCCCCCTAGCGGTGGCCCTGCTTCCCCTGTCCATCGACCCCCGGTCACCGCCAGGGACGCCGCCAAGGTCACCACCAGTAGGCACATTGGGGACACTCTCAACCACTTACAGCTAGGTGACACAAGACGGAACCCTCATTCAAGCGAGTGATAATTACTGTCAATGCGCGGTTGGACGTTGGGCTAAGCGGCCTCCCGCTCCGGGCAGAGTACAACCACAGAGCGGTTGGACGTTGGGCTAAGCGGCCTCCCGCTCCGGGCAAAGTACAACCACAGAGCGCTTTGCGGTGACCACGTGGTACACGGCAAACACATAATTATATATGAAATAACTAATATTTGGCTTAATAGCCTTTGTAGACAGATTTCAGATTGGGAAGCGGGGGCGCTAGCTTTAAAATGCAGTGGGCGATAATTTAGAGTCGGTATTAATAGAAGATTTCTCTTCCAGAGTGGGTCCGCGGTGGTCGCCATGGCGACCCACACGCATGGCTCAGGGTGGTGACCATTTAAACCCCCATGAGTCTGTTTCCCATGACGCCGTCCCTGACATCGCTATTAGCTCGCCTTGACACCACCTCTACGGCGCGATCCACATAAAGGTAGCCCTATGGAATCCCCCACCCGCCCTCCACCCACAAACCCCACAGACATGATCGTGTCCACGGTTTGAGAGGAAGGCGAACAGGCCAGAAGTAGCCCTTACATCATAATAACGAACAACCGGAATAACGTGATAGGCACACGAATAGTGTCGCCATCTAGTGGGCGCATAAAGACAGTGGGCGTGACTGACGTCACATCATACGTCACGCGACACCAGCGGACGCAACACGCACCCTACCCGTGACCACCCCCACCCCTCCGCCACCGACGCCTACCTGTTGCCACTGTGCCAAACCCATTGCCCATCACCGCCTTTCAGCCCCTCCCACTCCCTGCCCCCGCGATGGCAACCTTACCGGGGGGTTTAATGACATGAAACCCCACGGGAAAGGGACTATTATAGACCACAACCCGTCAGTGGCAGGGGACACTGACATCCATTATATATAGGTAGAGAGACAGGATATTATAATAGATACATGTATATATAGGTGTACATATATATATCACCTCCATACCCATGTATATATAGGGATCTGTATCTATGTTTTGCTAACAATCAATGTCCAGGATGTCGAAGCCTACGGGTGCCCGATAATAGGGGGCTATCCCAGGGTGGTCGATAATAGGCGGCCGTTCCCGGGTAATAATAATAATAATAGGTTTATGGCATCTAAAAAACATGTACATTACATCTTCATGTGCAAACAGAGCTGAAGCGGTGCTTATATGCTCGTGCAAAAGGTGCGGGTGGCCGACAATAGGCGGCCGTTCCCGGGTGGCCGATAATAGGCGGCCGTCCCCAGGTGGCCGACAATAGGCGGTCGTCCCCGGGTGGCCGACAATAGGCGGTCGTCCCCAGGTGGCCGACAATAGGCGGTCGTTCCCGGGTGGCCGACAATATGCGGCCGTCTCCGGGTGGCCGATAATAGGCGGCCGTTCCCGGGTGGCCGATAATAGGCGGCCGTTCCCGGGTGGCCGACAATAGGCGGCCGTTCCCGGGTGGCCGATAATAGGCGGCCGTCCCCAGGTGGCCGACAATAGGCGGTCGTCCCCGGGTGGCCGACAATAGGCGGTCGTCCCCAGGTGGCCGACAATAGGCGGTCGTTCCCGGGTGGCCGACAATAGGCGGCCGTTCCCGGGTGGCCGACAATAGGCGGCCGTTCCCGGGTGGCCGACAATAGGCGGCCGTTCCCGGGTGGCCGACAATAGGCGGCCGTTCCCGGGTGGCCGACAATAGGCGGCCGTCCCTGGGTGGGCGATAATAGGCGGCCGTGCCCGGGTGGGCGACAATAGGCGGCCGTTCCCGGGTGGCCGACAATAGGCGGCCGTTCCCGGGTGGCCGACAATAGGCGGCCGTTCCCGGGTGGCCGACAATAGGCGGCCGTCCCTGGGTGGGCGATAATAGGCGGCCGTGCCCGGGTGGGCGACAATAGGCGGTCGTTCCTGGTTGGGCGATAATAGGCGGAAGACTGGCGGGCTATGCCGGGTCGTTACATCAGCCAGGAGAGGCAACCCACAGGTAACATGACCCGGCTTCCAGGAAGACGGCGGAGAAGAGGTGAGGGGGAGGGGGTGTAACATGGTCTCCCAGAGGTGGAACGGGGGTCGGGGATAAACTTGATACCTAGGAAGAAAGAGCTGGCAGTATCCAGGGGGCGGATGGGCAGCAGAAACCTTGGACGCGGGCAGAGGAGACTGGGTGGAAGCAGGGAGGGGTATACCTGACATGGCATAAATCGATGGACGGGAGGCGGACTCGGTTGTCTAGCTGGTGTCGCCCCCTGGCGCCGGCGCTGGCGCTGGACACTTCACGGTGGGGGGGGGGGGTGTAGGACAATAGACACCCAGCACGCACATGGAGGGGGGTGAGGGGCGCTGAGATGATAATGACATGGGAGGCACAACGAATATAAACGGTTGACAAAAACGCCACCAACAAAGAGAACACTTCACCATTGGTGGCTAAATTTAGGAACGGGGCCTGACGTGTGTCACTCGGGAGTGGCACGACACCTATCAACACCAGTGATGGGGCCCACGGGGGTCACCTTGGGCGTCCCCATACACTCACACCACAAGGGCGTTCACCGGTTACCCCCCAGCCCCCCACACCCCCCAGGCCCCCTCCCAACCAGTGGCGAAGGTGGGTTTGGCCAATTCTGTGCACAGTAAGGTTAAATGCGCCAAGGAAGGAAACAGGGAAAAAAGTGAAACAGTCGCAGACACAGGTGCGGTTGGAATCTGTGTGAGGTGTGGACAGGTGTCCGACAACGGGAGCACGAGGGAGGGAGGGGGGGGGGGGGTCCTCAAACTCTCAAAGGACATAACCGAATGCCTGATTTCCGAAAAAGGAGCGAAAACCCCTATATCAAAGACCCCGCAGCGTTAAGCTAGGTAGGGCTGGGGGCTCTGTGAGAGAGACCTTGAATCCCCAACAGATACAAAGTCCATCGAAGGATCCAGCTACATAATATACAGAAAACACGGATCAATAGCATGTGGACGGTAATAAGTCTTCGCAGTCCCATGGACACAAATCATACAGATATGCCTTCCTGAAAATGTACAATTTACAAGGCATACAACATTATATGAACCACAATTCGACTGAAAGTGATCAATCAAAAACATCTGCCGTTTCACTGGAACTTTAAAGATGAATTATTCAAGACGTTAAATGTGTACACGAAGCCATAGTGCGTGCTGTCGTGATCGGAAACCTAGTAAAATACATCCAAATAATATCTTTCGCATCTTAATCACTCTTTTACCATGTGACATACTTATATCATTGATAAATGAATCACATTCTTCCTTGTTAAATGTTTTTTTGTCATATTGATATAACATTATAGCCTATAACATCTCATACTGTCCGCAATATGTATTCGTGCACGCTTCCAACCTTGACAGAACCACCATTAAAAAAATAACTGGCTAGTCTTGGTAGAAAGCAACTGAAACATGGTAGAAAGCACTGAAACATGATATATATGTTAATCTTTTCAAACAGCTAATAGTTTCCATCATACATATTGTAGATAGTGCAGTACTGTACAGTGAACAATTCAACGTTTTGCAACATAGCGTCCCTCTAAATAACATAACACCATAACTACCATCACCATAGTAACGATGAACAACAATATTCACATCGACCAATGAAAGACGATTTTTAAATTAGACCTTAAGTACTATCAACACGACGTTTAATCTTACACAAACACACACACACATCGTTACAAATACATAACCGTTTGAGACCTAACTACCCGGCCACCCCCTCCCTCCACACCTCACTTATTATAACTACTTATCACAAGAGTACGACAGCGACTTAAATAATTAATACACATGTAACAAACCCACTGTTTAAAATAAAACTTAAAAAAAAATCAAAAAAAATCAGGCCCCCCCCCCCCCACCTCCCCCACCGCCACCGCCGCGCCCCACTCCGCCACAAACACGCACGCACAAGTACAAAACGACAACTTACAATTACCTTAGGCTGACCCATCTTGGACAGACACTCCCGGATCAGGCGGCGCTCCTCCTCAATCTCCGTGCCGTCCGCACTGGAGGAGCTCCCACTGTTCGTGTCCGACCGTCGCGGGTCGCCATTCACTTCAGCAAGGGGGGGACGGGCGGGGGGGGGGGGGAGACAGACACAAGAACGTCAAGCAAAGGATTCACTGGCAGGATACGGAACAATACTAAGGTAATGGGGTTAATCGTTTAAGAGCCTAAATGGCGTAGTTAATTCGCCCATTTAAAAAGTAAAAACAATTGGGGGGGGGGGGGGGGGATTTACGGATTCAAAGCCAATGGGAAATCAAATGCAGATGGTGCTTGTAAGAAGTCATAAATACTGCATGTAACAAATTTCAGCATGTATAGGCAACAATGCGTGGAATGCTTCAATGTGAATGCCAATCTTAATTGTGTTATATATGTAAGTATTTTTGTAACTGGCGGGAAATATATGTATCAAAAAAAAGCTTTGATAATAATATTAATTATAATACTACTAATAATAGAAGTGGCTGGACCCTTACTGTTTGTTCGCCGTGGAGAGGGCGGTATGTGGTTTTGACTTTGGTAAAATCCCTCCCGATGCCTCTTGTTGACCCGTTCTTGTAGCCGGGCGCGCTGTCGCTGCGTCCGCTCGTCCACGGGGGCGTGGTTATGGTGATGTGTCGGGGCGGGACCTGCAACCACCCTCAGTTATCACAGCCACCCTCCGTCATCACAACCACCACTCAGTCAACCACCCTCCGTTATCACAAACATCACTCAGTCAAACCCTCATATATGTACATGTGATATGGGTCATCTATAGGTATTACAGTATAGAAGAGGTCACGTTTGGTTGTATATTCAGGACGCTTTAACCAATTTTGGTTATATCTCGTCAATGGGAGAAGGAAGGGAGAGGGGAGCCATGTCCCCGGGGGTACCCCCCTACTCTTTGCGAAGGAGAAGAGGTCAGGAGATTCACTACTGTGGTAACGCGTAGGCGTACTCTAAATGTCGGGCGAGAATAGCTCACGTAATACGTTTATAAACTATATAGATAAATGTTATGCAGCTTCCACCTAACAACATATTAGGCCTAATGACGCATGAACTATAATAGTCTACCGAAAACCTTACGTAATAAGTTCATAAACCATATGGATCAATGTTATAAGCTTGAATCTTGTTATAAAGCTTGAAACACAGAATAACCAACGAAAGTTCCCATTATATGGATGATCAAACGAGGGTTACCGTTGTTCATCCATACTGAATATATGGAAGGTGGACCAGTGATTGTGCCGGTACCAGTGATTGAAAGACTTGGAGAGATGCACTTTCGTTATTTTATTCATTTGAATTTGTGTTAAACCTTTTACCAGACAGATGTCTTCATGTGTGACAGCTACTTTGACGTATATGTTGTAAGATTCCAAGCAATCTGTATATTATTTTATCATCTTTCGCTCCTTGCGCAATCACTGGTCCTATTATTATATAAACCTTAGTCGATCGCTTACAGACATAAATTTTATCGCCAGTTTCGCCTGTTGGTAAGTCATACAAGCTTATATCGTTAGGGTCGAATCGTCAATAAAAGGCATCTCATTGAATCCGCCACGAGGAGCAAGTTACCATGACAACGGACGAAGCAACGTCTCACCATGACGACCCTTATGGTGACGTCGGCCTATTATTTCACAATATTATTGCTTCCAAGAAAGAAACATTCCAATATCGTCATACTCTGCGAGATAAAATGCCTCGGAGTGGTAACTTTTTCTCTAAGATATACGCAGACGACGAACACCAATCTAGTCTTTCAATCTAAACGGCCAAAGGTCTATTGGGATTGCTTAGTTTTTTTCTCTATAAACGTCAGTGAAACTGTAACCATGGGCACAAGATGTTAAGGGTGATATCTGTTATGAAAATAACATGGTTCCATTAGTAATGATGGTCCCCGTGTCATTGTCCTCCCCCTGTTCGCTCGAGGTGGCGGATGCCACGTGGTCGCGTGGGCGATAATGGGTGCATACTGTAACCAAGTAACCACCACGTTCCGTACCTGCAGGGTGAACATGAGAGTGCGTGCTGTTGCATTGGTGTGGCGCCGGCGGCGCGGGGGGCGGCGTCCCGTGAATGTGGTGCGGTGGTGCCATGGTGTGCAGGTGTGGCGCCTGGTGGGGGGTGATGATGAGGGGGGTACTGGGCGGGGTACGGCGCGTACGGCGGGCCGTACGACGGGTACATGGTCTGTGGCGTACCATTCGGTCCTCCCTGCAATGGGAAAAAGGTGAGACTGCTTAAAAAAGGCATAAACATTTGTCAAGGGAAAAAGCAATTGCCCGCAGCGGTAATTGCATTATAACATCGCTACGTTACTGGACTACAAGGAGGCAGGCGCACGATACAAAACTTACTAATAGGCCTACAACAACAACAAGGACTTAAATACATTACCTAATCGTCACATGCAGAAGACGAAACGCAGTAAAAAGCACAGACGTTCTACAATACATTATTTTTATTGCTATAATCTACAGGCACAATACTTAACATGGAACATTATAATCACATGAAAAGGCTTAGAACTTTCTGGGGTTTGGCAAGTCGTTGCTGCATATATTAGTGACCCCCCCCCCCCCCCCCACACACACACACACCCTTGCCCTGAGACCTCATCTTAGCAATTGAACTTTGGTACAGAAAGAAAGACGCACAATACTTTGTGCACAAGACATATGAAAACCTAAGCTTCCGGAAAGGCCAATGTACACACCAACGCCCCATCCCCCACAGATCCCTTCTTGATGCTCTAGACCGCAGATTAATAGGTGCTGGGTTCGAATCCGGCCCGGGGCACCTAATCTGGGCCACGTTTCACCCATTCATCATTCCTCGTCCCGGGAGGAGGTTCTGTGGCCCAGTTTAGCCATTGTCCGCACACAAATGGCATAACATCAAGGATCACTCGAGAGGCGCCGTTACAAGGCAGGGACATTAGCAGGGTTTATTGATTGGGCCACGTGTCCGGCGGGGATCAGTCTGTCAGCCGGCGGCCCGGGGTGACCCCAGGAATTCCAGGCTGCTAGTATAAAATGTGTCCCACGTGGGTGGGTATGTGGAGAGGAGGGCGGGGGTTGTATGTGTGTGGAGAGAGGGGTGCTATGGGGACCAGGTGACAGGTGTGTCTGTGTCTAGGGGAGGGGGTGGGGGGACGGCGAATGGGGTGTGGCAAGATTTATAAAGTGAAGCGGGGTGTCACACAGATCGGGGTGAGGTGTTTACATAAATAAGGCCAGTGAAGGGGGTCAGGTCGTGACCACACACATAAAGCCTTTTTCTACCCCCAACAGTTTACTTTCACCTTCGCCACTTCACAGAGACACCTTATGTGAAGCGGTTACAGCCCACGTTACCGCCGATCCTGGAACCGTGCATTGAATGACCTGTACCCATAGTTCACGGGTTCACACCTGAGGGCGCATTAGAGGACACAACCCACAATGACAATGCGCCCACAGCGCCCATGTGCGTACTCAACATAGGCGAACACTGCCCCACCTGCACCCAACAGGTAGGGGTGCAGGCTGCAGGATCGGGTAGCCCACGATGCTGCCCCGTGAACCGGCCTCACGGATCAGCTACCGGCACAAACTTCGGGGTCGCAGGTAATTAACGGGGACTACAAGGGCGACACCTGCCTCGCGGTTTGACTTGCACGACATTGCGCCGATGGTAATCAAACCCATCGAGCCGACTGTTTAAGAGTCACCGTTGTCAAATTGTTTCGGCGGTTTAGGCCACGGTTGCAGCGCACTATTGTAGCGCACTATTTCAGTCCAGTATTGCAGCTTACCATGTCAGCCCACTATGCAGCTCACTATTGCAGCTCACAATTTCAGCCCACTATTTCAGTCCAATATTGCAGCTCAAAATTCCATCTCACTCTTGGAGCTCACAATTTCAGCCTACAATTGCAGCTCACTATTTCATTCCACTATTGCATTTCACAATTTCAGCCCACTA
Organism: Arenicola marina; assembly: GCA_964019135.1. Classification (NCBI taxonomy): domain Eukaryota; kingdom Metazoa; phylum Annelida; class Polychaeta; family Arenicolidae; genus Arenicola; species Arenicola marina. The sequence goes on along the minus strand of OZ025254.1, from coordinate 9,238,574 downwards.
TTGCAGCTAACTATTGCAGCTCACTATCGCAGCTCACAATTTCAGCCCACTATTGCAGCTCACAATTTCAGCCTACAATTGCAGCTCACCATATAAGCCCACTATTGCAGATCACTATTGCAGCTCACTATCGCAGCTCACCATTTTTGGAGACAGATCCCCACGGTGTCACGCCCGATACCACCACAGTTACGACCCAGGGACTTGAAAGAAATATTGCACAGACCCCGCCCTCCCCCCCCCCCCCCATTCCCCTCTTCCTCGGCTCACTATCGACACCCCCTCCCCCACTCCCCTGGGGACGATTGCGGACAGCGCACACGTGGATCGGGAGTCTGAGGGGAGTACGCCTGATGGCATCTCTCAACACAGGCGACAGCCAGAAGGAGGCTTGACTATTAATCTACTGCGTCCGGGATGGCAGGATGACAGGGAGGAGGTGGGAGGTGGGGAAGGGAGGGGGGAGGGGTGAAGAAGAGAGGTGGGAGGGAGGGAGGGAGAGTGGGAGAGAGGGAGGGAGGGATGGAGGGGGGAGGGAGCGAGGAGGTGGGGGGGAGGGAGGGAAGGGGAGGGGGGAGGGAGGGAGGATGGCAGGGAGGAGGTAGGAGGGAGGGAAGGGGGGAGGGAGGTGGGAGGGAGGGAGCTTGGCAGGAAGGGATGGAGGGAAAGAGGGTGGGGGGGGGGGGAGGGAGATGAATAATAAGGGGTTTCTTCTCATTTGGGCTGTTATGACTACAATATACTCTCAGAATCAGCCAAGATCATAGGGATAAGACAGGAAGCATGCATAAACTAATATAATAAGATATGTTGAGGAGACAAGTACCACACCCACTGAACTGGCATTGGCAGACCCTCTTTTTCACGTAAACAAATAACTAAATATTGAATTATGAATAACTTTAACACACCCCCATAAATGACTAGGCTACGCAAATATACTTAACGCTGAGTACAACAATTGTCGAATGTTTACTGGGTACAAAATAGAAACCTATTCAACCAGGAGGTGAATTTTCTGAATTAGGCGTGTCAAAATAGTATTAAATATAATTTCTGGATAATGAATCGGATCTAAGACGCCACGTACGCAACGTGTGGTTTGTGGATACGGCCGCCAGGGTTGTACACTAGCAACTTGTGGTTTGTGGATACGGCCCCCAGGGTTGTACACTAGCAACCTGTGGTTTGTGGATACGGCCCCCAGGGTTGAACACTCGTCACGGGGTGCTGCTCACGGTCGGAAAGCGAGGCCCGCTACAGGGCAGCGGTGAAAAACAACCGGCTTGCACACTATGGACGTGGCGGTTCCACGAAGGTAGAGCAGTTGACTACTACCCGACAGCTTACTCACAATGCCGTTTTCAAGCCAAGGTTTCGTTGCTTTTTGCCTCGCTTGTTTTAAGCGACACTTCACAGCCGGTTGAGTCGGTTGGCTATGATGAGATGGTCTGATATCAGTATTGCGTGACACTGGTACCAGCCGCGGGAATCTGGGCCAATAAGGAATGCTTCAGCTGGGATGACGGTGGGAGTGGGGTGGACGGTGAGTGAGTTTGAGGATCCAAGGGTGGGGTGGGGGGCGCTTTGGTGACAGTGCTGGGGGGGGGGGGGTGACAGCGATAGTGGTGGGGGGGGGACAGATTGGTGAGAGTGGTGGGGGGAGGCGGGTTGGTGAGAGTGGTGGGGGGGGTGACAGCGATAGTGGTGGGGGGGGTGACAGCGATAGTGGTGGGGGGGGACAGATTGGTGAGAGTGGTGGGGGGAAGCGGGTTGGTGAGAGTGGTGGGGGGTGACAGCGATAGTGGTGGGGGGGGGGGGGGTGACAGCGATAGTGGTGGGGGAGGGGGCAGATTGGTGAGAGTGGTGGGGGGAGGCGGGTTGGTGAGAGTGGTGGAGAGGGTGACATTGGTGGGGAGGGGGCTTATTGGTGAGTGATGGGGGTGACAGCAGTGGGGGTGATAGTGGTGGGGGTGACAGCGGTGGGGTGACAGCGGTGGGGGTGACAGCGTTGGGGTGACAGCGGTGGGGGTGACAGCAGTAGGGTGACAGTGAGGTGAAGGTGACAGTGGTTGGGGGAGACAGCGGTGGGGATGACAGTGGTGGGGTGACAGCACCGGGGGTGACAGTGGCGGGGGTGACAGTGGTGGGGATAGTGATGAGGGGTGACAGTGAGTGCTGGGAGTGACAGAGGTGGGGGAGACAGCGGTAGGAGTGACAGAGGTGGGGGAGACAGCGGTGGGAGTGACAGAGGTGGGGGAGACAGCGTTGGGGGTGACAGCGGTGGGGGTGACAGTTGTGGATATGATAGTTGTGGGGGAGACAGCGGTGGGAGTGACAGCAGTGGGGTGACAGCAGTGGGGGTGACAGGTGGGGGAGACTTGGTGGGGGTGACAGCGGGGGGGGGGGGGGGGTGACAGTCGTGGGATAACAGTGGCGGGGGTTACAGCGGTGGCTGTGACAGCGGTGGGGGTGACAGTCGAGGGGAGGCTGACAGCGGCGGGGGTTACAGCGGTGGCTGTGACAGCGGTGGGGGTGACAGTCGAGGGGAGGCTGACAACGGTAGGGGTGACAGTCGAGGGGAGGCTGACAGCGGTAGGGGTGACAGTCGAAGGGAGGCTGACAGCGGTATTGGTGACAGTCGAGGGGAGGTTGACAGTGGAGCAGGCCGTGGTTATAAATGGCGCTATCTGTTACAACAAACCCTCCTTGATGGCAGCACACAAGCCGCTGATAAAAGCCTGTTTTCGTGCGCCATCTCCTGTGAAATCGCCCAGCGGCAGACGCAGAAAACCTCCCAGACACCCAGGGAAGCCAAACGGAAACAAAAACGGGGATGAAGAGGGGGCGGGGATGAGGAAGGGGGGGGGGGGGCTCAAGAAGACGGCCCCCGGTGTGGCAATCACGACAAGTACATCATCGGTCTGGCCAGGTTTTCTTCCTTTCCCATTTCGTGCCACATTTGTTAACGAAACGTCACACCCCCTCTCCCTCGTCCACCCTACCAACCACCAACCACCTCACAACGACCCCGCCCACTCCCATCCTGTGCCTCCCCCTCCCCCACCCCCATCGTGTGCCTCCCCCACCTTCACCCTCATCCTGTGCCTCCCCCACCCCCACGCCCATCCTGTGCCTCCCCCTCCCCCACCCCCACCGTGTGCCTCGCCCACCCCCACGCTCATCTTGTACCTCCCCCTCCCCCACCCCCATCGTGTGCCTCCCCCACCCCCACCCTCATCCTGTGCCTCCCTCACCCCCACGCCCATCCTGTGCCTCCCCCACCCCCACGCTCATCCTGTGCCTCCCCCTCCCCCACTCCCATCCTGTGCCTCCTCCGCCCCCACCCCCATCCTGTGCCTCCCCCACCCCCACGCTCATCCTGTGCCTCCCCCACCCCCACTCCCATCGTGTGCCTCCCACACCGCCACCCTCATCCTGTACCCCACCCACCCCACCCCCACGCTTATCCTGTGTCTCCCCCACCGCCAACCTCGACCTGTGCGTCCCCACGCTCCACGTATCTCCACAACCACCCCCCATCACACTATTCCTCCCCCACCCTCATCCAGTGCCTCCCCCACCTCCACGCTCCTCGTACCTCCGCCACCCCACACCTTCACACAGTGTCTACTCCCCGCCCCCCGCCCCCCCCCCCACCTTCCTGCTACCCACCCACACCCACACCTCATACACATTGACCACCGTTCCGGTTCAGTTTTACGCCATCTTGACGAGGAACA